>OU383776.1:23397245-23703895 GCA_910950805.1 Acrocephalus scirpaceus scirpaceus | reverse complement strand
GCAACCTGTACCAGGGCCTCACCACCCTCACAGCCAAGAATTTCTTCCTAATATTTAATCAAAACCTGCCCTCTTTCAGTCTGAAGCCACTCCCCATTGTCCCATCACTCCAGGCCCATGTAAAAGCTCTTCTCCAGCTCTCTTGGAGGACCTTTAGGCCCTGGAAGGTTCTAATGTTTCCCTTAGAAAGGTCTTCTCCTCTCCAGGCAGGAAAACTGCAGCTCTCTCACCCTCTCCCTTTAGGAGAAGCAGCAGATCTACAACGCAGGTCCCAGTTTAACACCAAATGAGTAGAAGAGATTTGCGGTTCCATGAGATGCACAGCCCTCACCAGCCCACAGCAGACTCAGCTATGTGGGTGAGTATGTGCCCTCAGCCCCACTGTGTTCCTGGGAAAAATTCCTGGTTAAAAACCACACCAAAGCATTGCTTCCCTTTGGATCTTCCCATGTGACTGACGTCTGCCAAGACACCTGCAAACCCCAAACACCTGAGCTGAGTGGCAGCAGGCTGTGCCTGCTCTTCCCTCATGGTCTTTTCCTCATGCTTCTCTCCAAAAGGAGAAAACAAATAAATCAATAAAATACACAAGAAGCCTTCCAAATGATGACCAGAAGGCCAACCCCATCTCCCTCCCAAACAAACATGCAACTCACAAACTTCCGAATCGGAAATGTCACACTGAAAATGTTGACGTTTCTGATTGAAACCAAACAGGGATTGTAATTTCCAATCAGCTCTTTGACATGGAAGGGAGGCTTGCTTGTTTGAATTAAATCACCTAACTGCAGCTATGTTTTGTCATTTTGTATCTAAACAATAGAAAAAAGAAACATTTCTCGGCAGAACTGATGGTGACATTTCCTGTGAAGAATTCTGGTTTTGAAATGAAAACTTTTGGCAGGTGAGCTCTGTGTCAAAGACCCCACTGACCATCATCTTCTTCTGTGGAATAAGCTGACACATGGTTATGAAATAATTGGCTTAATTAAATTAAGACAGAAAGCCAAATTATGGAATCAAATACTCAAAAAAAAAAAAAAAAAAGGGAGAGAGAGGGAAAGAGAAGGAAAAAAAATCACATTTGCTACCCCTTTGCTGGAAAATAATATTTTGATTATATTCAATAAATTTAGGATAAAAAATGTTTTGTGAGCCTTTTCTCTTTTTATCTTGTATTTATTTTCTTCTGGAGAAGGTACATATACATAAACAAATGTATTTAGGCAGCCCCACAAAAAAGAATTTCAACATGAGTTCAATTTAGAATGCAATAGAAATAATGGCTTATTTAATGCTCACTTTGAAAACATGGCAGAATCTAAAGAAACAAAAATAAGAAAGACTCAGACCTAGTAAAGGAAGCTTGTGATTCACCTAAGTTTATTTTTAGGCCTGTCATATGTATAAATGAAAGAAAAAAAAAATCACGCCTGGTTACTTTTACTTGTAGACATCAAACTCTGTCAGGATAAATTTCATAAACAGAAAAAGACCCATCCCTTTGAGTGGTCACTGTGTAGGATGCATGGGCATAAATCATTGAGAATCAGTGCTGACATCAAAGGTTTTCTGACCTGTGGGTTTGTCTCCTAGATCTAGAAAATTTTCCCTCTTTTAAACAGCCTCCTCCCTCTGTCTCTGCTGTGTGTCAAGGAGTTCAATCTAAGTGGATAATCTCAAAGAGGAAGTTTTCTCCTCTTTGTTCTTTTTACTTAAAAAATATGATGACATTCATAAAATTGGTTTGGTTCTGCATTACACCTGAGATAAGGTTCCTATTTTTGCCTAAGTGTACACATAACCTTGACTGCATGAGACAGATGTTCTGTAATGAAGGCCATGGGCTTATTATTTTTATATAAATAGCATATTGAGTTAAATATCTATATAACTCTACTTAAGTTCAAGGTATGAATTAAAGTTATACAGAATTATTGGGTGATTTGTAAGACAATGTGAAAGATACTACAAAAAAAAAAGATCTTGAGAGGCCCCCAGTAAAACAGTAGTAACTTTATAGGACACAAAAATACAATCAGATAATTAAAAGTATATATTTACTATTAAAATTGCTTAAAACAGATACTTCCCTTGTGTGCCTTGGCTTATCAGATATCTAGCACATTTCTGAGATTTATGTAGATTATCTATCTATCTATCTATCTATCTATCTATATTATGATCATTTATGTATTTTTTTGTTCATACATACAACCAAAATTTCAGATATACAGCTTCCAACTCCTTGTATCCTACTACAATCATATTTCAAGACAAATGAAAACAGGGGGAAAATGTGAACATATTTGAATCTTTTTTTTTCCCATTAAAAAATGGTAGTTCAACTGTTTGGACAAATTAGGAATAACAGTGATTTTTAAAGTTATCTTTTAAATTTTTAAATCTTTATGACATCTGGTATCAAGTTTCAACATTGTTGTGTGAACAATGACAGGAATCACAATTCAGGGCCAAGGTGTTGGAAACCAAGTACAAAACTAATTTTGGAAGACATGTTTTGGTTGGTTTTGGAAGACCCCTGTTTTGGTTGATACTTCATGGTTTTTGGGCATTTATATCCACAGTACCCCCAAACCATTTCCCTTGCACATTATTTTGATAACTCAGAACTGACACCCTTATCTCAGCATCTTCATGACACTGACAAAGGCTGTGTTGTGTTGCTTGTTGTCCAAAAACAAGAGGATTTTGTCTCCAATTCCTCAACCACAACAATTAGGAGAAAACTTTGGTGTCTGAACAACCAGGGAGACGACCACATGGGAGGCTCAGGTTCAAATGCAGGCTTTCTTATCCATCTGATCTTTCCACATCCTTCCACCCCCTGTGGAGGGGGTGTCTAAACATTTCTCTGCACACAAAAATTGTAATGCTCAGTGATGTAGCACTTGCTGACACACCAGCAGAGTACCAGGCCCTGCCCTTTGCTCAGGCTGCTCAGACACTCATGTCCTTTTGAAACCCTCTGAATATTTGCTCTTTCAACATCTGTCAGTTTGCCACTGCTCTTATTGTGTGTTGATGTTTCTCAGTCTTCCTCGAGCAAATGAGTGGCTCTGATCTCCTAAGTACGTTAAATTATTTCCCTTGTCAAAAAACCTTCAAAGAAACTAATTACTAATAAGCACCAAAACCCATCCTGGATTCTCATGTGCACTGTTGCCTTATGATGCTGTGGATTTCCATCACAGTTTTTGTACAGATTACAATTTTGCATCTGTATGTACATGTAGACTTCAATATACTTATGTATATCTAAGGTTTATAAACTAGCATAGGAGCAGCAACATGAACAAGAAGCACGAAACATCAGCAGAAATGTAACATCAGTCAATGAAGCACAGGACAGGCAGGAGGTAATTGAAAGCTGTATAATTTAGGATAGGGAGTGAATAGAAATACTGGATCTATGTGGGAATTTTGGCTATAAAGAATGGTTTAATCTAGTTGGGGAAGTCATAAAAGGAATTGATAACTAGAAGTTGAATTCAGAGAAAGTATCACATTGAAATGAAGATGTATGAGGTTCATAGCAATTAATCACTTCAGAAGCTTAATAGGAGGATAGGTAAAAATCACCACTTCATGACATTTTCAGTTTGGAGAGTGGATGGCTTCTGAGAAGATATGCTGTAGCCAAGCAAAAGTAATTGGGTTCAGGACAGGAGCAGACATGAAATGAGTTAAGAACTGCCTAACTGACAGATCTCTGAAAGCAAGTGTCAATGCAGAATTATGGCCAAAGAATAGTGTTACTAGGGTTTCCTCTTATGCTATTCATCAGTGATACAGAAGTAAATATAAAACTACTCCTGATGACATTTGTAGATGACATTATGGTCACTGAAATAGCAAAGAATGAGAGTCCAGGGTGGCCTGATGTAGCAAACACTGCTTGGCTTGGGCAAACAAATGTGTTTTATTGTAATAAGGTGTTCCTTACAAACCCCAAACAAAACCCAGACAAGTCTGATACTGGCAGCTTTGAATTGGACCCTCAAATCTGAAAGTGCTGGTGTGAGTCTTGGGCTGAATTTTGGAGGCTGTCTGTGGGTCTCACAGCCACATTTTAAGACATATGGTGACAAAACTGGAGAGGACATAGAGAAGAGCAACAAAAAAATTAGGGAAAATGGAAAAAATATTTGAAGAATTTGAAGGGTTGAAGAATTATGTTCAACCATCAGAAATATATTTGATTACAGATGGAAAGAGGTGAGAAAATTAAATGATATCAAGGAATTTGACATAGGTACTTAAACTCTAAGGAAGAGGGTTGGGACCATTCTTCCCTTCAACATTTCCTGAATAACAAACAGTTTAATTGACTCCTACCCACTGTAAATTCAAATAATTTCTAACTCTGTTCACACGCTGCAATTGGAAGACCTCACTCAAACACTTGGGGTTCACTTTGGGGCTGAGGGTTACATTGCCCAGGGGCAATTCTGGATTTGATCTGAGATTTCTTTCTAGAAATGAAATTTAACTGAATAAAATAGAGCTATCCTTTTGCCTAAGCCAAGCTGAATCCCCGATCACCCTAACAGGCTGGAGACAGCCTAGATGGCCTGCATGATGCTTTCTGGCTTGGGAGCCTGGGAAATAATTTTGCAGGAGAATTGTGTAAATGTGTCTTGAACTTTGCCTGACAGCAACGTGCATACAGTACATTTCTCATAGAAGCTGCCATGTAACAGCAAGCAAAATCTTACTACTTCAAGGTGAAAGTAGCCATCCAGTGACTGAAGAAACACTGCCTTAAGGTTAGGTCAAATCGACTTCTCCTAAGAAACTGTTGAACCTCTGAAACCAGAGGGTTTTTCTTTGGCTCTGAAAATTGGCTCAGAAAATGTCTCCAAACAAAGATGGATTTCTTGGTCTAGAAAGGGACATAACCTTGCTTTATGGTTAGATCCCATTGGTGATGTGTGATTTCATTTACAACCTGTTAAATCAGAGCAGATACCCAAACCTTGTCTTCTAGGCCACTGCTCCAAGAATGACACAGCTGGCTGTTCTTGGATGGGTCTGTCACTGTATTTTATCAGGCTGTTCTTTTAGTCATGGATAACATTAATTGAATCAGAAATTATTGATTTATCTTGTTCGAGTATGTTTTCAGTCCCATGGAGAAGCTAACAATTTTTATTTCTTGTGAAATAACAGAATGGTCTTGGCTTTATTAAAATATGTGTACCTCATTGTCCCTAAAAATAATCTCCAACAAAGCCTACAACAACAATATTAAAGGAATCAGAAAATCTATCTTTGTACGATTTTCTTGGGGCAGTCACACAGCAGGACACACAGAACACAAAATCAGCAGTAAGAGGGTGAGCTGAGGCTGGCCTCAAAAATTATTTGGAGGAAAAAAAGAAAGAGCATGTTCACATGTTATTAGTAATGTGTAAAATCCTTCAGATGGCAATGGATAATATCCACATGGATATTCATCCATAGATCATATTCATATGGAGAATAACCTGTTCTCAATACCTATGCACCTTCTTTATCTAAAATTTAAATCATCTTAGCCTTTCCTTCCCTCCCAGGGCTTTGCAAAACTTGACACATGGATGATTTATATGCTTAAATTATTTATCATTGTTGTGGGACATCTGATACTTTTGAAGATGGAAACATGAGGAACAAGATGGATCTCATTTCAGCGTGGAGCTCCATCTGAACACCAGTTTGCAAACATTCTTCAGGGTGTTTGGCACCACGTGCCTGGACCAACCCCTGCCAGCCCGCGCACAGCGGAAACAAGATCCCACAAGGCCAGAGTGCAATATCAGACAAGAATAACTGCTGGTGTTGAGTCTCTGTCATCTGTGTTGGATCTCATCTCAGGGACAATACTGTTCCCAGCCAGGCAGGGCAGGCATTAGGTTAGTCAGTGCACAGGGGGGGATGTTTGAACCCTTACCATGGCCAGCTGCAGCACAGTGCGTAGAAAGCAGGTTGTATTTGTCAGTTCCAGGTCTACAGCAGAGCTTCGGCATACCTAATTTTGCCTTTTCTCCCTTTTCCTTACCGATTAGCATTTCCTGTCACTCCCAGGGTGACGTCCAGCCTCGGCATCGGGTGACACAGAGATGTCCTGATTCAGACGGAACGTCCCGAGTGACCTGGCTCTTCACCCCAAAGAAAAACCAAGCAAGGAATTCCAGGTCTGAAAAACCAGGAGCTGATTGATTCCCCATGATCCACTGAAAGTGCAGCACAAGTTTTTAGCTCACACTTCCGTCCTTTATCAATATTTCGTTATCGCAGTTTCTTTACCACTGAGGTAAATTTTGAAAAAAAACCCAAACAAAACCAAACCAAAAATCCCCCAAAAACCCCAACAAATGACCCCAACCTACACGTGTGCATGTGGCTGAGGCTCTGCACCGTGTGGGTAGGATCTGCCTCACAGCTACAGTACTGCCGTGCCTGCTTTTCTTGCCCTTTTTCGCACCAGCCTGAGAAATTTGCTAAGTTTTGGGTGGGTTTGGATGAATAGCCATGAAGCATTGATTGCCCTCTGCCGGCAGGTCTCACACCTGGCTGCGAGCGGCTCCTGCAGCGCCCGCACTTGGGAGGGGACTGAAATCTCAAACCTTTTACATAAGGTTATTTACATTTTGGAAAAGAAAAGAGGGAAAAGCCAAGGAGGGGCGGGGCGGGGCGAGGAATGGAATCATCAGCACCAAAAGGATCACTTATGTCCTTAGAATTTAAAAGACAAATACGTATTGTTTTGTTTTGTTTTGTTTTGTTTTGGTGTGGGGTTTTTTTAAAATTTATTTTGGCCATGTTTTAAAATATCAACTGACAAAGCATTTTTTCCTAAAGCTGCACAAAACTGTGCTCATGCAGCAGCATGTGGTTTCGAGAGACACTCATTATGCGGCCCCACCATTCATTAGGAGTGAAACACAGACTAAAAGCATGAATGTCAAAAACTCACTGCCAATAAAAAAAATTGTCAGAGAATTCAGATACCTTTGGTGCTAATTTAGCCCTTGCTTACAGCAGGGCCTGAGCAGTTCACAGTCTCCTAGAAAAACAGTTATCCTCACAATCTGCAAGCCTTGAGGGGGACTCCAGTGCTCCTGTTTTAATGACAAAGAGGAGAGGCATAGAACAAAAAAGAAAATTATTTACCTTGGGTTGCAATGGGAGTCTTGCGCAGGAGGGCTTGAATTCTTATTTCTCACACCTTTCTAGTTTATACATGAGCTTTCCATGTTCTGAAGTTTACACCAACTCCGTCCAGTTTAACCTATGAAGAGTTTAGGAAACAGGAGGCATTTTTAATTTTTTTCACTTTGATGCAATTCTGCATCTTAAATAAATTATATAATATAGAGCAGGAAACTTCTACTGAGAGCAAGCTAAAAATATAGGCGTTTTTTTCTTTTTTTTTTCTCTCCATCACAGCTCCTGTTCCCAAATTACACTTGCCTTGCTCAGTCTTAGAAAGTTGACACAGAACAAATTGTCCTATGTAAATTGAAATTTTCCCTTCTGATTGACAACAATCCACAAAGATGGATTAATTCCAGAGGAAGTCAAGCAAAGACTGTGTCATAACTATTAACCCAATTATAAAGATGTTCCAAATTGCTGTGGAGTTGCCAGCACATCCTTCATGTGATGCCTCACGTAAATTTGAAGTACAGGAGCCAGACAGAACACAGGTGGGGGGGATGCAATGAGCTACGTGTTGCATGTGTGTAGTTTTGCTCCCTTGGCTGCCTCAGCTTTGCTGAGGAGGGACAACCCCTCAATCCCTACTGGAGACTTTGATCCTGAAGACGCACAGTGGGCAGCCAAGCGTACAACCTGTTACATTCTTTCTGCTTGTTTTGGCTGCTCCTGTCCTTAAACCAAAACAAGTCATTAAGGGAGCAAGAACAATTATTCTTTGAAATTTGTGTAAGGGAAAGGGAGTGAGAACAGGGGCTTCTGTGAGATTAGTATTGTCACACAACTGATGTGATTGTGCCACTCCTAACTGCAGAACCGTGACTGAGTTTATCAAGGTCTCCTTTTGCAAGTGATAATAAACCTAATAGCTGCCCACAACTTAATATCTTTTCTTGCACCACATATGTTCACTTTTGGTCCTTGAATTATTTTTTTTTCTTCAGTCTCCATCTGTTCTTTTGCCTTTGAGGTACTTTAGTTACCATGGAAATGACAACATCATCTGGATGGGTGGAGCTTCTTGCAGTGTAAAGTTGGTTTCCTACATGAAGTGTTTAGCAAGGTATGGGAGTGGCTGACAAAATTACAGCATTTAATGTGATAGCTTTTCATGCTTTTGGTGTGCAGCAGAGAGATACCTGTGTGTGCTCATGAATGCATGAGGTCTGTTCCAGGAGGGAGTATGTTGCTCATTTTTGATCTGCCAGAAGAAATCTTTCACTTTGAGTCCTTCATAACTGATTCCTTCCAATCTTTAGTTGCAGGATGGATTCAATTTGTCAGGATCCAGATTTAAGACAGTTTCTGAGTCCTGTGATTGTCAGATGGGTCAGGGAAGGAGGAGAGCTCATTCACTGAAGGTGGAGATGTGTGTCTTTTGTCAGCATTGCCACAGAAGAAATCAGGAAGAGTTAATTCAGTGGGTGGTTGTTACACAGGCTTTGTTGTTTGGTGATATGAGTAGCATTGACTCCTTGGCCTCTGTGAGGTGTCTTGTGCCTTCAGCAAGTTCACGTGGCAGATTATCTGTGTTAAATATGATCTAGAGATCACATGGATCAACTGTACATAGACATCACAAGTTTCATCTCAGCAAATCTGGTGAATCCAAGGCAGAGCCCTTGTTTGTACCAAATCATACCTTATTTTACTAGTGACTCTTTGGACTTTAATACAGAGCCAAAAGCTATTATCCGCTATTAGCCCCTGCAGCACATGGCAATATTGATTATACAGCCTTGTGGAGATGAAGGTATTTTAGATGAATAACGATTTTTTCGGCAAAGAGTATTAAGAGAAGGGCCAAATATGTTAGAAAGATGATAGCTTGGCCCATGAAACTCAATATTAAGGCCTGTACAATCTCCA
Organism: Acrocephalus scirpaceus scirpaceus; assembly: GCA_910950805.1. NCBI lineage: Eukaryota > Metazoa > Chordata > Aves > Passeriformes > Sylviidae > Acrocephalus > Acrocephalus scirpaceus. The sequence continues at coordinate 23,694,802 of OU383776.1, read as the reverse complement.
AAATGCTTTTAGGCTAGTTCATATATTTTGTGAATGTCTCTTAAAGATTCTGATGTTCTCTCTGCTTGTCTAATGAGGTATGGGGATGGGGCCAGGGGATGCATCATAGAAAAGGTTTTAACGAAATTCCCACTGAGACCAAAGGAACAGTAAAGTGCTAATTCATCAGAGCATGTGCAAACACGGGGTCCTGGTGGAGTCTCTCAAACATAGGCAGTTCTGGCTGGTTCAGCATGCAGTTCTCAGAACTTTTGGTGGAGAGAGGTTGAGGAACTCAAAGAGAATCATGGTGTCCCATGCAAAATCCATGACTTTGGTCAGTGTTCTCCATCTGGTCAGGAGGGGGGCCGAAGGTTAAATCTTTGGATTTTTTATCCTAAAATTACTTTGTCATGTGGCTAGAGTGATAGTATTTGTTTATTTCTATTATAGTTACTTTTAGGTGCTCTAACTCCAGCTGCAGCCATTTCTTGCTAAAATAATCCTTTCAGGAAACATCCACCCCAGCAACACTGAAAATCTTTCTGCAGAAAAAAAACCAAAACCAGAAAGTAAGAAAATCTAACCAACTCAGCAGTCAGCATTAGAAATCATTCTCAGGAGCAGATCCCAGCAAAAAATAAACTCACAATTCTCAGAAAGCTCAGAAACTGCTGGTGATGCTGGGAGTTTTGCAGAAATTTGTGAAAATCAATCATTTGATCTACCATGGATGCCAAACTCCAGGACTGGGAAGCTTTCAGCAGTCTGCTTTGAATTTTTTTGTGTGTGTGCCTTGGCTGTGGAGAGCTGGGGCATTCTTGTGTCAGGCACCATCCTGGCTAAAGCATGAGCAATTTCACCAGCAAACTCTGGAGCAAAGAGCATGACCTATTATAATTGGTGCCAAGAGCTTTTAGCCAGGCGTGACAGACCTGCCCTTGGTGTGAAGGGAGCACAGGAGAAGTGCTCATCAGACAGATTCATCGGGAGAAAGTGAAGGCCCAGGGGGAAAAAAGGCTGGTCTCAGCCTTCCTAGGGATGGGGATATCTGAAGCCACACCTCTGCAAATGCTGCCGGCTGCCAGGGATGCTTCCAGCATTGCGGTGTCACGCTCCCGACACGACAAACTGCTTAATAAGCCAGCAGATGCTCCCAGCATCAGTTTGTCTCTGGAGCTGTTTCTGCCTGAGCCCAGTGAGAGAGAAGGCTCAGAGGGAGGGCAAGTGGTCTCCAGCACAGCCTCCAGCACTCTCTGACGTGGACTGTGGGGAAAACACCAGACTCAATGGGACAGGTTTGAAACCTCTTGGACAGACACAAGCAGGACCAAGAAGAACAAACAAAAAATCCTTTCTTGCTGTAATATGGCAAGCAAACAGCATGCGGGCATTAAGCAGCAGACAGCCTCCAGGCATCTCAATGGTAAAATTAAATACTTTTTGCTGCTCGTTTCTCAGCTTTCTTTCAACTCAAAGCTGCTTTTGCTGGTGTTGCTTCAGCAGTCCTCAATCACTTATTTTTTCCTGAGGGTCAGTTCTCCCAAAGTCTCCCTAGCAGTTCTCAGAAACTGCTGCCAGTTAGTTTTGTCAGGGTGCTTGGCCACCACACATGGCCCTCACCTGTGGCAATGATCCTTACAAGAATATGGGGTGTTACAAGGGAAGGGAGGAGTCACTTATAACCTAAGAGCTCAGTAATCTCCAGGGCAATGTGCACAAGATACAGATCCAAAGGGAGGTTGGGTATGAGGAGACGTGGACTCATCCTAGATGTGCAAACGTGTTTTTCTTAGATTAAAGGTAGGGTTGTAAAAGTAATAACTCAGGTAGGAACCTGAATTCTAGTTGTCTCCTTCCCTTGAGTTGGTTGACAGTAGGAATTCAGCAGCTAGAAGAGGGATAATTGAAATGCAGAGCCCAATACTGAGGATTTTTTTGTCATCTGCTGAGCAGTTGAAGCCACAATGAGGTAAGCAGATATCTTATTTCATAACAGATTTTTCCTTCACACTTTGTAAGAAGCATTTTACTGTTCAGAGGTAGCAAGAAGAAAAGCATGACTTTTTTTTTTCTGATATAGACCTTTATAAGGAAATAACTTGCAAGAAGTTAAAAACTTGTGAATTTGTCTTTGGGTTATCAGGTTTTTTTATAAGCTGTTGTTCTATATTTGGATTACAGCTTGGTGAGCAATCAGCTTCTCGAGTTAAAGCTCTCAACATAACATGAAGGCTTTTTGAGGTGATTAAGGTTGGATTTTTTCCTTGTTCTTTTTCCCACCAAAATTGTAGACTGGGCAAGGTGGGTAAGGGGGATATGTTGAACTTAATGTGTTTCTTTTCATTATAATTTCCCAATTTTAGATAATTATGGGAACTAGAGAACTTGAAAATAAGGTATTTTGGCTTGAAGAGATAAGCCTTTTCTGACCAAATTAAACAAAGCAATTAATTGAATGAAATGTGTATTCAGACATCATTTCCATAGATCTAATCTGGGGTTTTGGGGTGGCTTTAGGGGTTTATGAGGAGGAAGCATATACTACTTTGCAAAGTGTCACAATGATCTTATAAAGATGAAGACATTAAACTGCTGTTGAAAAGTAGGGCGGAAGGTCTGGTATGTGGTTTTTACATGTTCAGGGTTTCTTCACCCCAGCAGGAAGTGGGGAGAAGTGTTTTGCATCAGCTACACTCTCTACATTGTTTTCTCATTCGTCACCAAATGCCAGGAGCTGCAGTAATCCATCCTGGAAGTGACAAACATATGATACTGTGTGGCCTGATCCTGTGGGAGGAAGGGTGGAATTTCCTATGGGTGCAGATGCCTCAAGAAAAAGTACTTTTTTAAGCCTGGAGCCTTTTCGTGGCTGTCCTCTGTTAGTGACAAATAGATCACAATTTCAGGGCTTTATACCATTTCATCAGTCTTCTCTAGTAATTTCTATTGTTTTTATTGTATTTCTCTTTTGATTCCATAGGGACCATGGTGGATTTGGACTGTGGAAGGAATCATTCCCACATAAACAAAGAATAAAGGTTGGATTTTTTTCTCCCTTAATTTCCTGATTAGGTATTAGGTGCATCTGTTATTTGTACCCTTGTTTCTCACAATCCTGTATCTGTCAGAATAAACTCTGACCTTTAGCCATGAGAAAAAATAATCTTATAAAAGGATTTACAATGAAAATGTGTACTTGTTTGATGAAAGCTGCTGGAATGGCAGATACCCTCTTAAGGGCAGGATTAAGGCTACAAAGGCAGATGGAACATTATTATTGCCTGATCTAGTGAGTATTGGACAATACAGCCTAAAGGTTATTTCTCATCCTACATAATTTATCCATGATTGTGAATGGAAGTGTTCAGGGTCAGGCTGACAGAGATTGGAGTAAACTGGTCTGATGGAAGGTGTCCCAGACCATGCAGGTGGAATTAGATTAAATGAGCTTTAAGGTCCCTTCCAATATTATTCATTCTGTGATTCTATGGTGAAAAAGTAAAAAAACCCCACCTGTTTCCTGGGATTCTTCAACAGAGATTCAATCTCCAGATAAGGTGTGTGATTTCCATGGCATGTGCAGATTCTTCCTTTCCTTCCTCACACCCCTTTGCAACATCGAAGTCCAAGACATTTGGAGCAGAAAGACATGTCCATCAACTCTGAGATCCTGCTTGTGAGCACTGCTGTGGGAACTGAAGTGGCTATAGATTTGTTGCTGCACATACCTAGGCAGAAACATGCAGTTACCCCAGTCCATGGGTGTTTAATGACATGTCAGTGCTAAAGTCACATCTGGGGAAAGCCCTGCTGAAATTGGTTTTGCCCTTGCTACGTTGGCTGTGAGATTAGAAGAGCCCTGGGTTGCCTGTCACATTTTGGCTGTGCAATGTATGATGCTCCTAAGTCTGTATCTTCTCCTGGGGTTTGGCTGATCTGCTTTGGGCATCCATTGGACATGGACAATGCCAAAGCTCTTTTGGTGGGGATGGAAAGTGTCTACTGCATAAAACACAAGTGTTTTGCCTGGAGTATTGACAAACCAATGTGCCTCAGCACCACCAGCTCACCCCTTTCAGGAGTGACACTATGCTGGTCACAGCAACCTATCCCCAGGCTGAAGAAGGGATGCAGAAAGAACAGAGCCACAGCCAAAAATTTGCTGTTTCCGTTACCCTGAGGACTGGTTCCCCAAGAGCCCTGCATCCTCTGGTTGGAATTCTGGATACTGTCTCCGTCTCATCTTTCTCCTTTCATCACATGAGCACCTGTGGTATATAGACCCACAACAAAATCCCTTGTAATCTAATCCGACATTTTCACTCTGGAACTTTGGCTGTTTTTCTTGAGCTAAGTACATTGTTTCCTACACCCATCAGTAGCTTTATACTCAACAGAGCTGATAAAAGGATTTTACAAACACATTCTGTCCAGAAAGAAATTAATCAAGATTTAATTTTTTTCAAATTTGTTCTGATTCAAAATTGACCTTATAGAAAAATGTATTTTCAGAATTTCCCAAGGAATGAAAAGTGTGGTTAAAAAAATCCCATCCCACACACATTAAAAAATCCCAAATAAAAGGATTTCCACAAAGTTTGCACTGTACTTTTACCATTGTAAAAGTGATATAGCAGTGATCCCAGTTTGATTACCCACCTATATGGATTTCTAATATTCTTGATAAGTCAAGGAGCATGCGGCATACCTCCAGGGGCCTGAAGGAGCCTTCTACCTTTCTAGAACAGCCCATAAAAATTTTGTGGAATACTCCAGGACATCTCAGATGCCAACAAATGATGCCTGTATGTGAGTAACAAGACTGGGTTCTGAAGTTGTGCAGATCTTAATTTGGGGGTGTGTGAGTTCAGTCCTGTGTCTCCTTTTTGTTGAAGTTTGATCTAATGAATCTTACTTGGTGTTGACATTGTGGTGATTTCACTACAGGTCTAAGAGATAGCCCATTAAACTTCCTGAATGTCTATGTTTCCTAATCTGGGTGGAAAACTAAGACCACCTGAGAGCTTAGTTAGAATCTCAGAGAGTATGTCTGAGTGAAACTTGGCTTAAACTTGACAAGTTTATTCCTGGAGCACTACTATAACACTGACAGCTCTTGTGTCACACCAGAAAAATTCAGTTTACGCCATGTTTCCCAAGACTTTGTAAAACCTAGGCCAGACAGGTATCCCCAATGTTGAACATATACACCCTAATATCAGTTCCATTGAGCAAGAAAAAAAGAGAGACATTAACAAAAAGAACAGAACAAATTAAATGCTGGGCTCACAAATTACTGATGCTGGGCTCACTTCTATTCAGTCGAGTTCATCAACAGCACTGCCTTGACAGAGCTCCCCTTCCCCCATTTGACCTCCTCTTTTAGGCCAAGCTGTGACCTTGGGTGAACCATCTCACTTTACACCTTGCCCTAATTACATCCAGAGGAGCAGGGGTTGGAATATGATAACTGTCCACATCTTTATCATTGGTGGAAACAGGCGGAGTGGTCATTTAGGGTGGCTGAAGTAGGTAAGGCTGGGAGTAATGAGATGGAAAGTTTAGATTGAATATTGAGATAAAATTACCCACAATACATTCTTTTAGGCAAGAGGGTGTATTAAGTCTCAATTAGCGTCAGTATGATCTAATAGCACCAGATATCCTGACAGCACTATGGTCTCATGGCCTATTAAATCATCTTTCAAAGAAACCCATGGAAAACTGAACTGGGCAAACCACCAGTAACTGTAATATAAAGATTAATCCCATGATGGAGTCAGAGTAGGAATAAATAGGCAATTTCCGTGTCACTCATGAGAAGATATTACAGTCATGATATCCACCAAGACCTGTTTCTGTGCAAAGATATTTAGTAGCACTTTAAAAACTGTCTGAGTGACTTAGGAGTCATTATTTTATTTTGAAAACCAGGATGGTAATTTAGACATACAAAGCCTATTGTATCACCTAGTAAGAATGAGTTTTATTAGTCTCCCTCTTAAAAAAGTGCTTGAGTTTGAAATGTCCACCTAGTTCATACCTGGCTGGAGTGTTTCAGCCTCACTCTGCCTGTTCTCTGGAATGAAGGACTAGGAGAAAACTTGGTACAAGATAAACTAGGCTCCTATTTTTTTTTTCTTCTTGTTTTTTTGCCACACAAAGGGAGCTTACTCTCAATTAGCTGTGCAAGTGAACTCTAGACAATGATAAAACTGAGATGAAGTCTCCCAAAGTGGAATTTTGTGGGATGTTTCTTTCTGAACGCATGTTCTGGTGACACACGTACTACATGAATCAGTGTATGTCACCACCAAATGTAATACATCTTTGAAGCAGGCACCAGGTAGAGCAGGATGAACATCCAGATCTGAATTGTCATGTTGTTGCCACAAGCCTGAACGCTATAGAAATCCAGAGCATCAAGGGTATTATTGCAATTTGCATAAGTAGAAAACACAGTGATTAAAAGTTATCAAAGAAAGCTATCTCTCAGTTGTCAGCTCCACAAGCAGATTCCAGTGATGACTTTCCAGCTCCTTCATAATAATCTCTGTAAGTTCTTGCTAAGAGCTGCATTGAAGTAACCTGTCATTTACTCTGTCTTTCACCAATTTAGCTCAAAGATATGTGCCAGCTGTGATCATTTGGAATCAGAGCTGCTGTGTTGCAAAGCATTGCTACAGCTGCAAGCAAAACATAAAATTTGGAGATTTGCTGAACCCCAAAGTCATGGAAAAAGCAGAGTTGTAGCACCCACAGCACCATCGTGGCAGGCAAAGAAGCTCCCTGGGAGAGAAGAGCTCAGTCCAAAGTGTGTTTTTGCATGTCATGAACCAGGGTACTAAGTAGGAAGGCGTTCCTTGGTCTGAGTGGTATCTTGTCTTCTTCTCCTGTGGTTTCTACTGGCCTCTGCTGTGGAAGCAGGCTGAGAAAAATGTGGAAAACACAGATTACACCTTGTGGGTCTGCAAGATCTGCTGTTTTGTTGATGATGGGTAAACGCTCATCTGATTCAGTTTCCACAATATGCACCGTTGAGTGCCACAAAACCAAGGAAGTGTTATAAGGCTGCCTCAGGCAAGATGATGTCATTTCCAGCCTACATTTGCTTTGAAAGGATAAAAAATTACATTATCAGTCAAACATGACCTTTCAAGGTAGAAAATGAGACTGAAGCATAGACTGTTCTTCTTTCCATGGTCTCATTTCTCTACCCTAGAAAACATTTCCTGATACACATGCTTTCAGATGGCTGGACTTCAGTATCCCACTCTCCAAATATTCTCTCCCTCTCCTTCTTTCTCCCTGTCCTCTTCCTCACTCTCTTCCACTCTCCTCTTTCCTTCTAAGCTCAAGTGTTCAGTGTGGACCAGTTTAGCACCACTGTAAGCTGGTGCAATTTTACTGAAATTTCTAGAACTGACACTAGTTCTTCACCTCTTTTTCTGCCAAACAAAACCCATTTGCTAGGCAAAAAGGTGGACCAGTTCTCCTGCTCACACTGAGGTGAAGGGATAGCCAGAATGGTTCAGTTGAATGTGAATCCTGCTGTTATGCTTCCCTCAGACATCTCACCACCCTCTCCATTTCCTTACCCTCTGCCTAATGACAGATATATCTGTGTGTAAAACACAAACATCCCTGTGACGAGGTTGTCTCTAACACTCAAGCTCCTTAAAAATCTCAGCCTATCACCAGCTAGTGGGAAAATTGCATTTTCTTCTACAGAGCCAATTAGAGACTGATAACATTATCACAATTATCTGATTAAACTTTTGCTCGCTGTCCTTTAGAATTACTTCCAGTCCTCTTCAGACACTGAAAAGCACGAGGCTATGAAACAGTGGTAGCTTCCTTGGTGCTGTCACTGCTAAGAGACTGGGTGGCAAATGGTTCAAGTCTGCCTCAGCAGGAAAACCTCCATTAGTCTGGAACCAGGCAGATATATGAAAAATTCATGGGGCATAAGCAGGAAAAATGAAAGAAAGACCCACGAACTTATTCACCAGGGTCATAGTTCCTGACTGGTGGTCCAGGTTACATTTCAAACCATGTTTGTCATGGCACACCTCATCTCAGGACAGCTTGATTATGCTGAGGATCTGGTTCAGCGTAGTTAGACTGCAGAACTTTATTTAATTTGTTATATTGCTAATCTCTAAACCAGAAACATTTTAGACTTAATTTACCAAGTGATTTGTGAGAGAGAAAAACAACAAAGGAAGGAGGGAAAAGAATCAAATAAAAAGAGAATTCCAAGCTATTAATGAAGGCTTTTAGGGACCAGAAGTATGTGAGATCTCTCAGTGGGAGTTTATCTGAGTGGTTTTCTCCACATAATTGTGATGAGACATAAATTTTTTGAAGTTTGGAAAAGCATGTGGCCAGAATTGCATTTGCATCTCAAAGCCTGAGGGACTTCTCTGTGCTCTCTAAAGGCAGTACCTGAGCACTTTGGCTTTTACTTTTAAACAGATGCAGATAACTGTATTATTTCCAGGTGAATCATGGAGACACAGCGAACTATGTAATCTCCATTGGATTTACCCATATCCGATAGCAAATCTGTGAGGAACACAGAATATAAGCCTAAAGCTTACCTGGCCCACAGAGGCCTTCTTCTCATCTGTAATTAATCTTTTTGTACTCAGTCCAGTATTTTGAAAGCTCAAGCAGTTCAAAAAGTGCATGCTGCCTCTCTTTATGAATGAAATAGCATTGCCCTGGTTTCTTCCAGGGCAGGGTCAACACTCAGTGGTTCTGAGATTCACTCTGACATTGAACTCAATCTTTCAGTGGCTCTAGTTCTGGGTTGGAGCTTCAGGACTGAGCACTCTTCACAATTCTTGTACAGCATCATGTGGAACTGCCCACCAGCCTGGCATGAGACCCTGGCCAGCTCCCCAGTGACCCTGGACCTGAGCTGGATTTGCAGCCCAGCCCAAGGGAACCTGGCTTCTGCTCCCCTTCCCAGCTGCTTCCCATGCCTCCTGTGTTTGCTCTGGCAGTGGGTACCCTCAGTACCCACATCTCGTAAAACCTGCAGGTGGTCCCAAACCACATAACTTGATTTTTGATCAAGATTCATATTTCCAAGCACATCTGAGTCCAGGATTTCCATTATTTGGCATTTCACAGGCATGAAGTCACCAAAGAAAAGTACATTTGGAAAACAGGAACTTTCCAGTCATTCAACAGAGGTTTGGTATTGGTGGGACCATCCATTTCTGTGTCTAATACTGACATTCCAATATTCCACTAATGGCTGTAATTGCAATGGGGTTACAAGATCACTAACAGCAATGAGGCTCCTCCATACTCTGAGTTAAGATATCTTAAGAAAATAATAATAGAAAAAGATATAATATTCTTAAGGAGAAAACATGCTTCTATATTACAGGCGGGTTTACTAACATTTTCAAGGTTTAAGGCAATCTGTTTCAAAGCTGAGAACAGGAACATATAAATCCAATATTCCTTTAAGAGGGTGGAACCTGTTGATAGAACAGAGGATACTCTCTGTTGCAACTGCTGTGAACAAATTTATTACTGGGTACATGTCCTAATGAAATTGGGCTAACTTTCCTCTTTGTCAGATGTAATACATAAGATTCTGGCAGCATCTGTTTTGTTTCACATGCTAGACCTGTGGGACTCTAGACTCAACAAGGTCTCTCCAATTCACAGAATAAAAGCTCCCAGGAAACCAAGCCAGGAGCCCCTGTTTTCACAATAGATTGCTTGGCTTGTTGCAATCCTTTCAGCCAAAATATTTTTCCCTGAGTTTGAGCACACTGTGGGAGTACCAAGTATATGACTTGTGATTAGCAGCTTCCCTTGGAAGTCTCATTCAATGAGCTTTTATTTGATTTAATCTTCTCTCAGGTAAATAAAAGGAGTGAAGTGGAAATAGCCTTTGACCTACTAATTAATCGCTTGCCTCTGTTAACTATTCCTCCATCAATGTTATTAAGTGGCAGCATCTGAGTGTAAATAGGCAACCATGTAAAGAGGCTTAAGTGCCATCTGGCCTTACCTACTAAGGTTTGTTTACCCTTTGGAATTGATGCCTTGGACTTCTTTTTTATTATTATTATTATTTTTCATCTTCCCTTTGTTTTTTTTTTGTTTTTTTTTTTTTTTTTTTTTTTTTTTTTTTTTTTTTTTTTTTTTTTTTTTTTTTTTTTTTTTTTTTTTGTTTTCTTTTCTTTTCTTTTCTTTTTTTTTTTTTTTCAATCTTAGGGAGAGATTTGCATGCAATAGTGTGCATCCTTCCAGTTCAGCCCCATCTCCAGGGCTGTTTGAAGACACTCAGCAATTGTCAGGGAGTGTGGTTACAGATGCACTGTTCACCTCATGGTGATCAGGGTAACTAAGGTAGCAATTGCTGTCACATGCAGAGCAGTGTGACAAGCAATAGCTTGCGTCTGCATTGAATAATAGCAGGGAAGTATTTATTCATAAAACCCTGATGAGGAGTTGCAGTGAATGATAAATACTCCTTCCAAGAATAAGCCTGAATGAATGCTACCCTGCAGGACCTTGCTGGGCTAGTTAAAAACACGGCTTTAAATCTAATTCATTACCCATTTATGGCACATGTTTTGTGCAAACAATCAGGTGAGTTTTCATAGAATCATAGATTTGTAGAATGATTTGGGTTGGAGGTGACCTGGTGGATCTCCTGATTCCAAATCCCTTCCCTAGAAAGGGATACCTTCTCTACACCATGCTTTTCACCTAGATACCATTTAAGTGGAAGAATACAGCTGAGGAAGGTAAATTCTGTTGATCCCTTTCTGGCATGTGGGTAAGTGCTCCTACATGTGAGTTGAAGGATGGGAAATTTAGCTAGTGCTTACAAGTGCTTGTGCAAAATGGTTGTACCCTCATTCACACAGATAGTGTACTCTACTCCCAGTTTTGTGATCCTGCTATGCTTGGATGCATGTTTCTATCAGGTGGCCTGACACAACCTTATTCTTTGTGTTTCCAGGTAGTGGGCAAGGTATACCTTTAGGCAACCTGTTGTACCAAGCAAGTTCTTTACTTCTGCAGAATGAAAGACTAAATTAGGTGGTGTGCAAAACTGCACAGTATAAATCTCAGAGTTCAGAGAGACTGGTAGGAATGCTTTGTGTTTTGAAATGCTCACAACTTCATCTCCACAAAAAAAGCACAGCTGAACAAGATCCTGACAACCTTCACATCCACTGGTGACTGTGAGAGTACTGACACTGGTCAGATTTTAGGTTTAGGGGCTCCTGTTATTTCAGATTAAACTGGGCCCATGTATTGTAAATTGAGTCATAAACCAAGTGTTTCTATAGCCTTGAGGCTGGATTTGTTTTTGAGATCAATACTATTTATTGGAAATCCTTGCAGAAGTACAACCACCATTGCCTCTTTGCCATGAGCTATCCACAAATGTGGGTGGGTTATTTGAAATCTGCGTACTCACAGTGCAGAACCAAGAAGTATTGCTATTGGTAGAGTTTCATGGCCTGGTAAAATTACTCTTTAATGAAATTGGCCAAAGTCAGTGGAATTGCAGTGATATAATTGAGGCTACAGCCAGGCTACCAAGGCAGGGTCCTTCCCTCTACCTTAACGCACCAGGGAACAGAACCTGACCCTGAGCCTGTAATCAGTTTTAACAGTCTGTCAGGTGCTTTGGGATTTGGAGATGAAAGGTGCTGTGTAAATGTCAGGCATCATTTACTGGGGCACTACATCCAGGCTGAGAAGCACAGCGTGCCTGAGACTCTTCAACATGGTGTTAGGAGTGATCTTGGGAAACATATTGTTTTGGATATGTGGATGTTGGTTGAGCAGAGTCATGTAATTTCAATTACTCTAAATCACTCAATGCATTTTCCTTTATTCCCCTATTTTATCTGATTTTCTCCCCATTTTTTTTTTAATTGTTAAAATAAATCAAACCAAGTAGCCTTGTACTAAGATATTTATTTACACAAAAGAGGTGTGATCCCAGCTCCCTGAAGCTGTTCATATAAAATAACAGATCAGAGTGAATCATTTAAGATGGAAGGTTTATTTGGTTGTGGGTTGCTCTTTTTGGGTTCATGAAATGTTGATGAGCCAATCAATACATTCTCACATCTATTTGTTATTGCAAACAACGGACAAAGTAATGAATAGCTCACACTAGGCTGGAGAGGACATTCACTGCTGAGGCTCCAAATCACACATTCTATTATTTACACTCGTCACCTGGTTGTCTCGCTGCTTCCTGATGGCATTACTCAATTAATTAGGCAACAGAACATGAATTTGGAGTTCTGCATATGTATTCACATATATACATATGTGGGTTGATGGTTTCTCTCAGGGATTTTCAGCCTCAGAAGACTTGAATCCAGTCCCAGATAAACAAGCCAGTTCCAGGAGAGGGGGTGTGCTATGAGCAGCCTCCTCTATGGATGTAATTTTTCCTTCAGTGAGTGCTTGTGACTTTATCTTTCAGGTTTGCTTTTCAACAGGCTAAATCTTCATAAAAGTGAGCGTAGAAACAAGGAAGGGACTATCCTTCTATTTGGCTCCTCTGTGACACGAAACACCTTTCCAGGTGAGAAACTGAACTTCATTTATTTGAATACCTGCAGAACACTTTTTGAGCTATATGGCATCAATAAAGGACTCCCCTTCCCTCTCCTGGAGCAAAGGAGGTGGTAGAAGAGGGAGCTGTCTGTTTCCACAGAGAGGCTGCACAGCAAGCTGCAGCAAGGCCGGGCCGGGATGAGAGAGATGCGCTACTTCAAGCCACAAAACCATGGGAAAGTGGCTGTAGATCAGGAGAAGTTTCTCTCCCAGACTGTCCCTAGGTTCTGTGTCCAGCACAGCTCCCCTCAGAGGGAAATCCAGAGCTTTATTAACACTGTCCTCAGGGCGACTTTGGGAAAACAGCTTCAGGGGAGTCACTTCGAAGACCTTCTCACCTCCTACTATTCCTCCTTTTGTGATCTATTCAGTTCTTGATTTCCATTTTCCTCTTTTCCACTTCGGTTTCTACTTTAGCAATATCAAACTTAGGAGTTGTTTGTGTTTTCCACTTTAGTTTTGATGAAAACTCTTTTAGCCTGTGAAATGCAAATCCAAGTTTTTCCTTAGATAAGAGCATGTTTTGAGAATAATTTGATTTCAGTATCTCTGAAGTGATGGACTTTTTTTTCTCCGCTATATCTTTAGGTGTTTGCATGTGTAAACAGCATCCAGTGACTAAGCACTACAGAGGTAAAGTCATCAGCAACATCATCTGGGAGTATACCAACCTGTAAATATCAATCTAAATTTTGTAAATATTTTATGTGTATTTGTGCATTAGAAGTTATTAATGAAAAAGGAACGTCTTCAATTTTGCATGTACTATGGATTTTAGAAAATTATTTTCCCATTTAGAGCCTGAAAAATAAATAGCTTTTTATACACCTCTAAATTATTTCCTTTTCTTTTTTTCTCCAACACTTTTAGAATCAAAATTCAACTGTTCAACCTTGCCAAACTGCCTAAAATGTTTTTGTTTTTCTTAATGGAACAAAAAAATCCAAGGAAAATTAGAATATTTAGGTTACTCAATAAAGGCAAATACTTTTAAATATGTTCTGGACATAAAACAATAATTTTAAAATTAGATGAAGATGCAAAACCATCCTTACACTCACTAATTTTTTGTTTCAGCATTTACCATATAATGGCAATTTAGAGAGTGAACCTAGCAGCAGAGACTTCCATGAAATGATGGTAGCCTTTATGAGACATACTTATGGTTTCTCTTCATGAACAGTTTAATGTCTCCTGTAAAGGATGGGGATCACATTGAGAAAGCATATGTGAATATAATAAAAAGTTGTAAAAGAAAAATAAATTAAGTAGTAGATTTTGATAAATACAATGTAACTTGTTTGAAAAGGTTAATTTACAGGAAATTTCTAATGAATTATTTAGCATTTCAAAGTTTGGATGCAACCATATGTTAGCTGAAATATCCCAAAATAAGGTCATATTTTGGAAAGGTCTCAAAACCTCCCTTTTCACACAAACATGAACTTATAAATTATCCATGGTTTTAGCTGAATATCCTGCACACATAAACGTGATTTTGTGTCACAACTAAGTGGTGTAAATTTGTAATACTCATATTAGAAAAATGAAGCCAAAGAAGAAGCTAAAGATGCTCCAGGAGAGCTGGAGAGGGACTGGGGACAAGGACATGAAGGGAGAGGACAAGGGGGAATGGCTTCCCACTGTCAGAGGGCAGGGTTAGATGGGATACTGGGAAGGAATTTCTGGCTGTGAGGGTGGGGAGGCACAGGTTGCCCAGAGAAACTGTGGCTGCCCCAGCCCTGGAGGTGTCCAAGGCCAGGTTGGATAGGGCTTGGAGCAACCTGGGATAATGAAGAGTGTCCAGCCAAACCATAATGATGTAAAATACCTTGGGTTAACCTTGTATTTGCAGCTCCTAGGCCCACAGAGCACTTGAATCAGTGTTTGAAGGCATCTGTATCACTGTGTTGTTGAAGTTCTGGAATTTCCAAACCTGTTTGTGCGATTCAAGTTCATCAAGCAGCTCTCAGGATTGCATCTACGTTTGGTATAGGAAGCTTAGTTTGGAGATGGGGCTGATGTTACAGAACCAAAGAAAACATACCTACTTTCTTCCTTTTTTTTCAGACCTCTCTTCCCTAGAAATAAATGTCTCTTGGTAAGTATGAAAAGTTTGATTATCACTTTATTAGGGGCTGGGTGCTGAGCAGCATGGTCCCACAGAGACTGTAGGAAAATTAGTTTCAGCACAAACCAGTATTTTTGCAGCTCCTACTAAGGTTAGTATTTGAACACCTAGATAGAGAAGATGGAAAGTCAGGTAAAACATTGACTTGCTTGTCAGTAAAAGGCAGTAATAAATCAATACTCCTGCTCTATGATGCTGGTAGTGGGTTTGAATGACCCTTGTGTGTATCATCCTTCAGATGAGTTATACTTGCTAAGCAAAATGCACTTGTGGTTCTTTGTTTTGTTTTGTTTTCTGTTTGTTTGTTTGTTTTTCTCTACCTGTCAGAACTTTTGTTTATTAGGCAGTTGGTTGCTGTTGACATTTTAATTTTAAATCCATAAAACCAAAATTATAATATTACTCTGTGCAAAGCACTAATGTTATTTTGAGATGGGTCTCTTTCCCTTTTCCCTGTGAGTGGTGTAAACAGTTATTCTGTCAATGTAAATTATTTTTTTTAAATTTATTTGATTATTTTTCTCCATGGTAATGCAGCTTCTAATTAAATGTGACCTGAAGTTTCAGAGGCTCCTTACCCCTGAACTTTCATGTGAGGCATAGTACAGATCATCTATTTGATGAAGCACATTCAGGAAGTCCTTGAAAAGTCCTGATAGGGTAGTGTTGAATGGTTGCTGCGATCTTGATGATCTGAGATATGGAAAACTCTCTAACATCTCAGCTGAGCCTTCCTGTCTTTTATATATTACTCCTAGACTAGAAGGAAGTGTTTAGGCTGCCTCTTTCCTGGGGCAAGTAACAGAGCATCCAGTGTTTTTCACCTTTACTTGTTAGGAAAAGAGGTGATAAAAGAATGCAGTCTGTTCCTTAGGATCTTATGGTGTCATTCCAATGAAGTTTAGATGTTATCTACTTGCATGAAACACATTTTAATGAAACAAGCTTTTGCCAGATGGGAGAAAATATATGCTGCTTGCTGCTATTTTATTTTTCTGCATTCCCTCAGGCTCCATTTATATAACAGCCACAACCCAATCTCCAAATTCAACTGCAACGACGCTGCCGCCTTACCCCAGCAACATTTCCTGAGCTGAAGGGGTCTAACTATGTCTCTGAAACACGGCAGAATGTTAGAGGATACCTTAACACCACTTGCATTTCAAACAGTTAGCAAGATCAAAAGGAATTTGTTAGCACCTCATCAGTCCTCCAGGTTCAATCATGTTGAACCTTGTTTTCTGGCTGTAGTTATTTGTACTTTAATGCAGGTTTTGAGTGTAGATATCTCAGCATGCAGCTGTGCAGGCAGTCATGCTCAAGTGTGCACCAATCCTTCATGATGCAAGCTGATAATACAAACTGCAG
Organism: Acrocephalus scirpaceus scirpaceus; assembly: GCA_910950805.1. Lineage (NCBI taxonomy): Eukaryota > Metazoa > Chordata > Aves > Passeriformes > Sylviidae > Acrocephalus > Acrocephalus scirpaceus. The sequence goes on along the minus strand of OU383776.1, from coordinate 23,678,697 downwards.
GATCAAGAGTCCAGCAAGAATACTCTTCTTTTTCTTGTCACTCTTCCAATTCAAAGGAGACAAGGGTGCCCTGAAAGCCCAATTTATAAACCCTTAAACAGCACCAAATTTTGGAAAAAGTGGGTTCATGTAATTTTCACCTCCAGGCAGCAGAACCACCTGAGATCAGGCAGGTCTCTGCCTCAAATTGGCTCCTGGATCTGGGATGTGGGAAAGGTTTAATGAGACTGTCATGAATTTAATGCCACACATTTCAGATAATTCTTGGCTATGGCTTGCACTGCCAACAAGAATATGATTGCAAAGACTCAGACCAGGCTTGACTATCAGTATTTACTGCTTCCTGCAGTTAAATCTGCAGAAATATATGCTAAGTGCTTAGGAGCCTGAGTCCTAAAAGGATTCTACCTTTCCTAGCTTTTCATTGCCCAAGGCAACACAGTTGTCTAGAAATAGTTAATGGTGCTCCTTGCAAAGCCCCATTTTCCTTTAAGGGTCATCATTATCTCCATTTTAAGGCTGAACTGAGATTTAAATATAACTTTGCATTATTGAGATGCAAATCACCTTGGTCTCATAAGCATTATATATCTAAATCATATTTTTCATGATGAAAATCTCTCTTTTTTTGAAGTGTTTCCTTTTAAGTACATTTTTCCATTAAACTAAATATACGTTTAGTTTTTTTTCTTTCTCCTCCGAAGGCAAGGTCCTTTCAATTCATGCCAGTGTTATTATTTCTCAAAACGAGTTTCATCTTGATCCATAAACATTTTATGCCAAGAATAATGCCGTTTTAAAGACAGTAAGTGCCTATTTCTGCCTGAGGCCATCAGAAACCCCGTAAAGGAGGCAGTAGGAATTAAAGACACTTAATCATATTTCCCCATTTTTAACTGCTATTTTTTTACTCACTGAAGCAGTTTTTCTATCCTTGCTGAGTCCTATTGAATGCCATAAATCTTAATTAAAGATGTAATTTTTTTTATGAAATTTGAGCTAGAAAGCGCATTTCTTACTTTTAAGACTAGCGCTGTGTGTAGGGTCATAAAGCAAACAAGATTTTTACACTCGCAGGGTTTCAAAACCAGTTATTGCTGTTATTATGTCGAATCAGTACCATAATTATTATTATTGCTTGGTTTGGTGTTTTTATGATTATTGTTAATGTCTGAGTTTTGCATTTTCTGTGCACAAGACATCATCGGGAAAAGAATAGCTTACATTTAAGTGCATATCTGTATGCAAAATGGAAGAAGGCTTAGAGAAATATACCCATCAACACAGGAATCTGGATTTAACATTTTCGTTTTGAGGGTTTTGAGGGTTTTGTGGGTGTCTTTTGGGTTGTTTTGGTTGCTTTTTTTTTTTGGTTGTTGTTGTTTTGGTGGTTTTTTTGAATGCAAAACCTGTTTCAGTTAGGTTGGCTTAAATAACAGCAATGTTTGGTGTAAACTTGCAGTTTTTTATTGAAGCCAAGAGAACTACATTGCTTTATACTGGGAAAACTGCTATCTCTCATAATGTCATTTTCCCAGTGTTCCATGTAATTTTGCTATTGAGAGGAAGAAGGGGAGCAAAGTCACATTGTCTTATCTGTACTGGCAGAAAGAAATAGGTACTCCCCACCTCTCGATAAGACTTGTGTGTGTGTAGTATCTCCCTGCAGATGAAATGGAAAACACTGCAAAGAGGTTTTGATCTGAAGCCTGGTAAATTCAATGGGAAGATATGAATTGGCTCTTGGTAACAACCAATATTTGCTCTATTTTAATGGTACCTGCTGGAAATACATCACCTGACTGCCTTGTTCTGAGCCCTGGGGCATTTTAACAGCCTGCTCCACAGTCAAGGAAAATCAACATAAATTTTCCCAATAACTTCAACACTGTTTTTGATTGAGCTGCTTTACAGACTGATGGAGGCAGATACTATTTCAAGGAACTTCATTTGGTAGGAAGCACTGGCTGCCCGGCTGCAACAGTTTTCCCAACACTTCTCACCACTGATGCTATCAAAGAGGACATCATTAAACTTAACCAATTACCCAGCACTCCTGATGTGGAGGAAGTAGCAGTACAGACAGATCCAGGAGTGTAGCCCATCTATTCACAGCTTCCAACCTGAGAGGTGCTTAGAGAGCCCTTTGGCTTTCCATGGCATAATTTCAAATTTCACATTAAGGTCACTTAGGCATTTATGTTCTGAAATGCTCACAGTCCTGCTGGTTGGTAATGAAATGTACATTTAAATTTGGCTCTAAATTTGTATCTGGAGTTTCTCCAGTTAATACTTTTCTGCATTTTGGAAAACAGAAAAAAATAAAGGGTAGAAGTTTCGCAGGCCAAGGAGCTGGTTTAAAGTTTGAGTGAGTGTACCAAAATATGATTCTTCAGTCACTATTAAGCACATGAATAATGTTGCTCCTATGAGTAATGCTGCTGAGTCCACAATAAAACATTCATAGGAATAAACCTACCTCTGGCTGAGGCTTTGTAGGGGTGCAACCTTGTGCTCTCACCTTCTGCTGCAAGGTCACCCTGTTTCCACAGCTGCCAAGTCAACCAACAAGACACCAGTGGCTTTTATTAGATACTCATAGTTACTGTTCCTTAACATAACATGACCTTCCTCAATGAAGCCTGAATGAAAAGGGCATTGATTTACTGGCTGTGAAGTGATGTTTCCTCACTGGCATCTAATAATTTATTTAAGGCACGGTTTTGCCAGGGAAGTCTCTCATTATTTTAGAATCATCTTTCCTCTTCCAAAGGCATTCTGGAAGATAGCAAAAATGCAAAGAAAATCTGTTTCCCATCACACACCACTCACAGGATTTATTTTGGGTAGCTTTCATGCCTGCAGCTACAGTATCTCACTTCTTCATGGGCACTAAGTTTGGGAGAAAAGCAGGAAGCACTTATTTTGCATCACAAATCAGTTGCTGTATTTGGTAGTTTCCATTTCATTCACAGTAGTAATTATGTGGTTACAGCTATTCTGAAGCTTCCTAGTGAAGGATCATAATTTTCATGCTTCCTCTAATCTATAAAGGGTAAAAAAATCCCAACCAATCAGTGTACATATATATATATATATATATATATATATATATATATATATTCAAGCTGATGTAATTTTCGGGGCAAAGTTCATAAAAGAGAAATGCAACTTTATTTTGAGGATACCCTGATGAGTACAAGTAGGAGGAAAGACCATTTGTTGGATCATAGATAGTGGGAAAAAAGAAGGTTCTGAATGGAGTCACATAATTAGATAAACTGGTTCGAGGAACAGAAGAGATCAATACTTCCCAAGCTTCAAAAATCCAGATAAAGTAATCTTTTTGGACAAAACACCAAAATTAAAGGAAAAAAACCAAACAAACATATCTAAAGATAATCTTGTGCAGCATTACTGAAACTATTTAGAATCTTTTAAGAAAGAGGATTTGACGTTGAGCACTAAGCGTTTTTTCTTTTTTTTTAATTGCTATTTGTTTGTGTTTTGAGTTTTCATGAGGTCTCTCAGTTTTTTTGTTTGGGGGCTTAGTGTGTTTATTTTAATTTTGTTTCTGGGTTTTCTGTTTGTTTGGTTTGTTTTGCATTTTGTTATTCCCGCCTCTCCACTTTCCTGGGAATTCACTCCTGCATGATCTTTCAAGGATTTTGGTAGTCATTTCACAGGCCCCATTCTGACACCTTCCAGACACCCGGCAGTCCATACACTGTGGTCTGAAAAACACAGGAGAGGACAATTGCTCCAGGCTCCAGCTGGCTTTGTTTGCTATAAAACTGTGATCTTTCAAGTTCTTGGGTTTACAAGTAATTTAATGAAGATGAGCAGGGAACCGACACAGGTCATTTTGGGCTATTTTAGCTTAATATAATTTTTTAGTTCATGACACCTCTTGTTGAAAGCTGATTAACTCTGTGATTGACTGTTATACCACTTTTCCTTTTATTTAACAGTCATGAATGGAATGGCCATAAAAATAATAATATTAACAAAACCTCCTTCCACAACCTATGACAAAGGTTAATAAAGTCTTCTTGTTTTTTAGTCTTAAGGGTTTTTAATTGTTTGTCAGCTATGCATGTGCACATGCACATACACATACATGCACAAACATACATACGTATGCATACACCTATAGGTATTTAGATACACACACATGTATATGTACATCTATATATAAAAATATATGTCTTTTAAAATGTATTTCTTATTTTCTTTTTCAATTCCTGAAGTTAACTGATGGGTACTGAAATAGAGTATTATTAAAGTGATATTTTGAGGGAAGTTTAAAGATGGCTTTTCCATATGGACACTTTGAGTACAGGTCACAGGTTGAGAGGGTAAATACAACTCCTGGATTGATACAGAAATGTACTTTATCCCAAAGCACAATTGCAGCAATTCCATTGGCACCAGATGGCTGTTCTATATCTGCAGGATGGTCAAATGTTTCTGGTGAATGTCTGCAGATGATGAGGCTAGTTCTCCTCCTGACAGTCTGGTAAGGAAATCAGTAGGGAGGTGGGTTTTTTTTTCCCCCCCAGTAAAACCTCTGATCCTTTGAAATGGTAAACCTGATACTACCAACCAAACGTGAAGAGAGTATACCTGTTTTCAATGAGGATCAGGGGCAGCCTCAAAACTGCTGGATATGTTGACAGGTCTAGGAAGACCTTTGCCTTTCTCTTATTCTATCATTTTAAAGAAATTTTATATTTGATATTCTGTATAAAGTGTTTTCCAATAGTCACTGGCACTTTAAAAAATAAACTGTCATTTAAGGAATACTTCATACTTAAAAGTGTCACCTAGTCTCTTCTAGGTATTAGAATTACTTATTAGATTATAAAAATCTCCTCCGTTGTGAACTCAGAAGAAATTCAGAAGAATAGAGAATGCTGGACTTAAATTATAAATACAAACTCTCAAAACATCAGACTTTACAGATGATGGGACTCAGATTTGCAATGATAGTTGAGGTTTGTGGCTTAGGTGCCTCTTTATAATGACATTATGTTAACTTTGAAAAAGACTTCCCAGCAATCTAACAGGCAAATTATAGCAAATAGCAAATAATAATCAGCTCTTAGCTCAGTCTCTTTTTTATTTTGTGGGTATGAGCAATGCACGTACTTGAATTACATGGTTATTTATGTAAAGGCATCTTTGTCAAAGATAATTTGTTAATAAAGAAACAACAATTTTATGATGATTAAATAACCCATGAATAAAATTATATGTTCATGCCAAGGAATGACTGGTCTGCCTTGAAGAGATGCAGAAACATTTTCATGAGCCTGTGAGCTCTTTGTCTACACATCTGAACATCAGAAGTTCTGATGAATGAATGAACCAAAGGAGAACTTTGCCCCACTGAGAAGGAATTGCTAATGTCACAAGCACAGCCACAAACCTATAGAGGTCTAGCTAAATCCGTAGGTCTAAGCTGTGCAGAAAAGGCCTCCATTCCAAGAAAAATACTTCATCCTTTGTACTTTCACCCTTTTCACCAGCATTTCCTTGCCTCTTATTGTTTTTTTGTTTGTTTGTTTTTGGAGGGTTTTTTTTTTGGTTTTTTTTGTGGTTTTTTGTTTTGTTTTGTTTTTTTTGGGGGGGGTTCTTGGTTTCTTTTTGGGGGGGATGGGGGGTGGGGTGTGTTTGTTTGTTTGTTTTTGTTTTTGTTTTTGCTGCTCTCAATTAATTTCTTAACCAAATAGTGTCTCCTGGAAAATACAATTCCATAATAAATGAAAAAGAATATTTAAGAGGTTGGAATATCTAACCAGTGTTGAGCAGGCAAAGTTGAAAAGCATCAATTGAAGTTGCTGCTGCCTGGTAGAATTTTTCGTTTCAAGAAGGAAAAAAGATTTTCCTCTGATTTTATATCCTAAATAGATTTTTGACTTCTTAAATAAATTATCAAATTTTTTAGTTGGTAATTTTTTAAGCAGAATATTATGGCAATAGTATCTCATGAAGTGTACACACACACATATAAATATTAGGTATATACTATTTTCTTACCTTTTCTATATAAAAGTCAAATACAAAATTCTGCTTCATCAAAAGTTAATTCTTCGGGGTCCCAACTAAGATATTTTTGAAGTCCTGTACATTTCAGTTATTTAATTTTTGTGTGTGTGATTCAGAAGAGAGAAAAGGAAAAGGTTTTTACAATATTAGAGCTACATGGGGATTATTTGTATATTTAAATGCTCTTCCTTTCACTGTGCCTCACCTTCACACCCATGCTCATGATGGCCCTGAAGGAGCCTGGCAGAGGAGAAATGACCTGGACAGAGTAGGATGCTCTTAAGCTCCTGATTCTGCTGCAGTCTGACTTTGGATACTGAGTCCTAGCTCTCCTGTGAGAACTTGCATTTGTCATCCAACATATGACCTGGATGAAGGGTTCAAACCTCTGGCAACAGAAAAGACACAAGTGGTGCTCATATTGAGTAGAAAACAGACATCACCTGTCTCTAGAGCCATGTGGCATCACACACTCTGCCTTTTGGGACTGTTGATGTGACGGAAAAAACAGGGTTGGGTTGAGGCTTTGCCCATTGAGCTGGGGAAGATGCTGTGCTCAGAAATGTTGTATCTTGTATTATGTATATAATAGATGTACTTTTTTTGAGACAGTCTGGCTGCACAAGCCACAGCAAACTCAAGTGTCACCCACCAGCTGTAACCATCCATTTCACAGTGTGGCACGTTGCTCTTTGAAGGCAGCAAGGTTTATGCTAGTGACAGGAAATTGTCACTGATGTAATTACTCCAACAATATTGTTAAATTCCAGTCCAATATGTATTGCCACCCATCAGTTACAATAATCACTGTACAGATACAATCTGTTCTCTGATAAAACACAGAGGTTTGTAATACACTGTACTTTGAGCTTACAGAGAAAACCCCGCCTGGGACTCAAAACCCTTTATCCACTCTAATTGTTACTTGTAGCTGTGCAGTACCTGGAGATAATTATTCTAATATTGTATGTTCTGAAAGAGCAGAAGCCATTCAGGTAGCTAAATTGGTAAAATGAAAGCTAGCAAACTGGATGGATGAACGGGTTGCCTGGACAGGTTGTCCTGGACAGGTTCTTCTCAATTACTATTCAGAAGAGGCTTAAAGGCCACTTATGAGTTGGAACACAGAAGAATTCAGTTGAAAGGAACTGCTGAGGGACATCTACCCCCAACTCTCCTGTTCCTTGAATCATAGAATGTTTTGAGTTGGAAGGAACCCAAAAGACCCTCTCATTCCAACCCACCCCCGCCACGGGCATGGACACCTTCCACTAACCCAGGGTGCTCCAAGCCCCGTCCAAGTCTGGCCTTGGACGCCACCAGGGATCCAGGGGTAGCCACAGCTTCTCTGGGCACCCCCTGCCAGAGCCCCACCAACATCACATAGAACAATTTCTTCCCAGCATCTAATCTTCTCAATCTCTCCTTTTTTAGTTTAATACTGTTCCCCCTTTTCCTATCACTAAATGCCTGTGTAAAAAGCTGATCAGCCTTGTTTCATGGGGTTAGTCTTTCCCAGATACTGGATTCTGTGAGGGCCCAGTTTCTGCCAGCCAATTTCTCCCAGCCACATAAATGCCTCAAGTAAGAACTTTTCCTTCCAGTATGTCAACTTCCCAGTCCAACGTGGTGGGATCTACAAACCTAATGAGAGGGTACCCCATCCCCTTTTTCAGGCTCTTAATAAAGAGCATGGACTCTGGTTACAGGCTGGACTTTTTATCACTGTCCACCACCCTAAAACCCAGGAAGTATGGGTAATTTTCTACAGTCCAGCTAATTTTTCACACTTTTCACATCACAGAATGTTTAGTCAGTTTATAAATTGGCAATTTGGTATGGTGTATTCTGGCAAACTGTGTGAAAATCTTTGCTGGAGTCAAGGTGTGCAACACCTCTCCCTGTCTCCAGAGCCATGATTCAAATCTCAAACACAAAATACCATGTTAGTTGTGCAGAGTGGGAAAGTGAAGCACAGCTAATTGAATATCCCACTGGTTCCTAGCCTAGCAGTAAAGGATATTAAGAAGGTAGATAGACTTTCTTCAGGGGTTTTGAAAGGTTTGTGACTTCGTAGGGGTAAGGAATGTTTTCTGCAACTTGATGAGAGGAGGTACAGTACAGCCGCTTGTTTTCAGAGGGTTGGATTTCAACAGCACACACCAATCTGTCTCTGTGTATGACATATCATTTTCATTACCCTGGGTTTACTTTCTCTATAGGCATCCCTTCCATTATTTAAAATTAGCCCTCTGTGTGTCACCCAACTGGCATGGATGAAGAATCCCAACCAGAAACATTGTCCCAATTCAACTAGATCGAGGCACACCACATTTTTCACTTAAACAAAGGCAACTCAATATTTAGATCATCTTTCTTGCTCCAGCTGCTGCCCCTTGCATGGCATGTAAACTAAGAGCTCTTGTGCTAACCATTGATTTTTCTTCCCAGGATCCCAAGGGGACACATCCTGCTAGGTTTATTCTTGAGGATGCCCATTCCACTGCTGCACAAAGCTAGCATTGTCAGGAAGATTTAGCTCCCAATGACAAAACATCTTTCATTGTGAATTCTACTCATCATAAGGAGCTTACAAATCCTAAATCACAGTGGGGCCACCGTTTGTTTTGCTCTCAGTGCACCATCATAACTCTTCCACCTTAACTATCAGAGGAATGCTGTCTATGCCTCTTATCAGGCCTGGGTCAAAGGTGAATATCTGAGCTTCTCGGTCACAGTGACACCAAGTGCTGTGAAATATGGTAATAACAATCTTTCAGGAATCTCTGAGGCCATTCTGTAAACCCAAGCGGGTCTGTGTGACTGCTTTTTGTCTTCCACTGCAGATGTGATGCTACCTTGAAAGAAGAGATAAAAATCCCCCTGAAAGCAGCTTCTGTGTTTGGGGTGGTGAGGGGGAGAGGGCTGGGGTTTAGCCATCAATGGTATGGGAGAACAGTTGGGAGAGGGGGTTTGTGGAACCATCTCTGGTCTGTGAGCTCAGCGATGCAGATCACCAATGTAAATAGACACTGTTAACTCCTAGAGACATTCAGTAACCTTTCAGCACTCCTTCTTAGAATAGACTTCTTTGTTCTTGGGAGACAACAAAATGAAACAGCAGTCTCATCCCGGAGCTAAAATCTTCTAATTATCAATTACCCCTCCTTGAGATAAGGATTTTCCCCCCCTTCTTGCTGGACTTCTGAGTTCCAATCTGGTCCCTACTAGTTTTCTTTAGATAAGAAAAAGAGAAGGTAGGATATAGAATCATAGAACAGATTTAAGTTTAAGAAAAGCCCTTCCAAGATCTTTGAGTCCAACAACTAACTTGCATAAAATATTTTTCAGTCTTTTTGGAGCATGAACACACCTTGAGTGAGGAACATCCTGGTAAATGACAAAGATGAAGAGAGATTTTCTGAGCTGGTGGCAGGCAGCAGGGGAAGAGTGGAGGGTCTGTTGAACAAAGTGTTCTTTATCCTGCAGAGCACAGAGAGCTGTGTGTGTGCAGAGTGACTACAGCAGAAAGGCCAGCCACTGCCAGTGTGTTATGAACCTGTAATAATCACAACAGAAATAAAAAACACTGTGAGATGGAACGTGATTTCCTATGTCTGGGCATGCAGAAAGAGCAGGGAGGCTCACTCACCTCACCTCTTGCTGCAGAGATTAGAAGGCACAAAAGAGACTTTTCCTCTGTGCATTTAGGTAATGGGCAGGATCTAAACAGACTTTATTGCTGCAAACAGACCTATTGAACAGCAGTTGAAGGTCACTCCCACAAAGACCTGTTGCATTTCCCTAACCCTTAAAGGAATTAAAATAAAAATGTGCTTCTCTCTAGTGCAGCAAATGTGTTGTAATTATACTGTGAGGCTAAATTTAGCATTTGCTAAGTAACAGATTGCAGTCCCATCAACACAGTATACCCTGAGCTGAAGGGGCATAAAAGGATCACATCCTGTGCCTCAGAATGTTGTCCAAACATTTCTTGAGCTCTGTAAGCCTTGGTGCTATGGTCCACTTTCTTGAGGAGCCTGTTCCAGTGCCCAACTACTCTCTGGATGAAGAACTTTTACCTAATATCCAACCTTAACTCCTCTGCCACAGCTTCAGGCCATTCCCTCAGGTCCTGTCACTGGTCACCAGAGAGAAGAGCGGAAGCTGCAGACCACATCAAGGTCTCCCCTCAGGCATATTCTGTTCCAAGCTCCCTTTTGGCCTCACCCCTGTTCTCCTTGCCCCTCACACTCCCTCTCTCGGGTCATATCTGACTCCTCCTCCCCAGTGTGCTTAATTGCCAGAAACTGGTCTCTAATTATGGTGAAGATTTGCAACCTGTCTGGCAGTGCCAGGAAGCGGGGCACAGCCTTTGCAAGTGTGGAGGGATCAATCAGGCTCAAGTCAAAGCAGAGTGTTTCCAGCTAATTCTGAGGGTTGGTGATGACAAACACCATTGAGCATAAATGTTTGGCTGTCAAGTGTGCAATACATTTGGGAACTCACCCCATGGGAAGGGAAATGGGGTTTTTCTATTTTACTTTTATCTTCCATACTCAACTCATTTGATCACACACATCAAGGGAAAAAAAAAAAAAAAAAAAAAAGTGGTGGTGGTAGGGAAGCTGTCCATGAAGAATTTTCAAATCTGTTTTCAATCAGACTGATATATTTTTTCCCAAGTTTGGTGTTCCTGCCACTCTCCGGCCCTGCTTCCTGCTCCCCATTTCTGAGCTTTACCATGAAGTTATTTTTCTAAGGGTTGTGACAAGAGACTTTGCAGACTTCAGATTTTTGATGTCTTAAAGTTCAATTGGATATATGAGAGATATGATGTCTAAAGGAAAATAAAGGTCTCAGGTCTGTCTGCTTTCATAGCATCTTTTGACTGCATAGTAATTCTGTCAGTATTATTAAACGATATTGTAGTAGTAATGAAGAATAATAGCCAAATGTTAGAGATCTAGTATGCTGTGTAGTAAAAAAATAGATTCTGCGTTAATTGAATAGTCAGAAAAATGTGAAAATGAATCCAAGTTTTCATTTGCGGTTTGACAGAACCAGAAAACAACAGATTTTAAGACCAGAAATAGACCTTAAACTATCTGCTTTTTCAACCTCCTATATAACAAAGCTATGTATCATCCAACTTTTTCAAAGTAGAAATAGTAGTTAAATTTCCCTTTTCTCCCTGTTATGTTTTTAAAAATGGAGGAGGAAAGCAAAGACATGAAAAAAAATTGATTCAAATTTTTCACCAAGTTTGAATTTACAAGTACAAAACTTATGGTTTTGGACCACACTCATGTATATCTAGGCACCAGAAACAGGGCAACAGTCTGACCCTTGTTATGCATCACAGAAGACTACAGAAGAGAAGATCTGTTATGTGGAACTGACAAGAGGTCATTCCTTGTCCTAATACAAGCATGGTGAGAGCTTGTGGAGGAGGTCCCATTTGCCTTTGCACATCACACCAAATAAAAAATCAAGTTCTATCTCTTTATTCACCTTTCTTGCAGAGCCGAGGCATTGTGGACACTTGTTTCAAATATTCTGGGTGGATGACCCCAAACTCACTTATGTAAAGAACAAGTGAAATTGTTTTAGCTAGTGACCTAGCTGTGGATGTCCCCCCTGTACTCCATGTGAGAATTTCTATTCACAAGTATTACTTTTTCCTTACGCTAATAGTACTGGCTATTGTATGAGAGGGAGAGTGATGTGTTCTTAAACTGTGACACGGTTTTTAGCTAAATCTTGGGGGATCTTCTGAAGAAAACTAGAAGTTCCCTGGATAGTGGAAGAGCTATGGCAACGGCAGTGAATATTTTTCACATTTAACTAGGTTGTTTAGCCTGTCTAAATAATTGCTGCCGCATCTTGTTTCCAGTCATGAGTAAGGGCAAAATGATCTTGAACTGAAAATGAGAAATAACAAATTATTATTTCCCTATGAATTGCTGTGTATAGTATTTCATATATAGAGAGACACATTTAGTCAGAGATGATAGAAGAAAGAAATCAAGTATCATTTTTTGACTTAAGTATTAATTCATGCTTTAGGAATCTGTCTTTCACACTTTAATGCAGGTATAAAGGGGTCTTTTTGAGCTTCTCAAGCTATTTAATAAATCCAATGAAAAATTATGTGTCATCAACTGTAATCCTTTCTACAATATGTGTCTTAAGAAAAGCAAAATTATCAGGTGCATACAGTCAATGGCAGACAGGAGTCACAGGATAACATAGTTTTGGAGGAACCTCTGGAAGTCAAATCTTCAGCTCAAAGGAGGACTTAATCAGATCAGATAAACCAAATCTCTACTGAAGCAATGAATAAAACAGTCAGGATTTTTCCTCGAATTACCTTAATTTTCGTATTATTCCTGAGCTTGAATCTTTCACCATCTGCTGTCATTGAGGTTTCTCAGGTGCCATTGTAACAGACCCTGCTAAAATCTTTGTCCTCTTTCTTATAAGTCCCCTTTACATACTAAAAGGCTGAAATAAAATTTTCCTCATTTTGCACTGTATAAACCTGTACGAATTTCTCCTACACCAAGGAGAAAGCGAGATCATGGTAAATGCAGATGTGTGTAATTAGGTGATTTTTTCCATTTTTGGTGCCTAGATTTGTGAGGCGTGTTCCCTGAACTGCTGGGGCACGGCTTCCCAGCTGACCCGGCAGCCCTGGCAGGGAACTGTCCCAGCCTCGGTTAGGAAGCCGCAGGCGGACCGGCAGCTTCCCCCCGGTGGGTAAGGCTGTCCGGCGACGGAGCGCTGGTGAGCGAGGCGATGACGGGAGAGGGAGAGGGAGGCTTCAGTGAGGGTGCAACAGACAGCAGTTTATTGTTGCTCTGCAGCAGCCCACACCAAAGGCAAGCTGACAGAGCTGTGCAGGGGATTAAAAAGGGAAGGGGAAAGGGAGTGGCTTCGGGTCAGGGGACCAATTAGGGTAAAGGGGAAGGCATACGGAAAGCAAATCAAATTTAAGGGGTGGGGGATTGCTCAGGCCTGCTCCAATCCAGGGCCGAGTCTCTCCGAACTCTCCGGAAGGAGGGGAGAGGCCTCCTGAGACTGGCAGGCTCTGGGAGGGGAGCAACTGATGATTGACACTTAACAGTATCTGGGGAGAACAAAGGTAGGGGATTTCCAGGGCGGAAGATGTACCAACTGGGGAAGAACATAGGGGGAACTTGGAAGAAACCATTATAAAACTTATTTAGAATAAAACAGCAAATCCATGAACATTAATAGTAAAACATAAAATATAAAACACACTGCAACAGATTTCTTTTAGTATTTTCCAGCCTGTATATCTTGAACATTGTGGATATGTGTGCAAAATTTACTCATGGGGCGACTCAAGATGGAAATGGAAAAGTCCTTAGAGAAAACTCATAGTGTGGCTGAGGTGGGAAACTCCTACAATTGCAGTATTTTTTTTATTTTCTATCCCTTAAAAATTATAGTTTCTTTCACTACCTTGAACATTCAGATACAAGTCAATTAATTATAGACTAAAGTAGTTTATTATTCTTGTTCTGTAGAAATCTAAAAAGCTCTGGAGACATAATGTTTGCACCTTTCCTTGTCTTGTCCTTACAAGTGACCAAGGTGATGTAATTTCAAGGCAAGGGAGAACATGGTAGCTGCATTCTGTAGTTCTGGCAGCAGTAGCCCTGAGGACTATTTCCTCCTCAACTCCAAGTACTTAAAAGATTAGTTTAAGCCATGAGGCAGGAAGCATTGCTTTGGTATGGTAATAGGGAGAATTGCACAGGATTCCCTTCTGAGTATGTTGGTTTTGAATTTAAGGAAAAAGAAAAAGAAAAAAAGAATTTCAGATCGAAACAAAAGAACATAAAGAAGCATGTTAATAAAACAGAAGCTATGAGATTCTGGCTCTCAAACCTGCTCAAAAACTTTGAAGTTATTTTAAACAGAGTATTATAGGATGATGATAAATTTCACTTCCTGTTGAAAGAAAACAGAAGTCAAAGCTGAGACATTTTAAAAATAAAATCTTGAACCATATTTTCATTCCATAAAAGTTAATTTTCTCAGCAGTTTTTTTCTCTTGAGCTCATTGGGCTTTATTTATGACAGCAGGATTGCCTATGATAATGAAAAACAAACCCACACCCAAACAAAACCACTGTTTTGAAGATGTTCAAGATGTTTACTAATTTCTTAAGAATTTGGATGATTTTTGTATGAACAGGTAGGCATCTGTTAGAGTGGAATTTCACTGAGCAGCTTAATTAGCTCTTCATGCCATTTAATGTTAAATGACTTACCAAAAGTTATTAATTAAAGTATTAAAATCTCATTGTTTGTTAGTAATGGAGCACATGGGAAGAGGGAAAAGAATAAGACTTTATTATTAACACGTTTCAGGGAACACTGAATAAATTGGATAAACAGAGGAAACATACATCTGGCTGTTTCCACTTATTACATAAAACATCTGATAGTTTATACTTGTTACAGGAATCCTATAAATACTCATGCACGTCCAAATATCTTAAATTACTAGCACTGTTGGTTGGTAGTTTAAATAAACCTTTCCATAACCAGCTTTAGGAAATCGAGGGCTTCCTCAAAGGCAGTTCCTATCTCCTTAGAGAACATCTGTCTGTATTTAGCCACACATTTAACCAACGGTGAGAATGGATGTTTCAATGTGGCCTTTTTTTAATAGTGGAGATAGCATTTGATTTGCTTGTTACTGGGCTGATTAAATGCTGTGTGCCATGGCAGCAGAAGGAGATCAACCTCATTATCTTCCCTGTCTACCACTTCCTCTGACACATCTTTATGGCATGAAGAGGAGTTTTCACTCAAGGTGTTCAGAATCCCAGGAGTTTCCAAGATGTGAGCCTGTTCTTGGACACCAGGGTTGCAGTTTCTCCCACCTGTCTTAAAATGTCTATATTGCATGTGCGTCTGATTTGGGAGCAGTATGAACTTGAGGGTGTGGCCCCAGAAATTATGTCTAATTTCTGATGAAGTGAGAAAAATTTACCTTGAATGCTATTGATAATACTCTCAGATTTCATTCACCTGTAGTGGGAATGTAGATATATTTACAGGTAACTATTGATACCACACGTGTCTTCAGTCATGGTGTAAGAATCTCACCACAGCTTTTATTTGCCTGTGTGTTCTTGTGGTGTGTATAATGATCAATGTAAATGCAATGTAAATCTGGGTTCATTCAGAGTGCAAGAAAAAGAACCCAATCCATCAGCAATGAAAGCTTGAATTTCTCTGTCTAGTTCACACTCTGGAAGAACGAGTTTCTTCAATGGAGGAAAATATCCATGCTGCATAATTCTGCAGCTTATATTAAAAAACCCCAACCAAACAACAAACAAAAACAAACCAGAGAGTCTAACTGTATTCCTTTTAGCATTTTCTTCAATGACCATTTTCAATAGTCAGTTTTCTTCAGATGACTTTTCTTTTGTGTTCTTCTTATCTTTTATGAGTGGTGTCTCATTTAAAGCTCTGTTTAAGGATGCAGCTCAGAAATCATTACCTTACTGCTCTCAAAAGTCAAAAGCAGTTCTGGTTTTGTAAAGCAGAGGGCCTGTGGGGCCAGTCAATGGTTTAGAACTTCCAGCTGGACATCTAAGGAGTGTGAAAGAGACAGGAAGAGACAGAATACCTCAGGACTCTGATGGTACCCACTGTTTTAAAGAAATTAATAAGCATATCTCCAAGGGGTTGCATAGTTTCTGCATCTTCCACAGAAAAACTGAACAGATAAACTCAGACTCAAGCTGAAGCTCACAGCAGGTCTGAAAGTGATCTTGAAAATTTTTTCCTAATGAGCAGAAATCATAAAGAGTTAATCAAATGAGTCAGCACAGATTTTGGTCTTTGTCCTAAAAGAGAGATAAATGGTTGTATGGTGCTGTTTTGACAATGGGATGAAGAGGAAAATTCTGGTCCTATTGGGCATTTCCTCCCCAGCACAATATTACAACAACCTTGGGGAAAAAAAAGCTAACACGAACAAGAGATTGAATGCATTGACAAGCAAAAAATTCCACAGGGATTATGTTCTGGGTTTACATTTTGTCTAATTATGCAGCATAGGACACAGGAATGTTGTGCTCAGCTGTGGAAATATTTCTGGTCACTGCAAAGTATTTTGGCTAGGTGTCCTCCCTATGCTCAAAGTGTCCTGTCCCAAACTGAACCTCTCAATTGGTTGATAAATTCCAAATATATGCATGTAGAGGGAAAAAATAGTGCATACTAAAAGCATGAATTTGAAGTAATACTCAGGAAAAACGTCTTCAAGTGTTGGTTAAGCATAATTAACAATATTTCATGTTCAAAAGTGGTGAAAAATGTGAATAAAATACTAGAAATTACCAGGGAAAATCAAACTAACAAGGAGACTAGAAATATCAGTTATTTTATAGGTTCATGGATTGTCTATATTTGAAATTATTCTCAGAAAGAATGTGGGAAAAAAAAAAAAAAAAGTACAATGGTGAAGACTAAATTCCATGAGGAGGTGCAAGACTGTGGTTGTAAAAGCTTCAATATTAGACAGCCAGTGTTGTTGATGATGTCCAGAAACTCATGAAGGTTTTATGGGGAAGGTACATAGGAAATAATAATTAGTATTTTTACAGCTAAGAAATAATTATCAGAGGCTATTTGATGAAATTTTCAGGCAGAACTTTTAATGCAAATATGATGATTAATTACTTTGGAATGAAATGCATGGTTAAACTATTAACTCAATGCCAGAACATATTGTAGAGGTCAGACATTAATTATTAAATTTAGCCATTGAGAAAGAAGCTGCTGCTTGGAAAGTTCATAAGAGGATGGAACAGGGAGATTATACCAAGAGCAGGTTGCTATTCTATTACCTCATCACGCAGAACTAAGTTATTTTCCTAAGCATCTGCCATTAATGTTATTACAGATAACAGGCTAAATAAGCCTATGATACAAACATTTATCCTTACATTTCATATTATATTCTTATATATATGCATCTTTTTAGATGGTTGCACAGGAATGATCATAATAGAGTGGAAAAGTGATGAAAATGTATTTAGCTGAAGAAGAGGATCAGTACACACAAAGCAAATAGAAGGGAAACCATTTCTTTCAGAAGTTATTTTCAGTATTTCTGTATGTTTTGATATACAGACTCAGGGGAGACAAAGTGTACCAAATGGTTGTTTTTTACCAATCTAAAGTGAGCTCTTAAATATTTAATCTGGTTTAGAAGGTACACGACTTCTCTGGAGATATTTTGGACAAACAGCACTTCGGACTAAGAAGGCCGACGGCCCTGGGCTGTCCCAGCCATGGTGTGACACAGCCTCAGGGCACGGCCTGTCCCCTGGGCTGCCACTGCTGAGGCACCTCCAGTGCTGGGGACAGCTCTGGGCCCCTCAGGACAAGAGAGACCCTGAGGGCCTGGAGCGTGTCCAGGGAAGGGAACGGAGCTGGGGAAGGGGCTGGAGCCCCAGGAGCGGCTGAGGGAGCTGGGAAAGGGGCTCAGGCTGGAGAAAAGGAGGCTCGGGGGGGATCTTCTGGCTCTGCACAATTCCCTGACAGGAGGGGACAGGCAGGGGGGTTGGGCTCTGCTCCCAGGGAACATGGACAGGAGGAGAAAGAACAGCTTCAGGCTGGGCCAGGGGAGGGGCAGGTTGGATATTGGGGAAAATTTCTTCACTGAAAGGGTTGTCTAGCTTTGGCACTGCTGCAGAGGTGGAGTCCCCATCCCTGGAGGGATTTAAAAGCCATGTGGATGTGGCACTTTGGGAACATGGGTCAGTGGTGGCCTTGGCAGTGCTGTGGGAAAGTTGGACTCTATGATCTCGGAGGGCTTTGCCAACCTAAATAATTCTATGACACCTTGAATAAATATATCCACCCTCTTTCAGTACCACTCAATCTCAAATAATTTTGTTAGTAAATTTATTGAGTATCCAAATGTACTAACTATAGATTTTAGGCAGCCCGATCTTCCCTCACAAGTCAAGATCATTCAAACATCTGGCCTGCTCTGATTGGGTTCTGTCATACTCTTTTTACTCAGGTATTAAAAAAATTCGACTACGTGTATCTTTTGTGTTTAGTAATTTAATTGTTTTTCTTCTCTTTGTCAGTTAAGTACAGACAGGAACAGCATTTCATTGCAAGCAGAGCAGAAAAGCACAACAAATTTGTTGTTGGAATACTAGAAAGTGTTGGGTAGGTGTGGACTGCATCAGAGAGATGGGTTTAGTGTGAAAATGCACCTTTGGCACAGGAAATGGTGAATCCCAAGATTATACTGGGCTTAAAGGAATGTCTACTACTACTACTACTACTGCTGCTGCTGCTGCTGCTGCTGCTGCTGCTGCTGCTGCTGCTGCTGCTGCTATTACAACAATAATAAAAAGGTATTGAAGAATATTTGGCAAGGTGTTTGAACAACTATCTTTCTGAGAATATTAATTTCTGCTATATCCAGGAGGGAAAAGATGGGACTCAGAGAAGACAGCTATGAAAAGGGAAGAATTATGAACTTAAAAAGTAATCAGAAAGAATGACATCAAGAATAAAAATGGCAGAAAGAGTATTTTATTACTATTATCTTACATCTTTTACAAAGCTTTATAGGCAAATAATTCTTTTATTTTTGATTATGCACCTAGGTAAAGAGTGAGTTAAAGACATCAGAATTACAGGATGGGAAGATATGAAAGGAATTAAACTTAGCACCCATGGACATTCTGCACACTTGAAATGTAATACTATTTTACAGCAGATCAATAATTTTCATCCTCAAGTTTCTCAAAGAACTTCACACAGTAACTCTGTGTGTGTGTGTATGTGTGTATGTGTGTATGTGTTTGGAAATCCTGCCACACCTCCACATGTGTCCCTGTTCACTACTAAGGTGGCACAAACATGAGCCATTTGCTTTCTTTTTTTTTAATTTTGTTTTAATTCAGTTCACTAAGCCACTCAATTGCTCTGTGTTATACAGGGACTTGGAAGATACAGATAACATTTCTTTTCTGAATGGGGAAGATTTGGTTTCCTGTACTGAGCTTCAATTTATATCTTCTTTGTGTACACATTTGTGTTCAAACAAAAAATAGGGGGAGCCCACAAGATCAGCCCTGCACTCATTTTTTTTTAAGGAGCTTTATGACATTCCTGCTGCAGGTTCTGCTTTCTGGCTTAGGTGATAGGAGGGTAGGGAGCAGCACAAGGCAGCCTTACTGGTCACATACTCACTGCTCCCCGTGCCTGCATTCAGAAACAACTTTATTGACCATACATAATGAGTATTAGGAAACCCAGGGGGTTCCTAGGGGAATATATCTGTGCCCCAGAAGGAGATTCTCCAATAATATCTTAATTCACAAGTGGTTGCTCTCATACTGAGCTGCTGCTGCTGAGCCTCTGTTGGAAGAAGAGGTACAAAAGTTTTTGGTTCCCCTCAAAATGGGATCATATGACAAAACCATACAGAAACAGGTCTGTAAACAATGTGCAATTCTAAGCAGCTACCTAGAAAAAGCAATTAAAGAGGACATCTAAATCACAATAAAGTGCACAGAATTTTAAATAGCCTGTCTAAATGTATTCCTCTCCTCCAGCTAAGTCATTTGCAATCAACTTGTTGATTCTTTTAACTACACATTAAAACCTAACTCTTCTACAGAATAAGCTGTCACACAAAAACAGGTCAAATCCATTCTCCCTTAACTTTTTGGTTTAAACTTTTTGATGGGAGTAGTCTGCAAATAACCAAACTGCAGCTTGACTTTCATCTTCAGGATCTGCAGGGATGAAGGGTAATAATTTTCTGCCATGAAAGAGCAGCCTCTGAAACAATTCCTAAGTTCTCCAGGCCCTGCCTCTCATCCTCTACCCGGCCATACAGATTACATGCAGATAACCTGTGGACTTAAAAATGCAGACAGCCAGTGGTGTATGGAACTTTTTGGTGTGCATGGGAACTGCCTGCTGGGCTCCTCTGTTCTCAAAAGGGCTGAATTTTACCTCTAGGATTGCCACAGTGATGTTGGACTATCAGCAGGGTTATGTTCAAATGATAAATTTCCCTCTCATTTAGCAATGCCACACTGTCCTACTGCCTCATAGAATCACGGAATAATTGAGGTTAGAAAAGCCCTTCCAAGGTCATCAAGTCCAACCATTAACCCAGCACTGCCAAGGTCACTGCTAACACAAGTGACACAGCCACATGGCTTTTAAATAGTTCCAGGGATGAGGATGTCACCTCTTACACAGGCTTCCTGTTCCAATGCTTGACAGATGTTTCTGTGAAAAATTTCTGCCTAATATCTGACCCAAAAGTCCCCTGGCACAACTTGAGGCCATTCCCTCTCTTCCTGTCCCTGTTCCCTGGGAGCAGAGCCCAACCCTCCCGCCTGTCCCTTCCTGTCAGAGAGTTGTGCAGAGCCAGAAGATCCCCCTGAGCCTCCTTTTCTCCAGCCTGAGCCCCTTTCCCAGCTCCCTCAGCTGTTCTTGGGGTTCCAGACTCACTCATGAGAAGTTAACTAATGTGTCAGATTGAGCTACTGTGATTAACAAAGCAGTAAGTCAGAAAATTTGTGTGAGCATCCATTACTCTGAAGGGGTCCAAAATGACAATTCGTTGGCAATTCCTCTCCTTCGTGCACTTGTCCATGCTTTGCTTTTATTTACAATTCTGGTTGAGCTGTTGTCCTGGCCGCCTTAATTTTGCATTAATTGACTCTGTGCCTCATACCCATACATTGATACCCTTTTAACCTAGAGATGTTTTCCCTGCTTTGGCCACTTAAGGGTTAAGTTAGGATGTTTTGGTCAGGCAATAAGTGCCTCAAAGCCTTCCCCAAACTTTGCAGACATGGAACTGGTATTTTTACTGTCAGCACTGAGTCTTTGCTGGTTGTAATCCACAGGAATGCACCTGGATGCAATTGTGCTTGGATAACTAAACCTGAGTGATGTGTTTCATTTAGTGGGGACTCTGCTGGCTTCATTGTAAAGATTAGAGAGTGATTCAACATTCATGAGAAAATGTGGCAAAAAAAGATTAGCTGAACAATGCTAGAAGTGGAGCCATATTGGGACCAACTGAAGGAGGAAATGGTCTGGATTTATTGTCTGCATTAAAGATATTGTGGGTTGTTGTATTGCACTAAATAGCTAGTTCATTTTGTTATTGCACAGGGTGCCCTTTTTGTACACACATGTAGCTCACATAGTTTGCACATAGTTTGTCCCACACTACCCTCTAGGTTTCAGTTTTGGTTTTCCCCGTCGGCTCCTCCCCTCGCCCCTCCCCCAGGTTGCCCCCGTTGGTTTTGGTTCCTCCCCCTCTCCCCTCCCCTTATCAGAGGGCAGAAAATACCTTGCAAACCGGGGCAAACACTTTTCCTGCCTCCTGGTGAGGTTCTGGGAGGTATAAAACTGGGACTGTACAAGAAGAAGGAAGAGTGCCTCTTTGTCTTTTATCTTTGTTCACTTATCCGGCCGAGCGCTCAGGGGCCAGAGCTAACCTGGCTAGACCCTGTGAGAGCACAGAACTGCCACAGTGGGTCCCATGGATACCAGGAGTGTCATGGAGATGCAGCTAATAGGATTTTTATTGGATTATTGTCTAGCTGTTGCACCTGCTTCTGAAGGGGACAGTGCAGTGGGTTTTCTGGCACAATACTTGAACAAGGGGTCAGAAAGGAGTTATGGGAACTGGAAGCTCCAATATAAATTTTAAGGAAATTTTAGTTGTTTGAAAGCTATTTCCAGAAAGGCAGCAACCAGAGAGTACTATACCCCTTTTCTCTCTTTACAATGTTTCTGGAAAATATGTTTCTGGAGTAAAGATGCCAACTTACCTAACTTACACACTTCTACTCTTTGTAGACCAGAAGTAGGTGATTTTTTTACTTGAATTGATTTAAGGGGAGGTTACTTCTAAAGTTTTTATTATTTTTAAAATAGCAATTTTCATTACTGTTGGATTTTTGTTTTGGGTTTTGGGTTTTTTTTCACAGTGACATAGAATCATAGGATCCTTAAGGTTTAAAAAGATGTCTAAGGTCTTTGAGTCCAACTTCTAACCTAATCACACCCCCAAATGCCACACCTACATGTTTTTTCAACACTGCCACGGATGTTGACTCCAGCACTCTCCTGGACAACCTGTTACAATGCTTGACTACCACTTCAGTGAAGAATTTTTTCCTAACATCCAATCTAAATCTTCCCTGGCACAACTCAAGGCCATTTCCTCTCATTCTACTAGTCTCTCATTTTCCCTGTCTCCTGTGTATTAGGTTGCAATCATTTCCTCCTCTGTAGCCTAAGTCAAAGCTTCTTTACCTGTATCTAAATTTTGCTGAAAGTTCCAGGTACACACCCTTTCTTGGTCATTTCAATCCTTGAAGATCTCACACAGGGTTTGCCTCTCTGTTTCATGTTCAACAAAGAATTTCCCAACTCTGTTTTAGTTCTTTTGTTATACAACAGAGAAAGGTACTGAGGGGGGAAAAAATGGGAGCTTTCATCAACAATTCATTTAATTTTTACTCCTGATTTCTACTGAAGCTGAACATTAGAGTAACTTGGAAGCCATAGAAATTCAGGTCTCTAGCTAAACACTTCTAGCATTGATTTAGAGAGACTTACGAGATTTTAAGTAGGTTTGGATGAATAATTTGTAACAAGTGATTTCCTGAATTACATCTCATTTCTCTGTTCATTTATTACTTAGAAAGGAGGTCAAATTATTTCATCCAGGATCTACTCCAAAGCTTTCTGGGGTAAATAAAAGGAAATAAATGCATTCTGGATTAAGACATATAGATATTTTATTGAATTTCTAAGATACTTCAGAGAAGCAGTGCTTTAATATGTGTCTCTAACACACAATAGAGTTCTTATCCACATATAAAAATGCTGTGACTTTTTGTGTCTATATTTTTTTACTAAGACAGCATATCTTGGAAAATTCCTGCTAGTGTGGTATGAATATTTTACATTTTTTAATTTAAAGGTATTGTTTTAGAAAGCATTATTTGCCAGTTAATGTAGGTAGAAAACTGAGATCATTAATATACAAACTAATTTCCTTAAACCTGATTTATCATTTTCAGGTAATGTCATCAAGGATTACAGTCAGTGGCTTCTAACAACTTGCAAAAACACAGCTGGACACAGTCTCAAGCTGCAGCAAGGGGCATTTAGGTTGGACAGTAGGAAGAATTTCTTCACAGAGGAATGATTAGATATTGGAATGGGCATACCCGGGAAGTGGAATCACCATCCCTGGAGGTGTTTAAGGAAAGCCTGGATGTGGCAGTCAGTGCTCGGGTCCAGTTGACAAAGTGGTGCTTGATCATAGGTTGGACTCAAAGATTTCAGAGGTATTTTTCAACCTAATTGTTTCTATGATTTTCCACATACTTTTTTTCCCCTCCTTCTCATTTTAATCTTTTCCCTAAGTGAGATTATTTATTTGCCTCTATACTAGTCTCTTATTCCAGCAATTTGGATAATCCTGAGGATGTTTATACCCATTTCTAGTGGTGTTTTATTACTTGTTTCTTCACCTGAAGTTTCTATTATTTTTAATTGAATCAGTTACTTTCTCAGCTTTACTTATTTATTTATTTATTTATTTAGTTAGTTGTCTTTTGGTCACTCACTCTCAGTAACCATTTCACCAGTTCACATACTTTTGTTCCCTTGTTTCCTTTTGCTTCACGTATTATTAGACCAGCAGTCTGCGTCATATGGTAGGTTGTCCCTCAAGCATGACTAATTTCTGGTTCTGATAATAAATGTAAAGGAATGATTTTGATTAAAAAGATATTTTATGTTGAAAGAGGTATGATTTTGATTCCAGATTTTATTGTATGTTATCTTTGCAATCAGTTCCTCAATCTCCAAGAAGTGTACCATTAACAATAATACTGTTTTGGAGATGTAATTTAAAAATTTAAACTGATAGTGAAAAGATACAGGAATAATTTACTTAGTTAATGCAAATTCTTTGAAAATCCTGCTTGCATTTTACCTTTGCTTTCTCATTAATATGGTCCTGCTAATTTAGAATAAATCATAGGAAATCCATATTGGCATGCTGCTAAAATTATCTGTGATTTAGTGTTGGTCATTGTCATTTCCTCTGAGAAATTTGGATATTTATATATTATTGGGCAATACTAAAAAGAGAACTGGTGGTCTCTCTAGATTGGTGGGTAAAAGACCTTAAGAATCCATATGTAGAACCTTCATGACATCCTCCATCCTTGCCAGAATGTGGTCCTGAGTGTACGTTATTTTCCACTACAGGTGAATCCCATGATATCCCAAGTCTTAAGCTATGCCAAGGGAAATTTATGTTGGATGTGTTATAAGTGACAGTTCTCCAATATTCCGTTTTAGAGGTTTATTGGAAAATGACAAAATGAGATTGAAAAGAGACAAGTCCCACAATCAAACGGCAGCTCTGAGCCCGGGATTCCAGCTGCCTGGTGAACTAAGACCCCAGCCTCTATCGCACTGGGTCCCCCATAGTTCACACCAACCATCTCTCAAAGGTTAGTTTTATAAGGTTTTTAGGCCCCGAGGCTAGTTTTTTGTCCAGTCTGAATATGCAGATAGGATTTCCGTCCACCTGGAGTGAGAGTAGAATAGAGTTCCGGGAAATCTGGTCACATCTCCGGATCTGTCTATGAATTATTCCTGAAGTCTTCACTAAACATGTCCATGAATTATTCTTGAAGCTCCTGCCAGACGAACATGTCTTGATTTCTGGGTTTGGTCTCAGTGAGTGTCAGAATTCCAGGAGGATGGAGTGATCGGATTTTCTGAGAGCTGAATCAGTTCTGATGGGCACTAGTGATCGTTATCTGGCGCCTCTTTAGTATGGTACACCCCTCATTGATATGGAGAATACAGTTCTATTGTTCTATCAGCAGGCCAGTTACCTACCCCCCTTGTTGGTTTCTGTACAAGGGGGTACCTTTTAGCACACTTTATTTAAATCAAACCATACAATTATAACAGTAATAAAAAAATCGAATTAAACTACATATTTATAACAGATGTTAGGAGAAAGTTTTTTACAGAAAGAGTGATAAAGTACTGGAATGGTTTGCTCAGGGAGGTGGTGGAGACATCATCCCTGGATGTGTTTAAAAAATGACCGAATGTGGCACTCGGTGCTATGGTCTAGTTGAAGTGTTAGGGCATGGGTTGGACTTAATGATCTTGGAGGTCTCCTCCAATGTAGTGATTCTGTGTGATATTTATTGTGTTGTTATTTATAGTGCAATGTCTTCACAGAAGCACTTGGCTTTTCCCATGTCCTCTGCCAACAGTTCTGTTCCTTTCTAATGGCTAATAACAAAACCCCAACAGCTTCTAAAGCTATCCCACTGTTGGGGGTTAGATTTGTTTCTTTTTTACTTACAGAATTTTTCCCCAAGTTGCTAGGAGACTAGCTACTGGGTGCTTATGGGTGCTTGACCAAAACAAATATTTGGCCAAAGGAGAGAGTGGCAAAATGTGCCCTTTTTTAGTCTCTGAGAGTTTCTCTCTCCAAGAAGAATAAAAAATACCACAGGGTTTGGGGGCAGGTAAAGGACAGGGCTGGAGGCAGCCTCCCTCTCTTGCACTCAGCATCGCAGAGAGGACAGTCAGGCTGCTGTTGGCTGCAAAGGAGGAATTCACTGTCACCACCAAAATCCTGTCCTGAGGAATCCACCTTCATTTTGTTCATGTGCCCAGGAATTCTGAGCTCTCCTCCTGCTGCCCTGCTGGAGCTGGGCCGGCCCTGTCCCACCACTGCTGCTTTCTCAGCTCTGCTTTGGGGCTTTTTGCTACCCCGTGGCCCCGCACTGCCCTGCCCTGCCGGGACATCCCTGCCCTTCACAGAGCCCATCCCTTCATCACAGAGCTTCTGATCTATCTCATCCACCAGCCTGGGATTTTCCACCACTCCAACTTGGTGCTCTCGGAGTCCCAAGAGATCAGACTGCCCTGGGCTTTGTAAAACAAAGCCCCTCGAGGTGCCTGGTTCCATTTATCATTAATGCTGTAGTTGTTATTTTTTGTTTGTCTTGTTATATCTACTAGTGAAGAACTGTTATTCTTATCCCCACACCTCTGCCTGAAAGCCCATTTAATTTTCTAAATTGTAATAATTTAGAGGGAGGGGATTTGAATTCTCCATTTCCTAGGGAGGCCCTGCCCCTCCTTAGCAGATACCTGTCTTTCAAACTAAGACACCCACCTGTTTTATAACTTGACCTGGCTTAATCCAAGCAGATAGACCCACTTCAAGATGTATTTCAGAGGTATATTTTTGTTCCCAAACAACGGTAATGGGTACTGGTTACCAGATAGACTTCAGATGATGAATTGCCTGATTTGAAATATAAATATGTCCATGAATATAAGCTATCACTTCAGTCATACACTTGCTTTGAGGACACTCTTATTTACATACAATATGGATGTGCTTTTACAGTCTGATGAAAATACATTTTTGTAATTAATAAAATTGAGGGTACAATGCATGTCACCATAAGATGGGTTGAATAATTGCTTTCTGCAGCTGCTTTATGACTGTAAAGGTGGTCTGAAATTACTCAGGGGTCTAACTCTGAGACTTTTAAAGCTAGATAAGGCATAATCTTAGCATTTCTCTGCTTCCATTCTTCCACCTGGAAAATGCAGAGAATCTGAAATCTGTACTCATTATCTCACTAACATGCTTAAAATAATTAAGGAATAACCTTCATTATTAAGATGTGATGGTGGAAGGCAGTTAAGAGCTAATTAGCCAGGCAAGAAACTTGTTTTCAGTTTACCACGGGAACAGAGGCTGATTGGATGAAGGGAATAGGGCAGGATACTGAACTATCCTGCGAGTAACCTGTCTGTTTGGACTATGACATTATTAGGATATCGATTGTACCTTTAAACATGCCATTTAACTAATGCAGAGCACAGCAAACACAGAAATTGCCTACATTTATATTGAAAATTCTAAAACATATCTGTGATCACTCAATCAGACAGTTCTGAGACAACTCTCAGAGTTATTTTACTGCCAGGGATGTGATTTCTGAGGTTGGAATTGATGTGGCGATATCTGAATTTTATTCCAATGATTCGTGTGCATATGCCCTCTGTGCCTCCAGCCACTCTCTCGAGGTGGGTAGTACCAGAAGAACTGAAAGGGTAAGGAGAGGGATTTGTACCACAGTCATGGAAATGTTTGCTTGAATGATTTGAAAAGAGGAGTTGCTGTTATTCCATGCACAGACCTAGTTCTAATTGTATATGAAGTTGCTGCCTGTAAAACCTGCCAGTTTAATATCTCTAGAGAATAATTATTTTTTATTTATTTGCCATTCTGTAACTTACTGCAAAAAAATCATGAGAATCCTGCTGAAGTGTCACTTCTGGTCAGGGACACAACATCATAACTGAAAACAGAGTATTTGAGACACACACATTGTGAACAACACATCACCTTGTATTGAAACAAACAAAACTAAAAAGAAAAGTTTACTTTAGGTTAAAATGTTTCCTCCCGGCTTTCTGTTTTCTTAGCTGGATTTTAAAATTTTGACCATTTCATTTCTGTAATTGCAAATATAAATAGTAAGGCTACTACTAGAAAGCAGTGACTCATAATATTCGCTAATATTGCTCCTAGGAGAATAGTAAGGTCATTAACAAAACACAGTCATCATATCTATGGTCCTCAATGGCATCAGCCCAAGTTTTGTAAAAGAGTGTTCCTCCCACAGGGATTGTGAGCTCATTCAGATTTCTGCCAGTTTCCAGGATCAAACCCATGAGTTCAAAGGACTGGCCTTGAAAACTGGCTGCTGGTTCCAGTGCTTCACTTCCTAGCTAAGAAAGGCCAAAAATCTCACTGCTGCCAGACATGATGCAGGGTATGCTTCCAGGCTCAATACTAATAACAGAAAGAAATTCAAGGGGAAAAAACATCTTATATGAAAATGAGACATTTATAGAGCAGTTTTTTTATACCCTAGCAAGACATCTGTGTGAATTTTGATGTTTTCCCTCCATGACGGCAGAGGAAACCGAGCTATAAAACTCTGTTTTAGACAAATAGATAGTGAATCCAAAGTTTGGTGAGATGAATCCTGGTTTTCAAGGAATATGTCACATAGCTGCTGGGGTGGAATCAGAAGTTTGTTCCACATATGTCCTAATCTTCTGTATTTATTTGTTTTGCAGAAAACTGAATTTAGGTGTCTGGCTGTTATTTGAAACAGCAAGACAAAGGTTCTTGATGATCATCATAGGGTTGTATCCTATAATGAATCCAGAACTTTATCTAAACATGAAAAAATGTCCAAAAAATGTGGTCTGCACAATCACTGTTCCCTGCCCCCCACCAGGAACAGTAAGATTTATGATGAGATTAGGTTTGCTGAAAGATTCAAAAATGTTCATGAACATTTCTATGAATACAGGGAAACTATTCAGAGCTCGGCTCAGATTTTTAGGTAGAATATACCACCTCTCTTGAGAGCAAAATCATGGATACAGCTAATGTAGGATGACTTAAAAATATGCTTTTCAAAGCATCCATATTTTCTCATCATTTTGTTATAGGAGTAAGTCACAACTATTCTTTTGGTTGCTTTAATTTTGTTATCTTTAGCTTGCTTCACACCTGAATTTTAAATGGTGTGCCTGACTCACAGGCAGTATGAAAGAGATATACAGAGATGACTTTTTAAGAATGAAAACCACAAACTGTCTTAGATTTGAGTACACTTTGGAACTTTCAATCATATAATTAACTTTAAATTATTCAGCAGTTTCTCTGACATGTATTTTATCCTTTGCACATGATCAAATAATTCATGTAACTGTGTACGCTTTTAAGATGTTATCAAGGATTCCAGTGTGTAGTCCTAAAAATAAGAATATTTTAGCCCATTTAGTGGCAGTTCATTCAATTGCTATTAAAAAGTAAAATTGACAAATTATTTTTCAGCCATCTTATTCTAGTCCAAAGGGTCAAAAACGTGCTAGTTTGCATAATGTCTAAGGAAAAAAGAATTGACTGATTCAAGGAAATAGGTCTGATGATAAAATTTTTGCTTATCTGAAATTGACACTCAGATTCTCTGAATTCAAAAAAGGTCAGTTATATATTTTTTAAAGTAATCACATAAAATATTTGTCTTCCAAATAAGACCAGTCTTGTTAAGAGTTGCTTAAACTTCAAAGCAGTATCTGTTGTATAACTTATTTTACTGGAGACATCATTATTGCTTCTTGAGTGATTTTTTGACAAATAGCATGAAAACTATTTAACTGGCTAAACTTTTCATGACATATTTTTTAGATCAAATCCTTTGAATTTTATCAGGAGGTTTATTCGTGGAATAGTTTAAGAGAAGCTCTATAGTAAAGCCTTTTTTGAGCAGTAGATTAAATGGTTCAAATGAACAAAGAACTTGTTTGGGTTTTGATTTTATTTTTTGGGGAGGTTGTTCATTTGTTGCACATTTTTTTTGTTTGCCTTTTTTTTTTTTTTTTTTTTTTTTAATCAAGTCAGCATGTCCATGAAATAAATTTAAAGTTTAAAAAGGTTTGATTGAGTCATCCTTCTTCCTTACCTCACCATTACTTTTCATTTCATTCTGCTTCTAGGTTGCAGGAAAGAGTACAAATGCATGTATAGGTAAAAACCCTAAAAGCTTTTCAGACTGCATATTCTCTTAGAAAAAAGGATTTTCATCATTATTTTGAAAAATGAAAAAGCTCAGCTAGATGAGGTTTTTGCTCCATATCAATACTTTTTGCCACACATATTAGTTTATTCTACCTTGAATTTGCTTGTAGAAGGAGCTACCCAGAGGGTTGTTTTCTTCCCCCAAATACTGATTTTTGCTCAGACAATCTCCTCTCTTTCCACCTTTAATAATGAACAGTGGATATGAGTTTAGCTCTGCAGCAATGCCTTTATGAGCATGTGCACTTTTACATACGCTCACTGCAAAATGTGCTTTGACGGTCCCCTGCTAAGGCTTTTCCCAGATTAAGGAATCATAAGCAACTTTGGACCACTTGACCATGCTGGTTGATCATTTATGATGCTCAAAAACACATACACGGCCAATTTGAGTTTATCTAAACACTTAAGAAGAAGCTCTTCAATTAAAGATCGTACTGACACTGACAGTAGGCCTTTAACCAATATGGTTGGAGCTAAATCAACACTAGATGCTGGCAAAAGTCCTCATAAAAAAACCAAAACAAAACAACCAAACAAAAACAAAAAAAAACACCCCACCAAAAACCCAAAAAACAAACCAATCAAAAAACCTAACAACAGGGAGAATCATGGTTGGAGCAGCTCCTTCTCAGAAGTAATTTTTCACAATCTTGAAAGGAAAAGGTGAACTACCATCAAACGATCCAGGAAGACTTCACTGCAGAATTTTGCTTGGGATGCAATTTCGAAATGTTTGAAAAGAAAGAATTTTTTCTTTTTTTTGTATAAAAAGGAATGGTGCTGCATTTTTTCAGTATCAATCACACACGAATGATTTATCATTTTAGTAAATGATGCCATATAATCTTTGTGTCACATCAAACAATAAAGCAGTAAATTCACTGTGTGGCATGTATAAGGGTATCAGGTTGAATTGAGTTATCTTCTAGTCCTTTCCTTAAATTGTCACATTTACTGCCTGCTGTAGAAAGAGGAAGCCACCAATTGATTTCTAATTCTGCAAACCCCAGGGTGTAAATGTGATTAGCGGTAATTGGAGAAGTTCAGCAACTGTTAATTTATCCTCTTTGTTGTTTTTCCTATTTAAAATATTAACAAAATGTGTATGTAGACCAAAACTGACTCTGATGCAGCTGAACAAATTATACATATTTAATCAGAGCTGTGGGACCCCAATGCAGTTGTCTGAAACAAATGTAACATGTGCTTCCTCTCAAAAAAAAAAAAAAATAGGCAGGCAGCTAATAAACAGCACCAGTATTTTGTTGTAACATTCAATGTCTACATGATGTTGAGTTTAATGGCATTACACTATCTAAAAAAGCTAGAAGTACACTGCTAAATTTTTCTTTCCCAGTTGGCTGTCCCTGAGGAGATTATAATGTGAGTGGTGTCTTTGTTTGTTGCGTGCATAAGTGTGCACAAATTCCTAAGTTTTCAGCTATAAAGTTAGGTGGACAGAAGAGACATTAACCCCTGCATGGCTGAGCATCTCCTTGGAATGAAGCAGTTTCACTGGTGCATCTAGAAATTGTAGAAAATAAAAAAATATATATATTTTACTCTCAAACTGTATAATATCTCACTTTTTTTTTTTTCCTAGTCAAGATTCTCTCTCATCCATAGCTATAAAGCTAATACTTTTAAGCAAGAAAATGGCTATTATTTTTCAGCACTTGACAGGAATCTATGTTTATCCTTATTTCCTAGTATTAGGTATTTTTCTTCAGTAACTTAGACCCAGGAAGGTTGTGTGCACAGCAGTGCATAGTCCTACTTAGAATGCTTTGAATATCTCAGGATTATTACCAGGAAGCTAGCTGGAAGCTGGTTAGTTTGGCATCTACACTTCACTTTGAAAGGTTAAAGCTAACCTAGCTGTAATTATTTTAAGCAAGAATCTTAGAATCGTAGAATTATAGACTGGACCAAATTTGATAGAATCATTATTAGGCTTGGTCTTTTTTAAACCTTAAAAATTCCATGATTCTATGATCCAGTGCAACCATCCCCCCAGCACTGCCAAGGCTGCCACTGACCCATGTTCCCAGGTGCCACACCCTCACAGATTTTAAATCCCTTCAAGGATGAGGACTCCACCACTGCCCTGGGCAGCTGTGCCAGGCCTGGACAACCCTTTCAGTGAAGAAATTTTCCCTAATGGCCATCTTAAACACTGAAGAGATTTGGATGTTGAAATGCAGAGGTATTGATCTCATAGAGAAGCTTCCATTTAGGGCTTATCTTTTCTTCTTGGATTGACTTAGCTATATAATTTATTGAGTAACACTCTGTAAGGTTTGTGTCTGCCTGATGTCTGTTGTCTGCTATGATCTGTTGAGAGCTAAGGAAGTTTTTGAGATAAAGCACAGATGCCACCCTAAGCTGAGGGAGGGTGCCCATAGCAATATGAAGATTCAATTGACAAAGAAAGGGGCACAGAAAATAGACCTGCATTGCATTGTGAGGTGGAATAGATATCTCTAGACTCCAGATCTGTGACTTCCTGTTAATTTAGAAATTCAGTTTGTATTATATTCTACATTTCTTTCACTGGGTAACACAACCTTGACTTCTTGTGCAAACAAATGTCAAGAGGCTGTGTCTTTTTCACTCACTTGATTGCAAGCAAGGTCAAAAGCATCCCAAATATCATAAGGAGAAGGAATGTTCTGTCTTTCAGTATTTTAAATTGTTTGGCCTTGTTTGTCCATTTTCTTTTGGCAACACAACCTTGACTTTAAAGTAGGCACTTGTTAAAATATTTTAATATATTTTGAAAGATATTAATATACTCCTAATATTACATACTAAACATAAAATCATAGATTGGTTGGGGTTGAAAGGGACCTTAAGGATCAGCTCATTCTGAAATTTTCCATGGACAGGAACACCTCCCACTAGACCAGACTGCTGAGGGCCCCCTGCAACCTGGTTTTGAACACTTCCATATCGTATACTAGTCTGTAGTTACTATATTGTATCATTATATGTACAGTATGTGTTTATAGAGATTTTTAATTTAATTTAATAAATATGTTATTTGTATATACACACATATAAAATAAGGCATGGACACTCTTTACAGAAGAAATGGTGACCTTGGGAACTAAATAAATACTGGTAGGACTTCTTTTCCTTCTCTAGCAAAATGTAATTCTTGCTGTGTTTACTTAATGAATAATACTTCTAAGACATCTTTTTAAGTGTATTGCAGCATTTTTTTCCTTCTGTTTTCCCTGGATTACATCCCAGATACATAGAAGCACCATCACCCTGAAAGCCAGAAAGTTGGAACATGACCCTCTATTTCCTTATCTGTTATGAAGTAAGATGGAGTTGTCTGAGAGTTTTGTTTCTTCGTATTTCTGCTGTTAAACATTTTTTGAATGGGGATTTTTTCTCTAACAACATGCTACACAAACTGCAGTCTACATGTCACAATCCTGTACATGGGCTTCAGGAGAACATTTCAGACACCGGTGAGCATTTCTTTGCCTGGTATGAACAATTCCTTAGGCCTCCAAATGCTTACACCATGCCCATTTCAAAAGCACATGGTTCTCTTTGCTGACAGCTAGGATGCCTATGTCTAAAATGTTTTAACAAAGTGAATCAAAGCTCTTGATCTACAGTTGTCAGAGGAATAAATTTGCTCCTAATGCCCCTCTGAACAATTGTTTGCTATAACTCTCTGGCAGGATGGTACAGCCCGGTGAGAGTCAGGAATCTCTTTTCCCTAGTAACAAGAGACAGGACAAGAGAAAATAGCCTGAAGTTCCACCACAGAAGGTTCAGATTTGACATTAGGGTAAGTTTCTTTATTGTAAAGGTTGTTAAGTCCTGCAGGTTGTTCAGGGCAGTGAAGGAAACCCTGGGCACTAGAAGTGTTGAAAAAACTGGTAAGTGTGACACCTGGGGACACGATTTAGTGATGGCTTGGCAATGCTGGGTTAGTGGTTGGACTCAGTGATGTTAGAGAGCTTTTCCATACTTCATGACTCCATGATTCTGCAGCTACTGTAGATTTCCTTCCAGAAATACCTTGCAGAAAAAGTGTTATTGCTAACTCTGAAAGTGGAACCATTTATAGCTCCAAAGGTTTTTGAGTAGTCACTGCAGGACCTCCAAACGTGCAGTAAAAGAGAGAAGCACCTTCAAATCAAATTATAGGACTCCAAATATTTTCTAATTTCCCCTACACCCATGAGGGAAGCCTATGAAAAGGAGAGATTGGACTCTGGTTTAGCTCAGACGCCTAAGTCTCCTGTAGGTGTTTTTTTGCGCCTGGATTTTAGCTTCCTACATTGCACAGATATTTGGAAGAAGGCTTGGCAGTACAGTCAATGAAGTAATTATTTGTAACATGAAAGGCACTGCAAGCTCCATGGACTGCATGAACCACATCTCTGGGATGATTGACCAAGATGGGAACACCTACATTGTAGACAACTGAGGTGGGAAAGAGGAATTTGGCAAAAAAAGATCCCAAAATAATTTTTTGCTAAGTAGAACTCTCTGTCATGAATTTTATTTAAACTACACTCCTTTAAATAAAATCTAAAATAATAAAAAAGGAAAACAAATACATTTTGCTTCCAAACTTTTTCCTTTTTTTTCTTTTTCAGTTTTAGTAGAATGAACCAAAAATGGGAACTCACAGTAAAAGGGAAGTATTTTTTCACAGAAGGTCTTGAAACAAACAATAGCCAAACCTCTTCTTTCATCAGGAGGAAAATATAGCTCTTCATGGGATACTGTAGTAATGAAGTAAATGAACTCTAATGAAGTGAAATTTAATATTATTTATTATTGTTATTCTTTGTAGAATAACACCCAGATGGAAAATATATAGACATGCTGAATGAAATGTTAGCCTTGTTACACTCCCAAGAAAAACTCACTGATAAATAGTTTCCAAAGTCAGAGGTTTGGTTCTTTTTTCTGCTGTGTTCTTTTATGTATCCCTCTCTCCTCATCTCCATCTCTGACATTGCACTCCTCCACTCAGTCCTCTGCCTTGTACTCTTTTGCCTCCCTTTCAGGGAGTCCCCTGCCAAAGCCTTTTTATTGTGATAACCTTTAGTTTGTGCAGACATTTCTCACAGAAACTACTTTTCCTTCTCTCTAACGAAAATACTTTTATCTGTTTTTTCTAAAATGAAAAATATGTGCAAGAAGATTAAGGAAGATGCTGAGAGCCATTCCCACCTGAATGAGTCATTGAGTCTGTATCTCAAAACTAAAGAAGTCAAGGACAAGTTTCTGGCCCAGAGGTTACGACAGTGGCTCAAATCCACTGCTGCTTGGAGATCTCAAACTTGCAAAATTGTCTTGGAGTTAGTACATTGCCTTGATCCAAGGCTGAGTCAAAAGAGAGTTACCAATTTGGTGGTTTTAATTCTTACACTTTATTTTTGATTTATTTCGTGGTAAAGGTGGGCCCTGTGGCTTTTCTTCAAGTCAGATGTTGAGGAGGAGGAATCACTGAGTGGGTAAGTTTGGAAAGAACATTTTCTGGTTCAACCTCCCTGCTCAAGCAGGGTCATTCTAAAGTGAAGAATATAATGGATATTTAAAATACAGATCGTACAGATGAACATCACTTGGTTACAATACTTACCACTGGTTATCATAGTAAGTCTTAAAACACCTCCCTTTCCATATATCACCAACATACAGTTATTTCTGCTTTTAGGCAGCTGTTTAGTGCTGTGGATGTAAGTGCTATGTAGCTATGTATGCAAATAGTTCTAGGAAAAAAATTGAGTTTATGCAAGTATTTGGCTCATTTTTTTTGTTTGAGTGTTCACAAAAACGTTGGGCTTCAAAGATGGAAGAAAAAAAAATACTCAGCCACAAAATCTTGGTGGAAAATAAATGTTGTACTTTTTATACAAGATTAATGATATCAGAGGAAACTTTTACTTTAGAGCACTGCAGAGCTTGTTACAACTAGTTTGTGTCTTTATTTCTCAATTAGCCTATTTTCTCTCTTCTTACTCTCTGCTCCACCCACATTTTCACCCTAGAACAACCATAAGATTGCATTTACAGCTGATTTGTAATGCTCAGAAATGCAATTTAGATTCCTTAAGTGAGCCTGTCTCCTAAAAAGAGAAGTGTCTCACTCTTTCTCTTTTTACCTGGCATACATCTAACCCTTCTCCCCCAGAATGGCAAGCATGATAAATGTGTCAAAAACATTCACATCAAAACCATGTGATATGAGTTGTTATTTTGACTTTTGTTGACACCTCCTGTTCTCTTTCATCCAGATGTTTCCATAAAGTAGCTCAATTCTTTTTTTGTTTTTTTTTTTCCCCCTCTGATAAGAGAAACAGGCAAATCTGTTTCTAGTGAAACTGAAAGTCTTTCCTTCCTCTATTACTCTATGTGCAGGTGCTTTTACGCAGATGAACATTTCTTTACTGGAACTATCTTTAAGATGTAGGAAGGATTTCTGTCCAAACACAGCTTTGATTCACAATGAACCAGTTATTCAGTTCATGAAAACTTTTATGTGCATTTGCAGATATCTAGCTTGAACAGATTGCTCCCTGCAAAGAAAGGCCAGATTATCACAAGATAAAAAAATCAGTGTTTTGTAGGCCAATAGGTGCATTTTTATGGTTTCTAAGTCAGAGTGCTAAAGGTGTTTAGACACCTAAATGCTCTTGAAGTAACTGACTTTTAAGTATTTGGAAAGGGTCCTTCTAGTGATTTTTTAACTTAAAAGTTCAAAACAACAGCAGTTACCCAAGGCTCTGTGCCTTGTGAAGCATCCAGCCACGACTTGGAAACTCAGGATTCTGCTAAGAAGTACTGAAGAAAGATATGCCATCCTTGGAAGTTTTCAAGGTCAGGCTGGATGACGCTTGAAGCAATCTGGTCTAGTGGAAAGGTCTGGGGGGATGGATGTAGATGGTCGTTAAGGTCCCTTCCAACCCAAACCGCTCTATGAGGGTTCAAAGCAAGTTTCTGTGGCCACTGGTAATAAGATGCCTAAAATAGACACAATGAATGCCCAGAACAGGAGTTAGAACTGCACTTAAGGACAGGCAACTAGCCAGGCATCTAACTGTGGAGTTGAAAATAAAGTTTATTTTAATTCAGCTTTTTTTAACATGAGCCTCTCCTAAAGTCAAAGTGCCACACTGCACACCTGGACTGCCCTTAGGTCTAGTAAATTAAATACAGATGAGGAAGCTCCTTTAGAAATTGAACTTTTTCCAGTCCCTGCTTGTACCTAATCTGAAAAAAAAGCCTGGAATCTTCTGATCTTTCTTTCAGTGAAGTGTCCTGTTTATGAAGATGTATCCACCTCTCTTCTCCCTGTCCTCCACATTCATGTTATCTGTGAAATAATGTGTCCTAAAATCTGTCTTGTAAATATTTTCTTAGCCCTAAGACCAGAAAGATCTTTTAATAACTTTGTTAAACTAGAATATTTTACTCAGTGTTTCCTGGGTTAAAACTAATGCCCTAAATTAGAGTAGTTACACTTAGAAGGAAAGAGACTCGATTTAAGGACTGGCATGAATGGTAAATCTACCACATCCATTGGCAAAGCTGTTCCTGTCATATAATTGCCCTCACTGTTAAAAAAATTACATCTCCCTTCCTGTTTGATTTTTCCAGTACTACTTCAATTGTTTCAGACAGAAGTTTCTTAGCTTCTAGGTTCTGTCCACAACAGGAAACAGAAGTGCCAAAATACCATTAAAAGAATATTTTTGTCTTGTTTTTCCTCCCTCAGAAGGAGGAAGGAATTAAACCAGTTAAAAAGAAACTAGAGATTTGCTTGGTCTCAACATTTCTTCACCACTAACCAGAGTCTGTAGAGGCGTTATTTAAGCTAAACTCTGGTTATCAAATCTGTCTCTGCAGTTTTTCTCCCAAGTTTCTGAATCAAAGATATCTACTAGATAAAGGAGCTCATCCCATCTGGATCACTGAGACTGGGATTCAAATTACATTAACAACTCTGTAAACTCTAGTGTGCTTTTCTACTGCTGCTGAAATATTTGGCAAGTCTCAGAAGGCTGGGATGAGTCAGAATTCCAGCACTCCTTGGTTTGGGTCTTTCTGATGTACCTTGCACTTTTACAGTGTTTAGCTGTGAATTCACCGACTTTCTTCCCATGGGATTGCTGGAAAGATAGTTCTGCTCTAGGCATATTTTTCTGTGGTTTCTGACTTTCTGTCTGTGTTTCTGTACAGCAGCTGGCGGGAAAATATGCAGCGAGGACACTTAGTGCACCCAGGCAGAGTGAAGCATGTGTTTACATCTCTTCCTGAGCCAGGGTCAGAGCAGAGGTACTGGATCAAATTGTTTGCTTTATACTGACTCCTTAACATCAGGATCTGACTTTAGCTTCTCTTCCAAGATTTTTTTTTATGTCAGCTTTGATTCGAGGGTAAAAATCTGGTCACATATAACATCAGGCACAATATTTGGATTGTTACATGAAAATTCTTGAGGTTTCTTTTGAGCTTCTTTCCTCATTCTTTTCCTTTTAATGTGCTGCTTTAATAGCAGGATGAATGTATGTTATGTATTTCAGTTTACACATGGTTCTGCCATTAAGCATCTGGATTTGAAGCAGTTTCTTCCCTGAGGATTTCAACAAAAGCTTTGCCCCAGTTTCAGGATCCAGGTTGCTATGGGTTAGCCATGTGCCACAGCAATATTAGCTCAGAGAACACTGTAGCTGTTTGCACAGCAAATGCAGCTCTCCTGATGGTCATAATGAGAGAAATCAGCTTGCATTTCTTTAATGGCAAAGCCTCCCTGTGTATTAATTTGGTTCTACATAACGATACATCTTGTCAGAGCAGCCCGACAAATGTGAAAACATAGACTAAGAAAATTGTCAGTAAAGTAATTTATGACCTTTTGTTCTATGTTGTATGGCTTTATTTCTGTTTAGGAGGATGGGAAGGCTCCCTGGAAAGGAATACGTTTATAAAATAACTTCTTGGCAATGTCAGTTCTAAAATAAACTCAGATTTCCAGTGCCTTTTACAAAATATAATCTAGTACTCATATTAATACATAGACTTTGATTCCTGGGCCAAATACCTGTTTGCATTTTTGTTTTAGATTCATTGTATGACAGAGCTGGGATGTGGACTGTGAGGGAATGTGCTCCTTGTAGTAATTTGAAAAGAAATTTTAAATTAATCTATAAAAGTTGTGATAGCCTAGTACAGCAAAGAAAGGCACAGTCAGCTGGACATTGAAATTATGATAATATCAAACGGGAATAAAAAATAGAATTTGGACTGGAATATGACATTCCAGTTGAGATTAGTCTAAATTATTGAATCAGTGCCATTTGCCAAAAATTAGTTTATGTCCTTTCACTTCACTCTCCAGGATCCAACTAGTTCTTTTATGTAAGGTATGCCATACTGAAAAGTTACTCATTTCTTTCTGTTTTTTCAAAAACATGTGAGAAGAAATTATTTTGTCTAATCTGGGAATCTCTGGGTAATATTATAGAATATTATATGTTCTATAATGTTTTGTGTATTAGAATATTGTAGAGTATAATAGAGAACAGAATATTATAGAGTAGAATTTTATATATTTGAATGTTAGAGAAAACTATATAGTTGTATAAGTGTATGCCATAGGTTGATCTTGGTGATTATAATACTTTTTGGCTTAAAATCCTAACAAATTTAATGTTATTGCTTTAATTTACTTTACATAAGATGTGCTGGAATATATCTTTTGAACAGGCATCTGCATATAGGAAAATATGTAGCAAGTGAACTGGCAATTCTGCTGCTGAGGAAAATGCTTTTAATATCTCATTCTTTTGAATAGAGATGATTCATCAGGGTTCGTTTGCAAATCTTGGGGATTAGCAAAGTGATGTTAAAGCAAACAAAAATCCAGAGCGCTAGTGCCTGTCAGCTTGCTGCTTATAAATGTTTCTATTCTGAGGACTGGGTTTTAAAGATGAAAAAAAAAAAGACAAATCACAAAACAAAAACTCAAAAAAATCCCCTTGGCACTGCAGTTAGGAGTGTAAATTCAAGTTCTGTTGTCAGGTTGAAAACAGACTGTAGAGGGAAAGGTGGGGCTACCCCAGGAGCAGGTGAGCTACACAGACACCTTTTACACCACTGTATTTCTCAGACAGCAGGTCCATATGGCTTGATGGCTCCAGCCAACAGGTTTTCCATATAACTCGTTTCACCAACTGTCAGGCTCATAGCGATCCTAAACCCAAAATATCCATCCAACCTAAAATATCCATTAGTCCCACACAGTCTTCATTTTTAATTTCTGTTTGCCTCGATTTATGCATGAAGCGAAGTGCTTCAAAGGAATGTAACTAAATTATCCATGGTTCCTTGCCTGTGGTTTCTTGCATCAGTAACTTGTGGTATTTCAGACACATCTTGATGTTTCAAAGTGACCTCACCTTGAAGGGAAAGATAAATTCTCAGTTTCTGACATTCATTTGGCTTTAAAAACACTAATAAAGCAAATATCAAAAATGCACAGCTAGAGACAGATATTCAAATCAGGAGAGAATCCCTTCTATTCCCTTTCTCTAGTCCTCTGGCCATGGAAAACCTTATGGTTGCCCTGCAGCTCAGGCTCTGTCAGCAATTCCGTAACAGCATTCTGACTGTAAGAGCTCACTTGTGGGAAATTTTCAAGCCATGCTTGTTTGGTTTTCCTCTTCCTGTTTGACTTGTATCTTTAAATAATATGGTTACTTCACAACAGCTTGTTTTTTGACTGGGGTACAGGGCATATTTTTCTAGCAGATAAAAAAAACTTCCCACAATTTGCTTTGTGTTATTTCCCCTTTCGAAGGCAAAGCTGATAAATTCAGGATAATATGTAATAGATGCCTTCCTGTTTTTACTTATTGCTCTGTCAGGCTTGTCAGACAGAAATTTATTAGCTGTTTTTGTGGCTGTAATGTTTAAACAAGAAAGACTAAGCAGTACACTTAGCCTAAAGACCAAATGTGAGTAACAGTGCTTATGCTGTATCCTGCTCCACAGACTGGCCTTGGTGAGGTATAGTAGGTTTTTTCCACATCAGTAAGATTTTACCTATAAACCTATCTTAATTTTTAATGTTTCTTCCTTCATTTCTACTCTGTGCTAATCTCACTTTCTTAGCAATTGGAAAGAGGATGGTAGGAATACATGTTGATTTTAATTTTGTCCACCCAAAGGTGAGCTGAACTGACTGAGCAATTACTGATCTTCTGTAACCAGTGGAGTTGGGAAATCTCCATGAGCTGATGTACTGTATTTATTTATTATGAATAGTATAGGTTATTCTCTACATCCTCTTGTCTCCTCATCGCATGCAGGGAAACCTATGCGATTAAATAGCCACAATTGGAGTGCCAAAGTTCAAGAAGGTGAATGCCTCACTTCATGAGCTGAAGGGAAAATCCATGAACTGAGATTTTGTCTGCCACATTATCCTAGCAGTACTACTGATATTCATACATCCTTCCTCTACCTTTTCCTGCTTTTTCTACTGTTCAATGTCTGATGGATGTATCACCTTCTTCTGATCAATAACAGACCCACCTGTGGAATCATTGCCACATACCCTCTGCTGTTCAATAAAAACTTCATTTACCCAAAGTGAATACCTTAGATGTGGTAAAAGGATTGGTGGTTGGCTGTTTGGTTTTCTTGTTTGTTTATTATTTATTTATGTAGTTGTCTGGAATCCAAGTTCTTTTTTATAGAGGGAGGATATGCATAAATATTTCCCTGGTTGGAAGCTGATGAGATGATGGGTTGGAGACAAGAAAAGAGAGTAGTTTTTGTAGTACACAGGGTACATAGCTGTAAAGAGTGATGGGAGAGCTAAAGGGCACTTCAAATCTCTTTGCAGTGGTGAGCCAGTTTCTGAATACTATACAGGGCACTGACTTCTGAAATTCTTGGGAGGTGACTGAACATGGAAGAAAATCTGTCTTGCTGAGCTGAGTTGTTGAAAATCTTGCAGGTGTGAGAAGCATTTGTGTTGAATTTTTCCCTTTTACCCAAACATGGGGGAAAATGTTAGTGTACCCTTGCACTTCACAACAGCAATTGAAATTCTTCCTTTTCCGGAGTTTCTGAGTCACTTCAGGCTGCTGCAGGCAGTAAGCAGGAGGAAGCACTGGTCCTATAGAGAAGCTGTGCAGAAGGCACTGGTCTGCCTCAGATTCTTCCCCGCTAGAGCAATGTCAGTGGAGACAGAAACCTGGTCAGGGTAATGGTCCTGCCAGCTGTCCCCACACAGTGATGTTTTGGGCACTTCCTGTATTTGGAAAACACCCCCTTTTCTGTGCTACTCAAATAACACCCACCTAGGGCTCCAGAGCACGTTGCATGTAAATTAACTCTCTTCTGATTTTGAAGGCCAGGACTGTGCCCCACTGATGCAAGTTGTCAAACATATTCCTTCTTCTTTCCTGCTGACCAACAGAACAATCATACATTCTGTAAACTGCACACAAAAATTATGTGGCATTTTTGAGACAAGAGGGGATAAAGAGGAATAAATCATAATGTTCACACTGAGTTAAGTCAAAGGTCTCTTGTTATTAGTCCCATTATTTAAACACTTGGTGGTAGCAAATGATAAGTAAAAGCATAAAAAACAGCGTGCCCCCACAGACTTTCTACAGTGATCTTTCTTTGTGTCATCCGAGATCTAATTTTGGACTACATAAACTAGTGATAGGTCCAACAACCATAGTAGGAACTGGGCAAAAACATTGCTGGAACATTATTTTGAATCTACAATACATGTGGATTCCAACAATCCAAATATCTGTCTGCCTATGGCATCACACCATTTTGGAAATAAAGGCTTTTTCTTTCCATTGTTCTTCTGTGTGAGTACATTCACACTGAAGATCATTTGTTGTTGCTGTTCATCAGTTGCTGTTGTTTTGAGTTCAATGAATTTAGGCACTTCATTTCTTCAACTTTGTTGTCTGTGGGTCCCCTCAGTATTAACCCTGAATGAAACATGCAAAGTGGTGCAAACATTTATACTCTTTCTAAGAACTTACTGAAGATTCAGATATTATCATTTGCTTCACCCTTTTCCATAGTTAATGGCTCTTGTGTTCCCAGTGACATTATTGTACTGAGGAACTGGCCAGGATGCCACTGCTCCCAGATTTTCTAAGGTAAAGAATCCCAGTTTTGAAAAAAAAGCCACTGATGAACCACTTGATAATCCAAACATATATTTGTAGGAAAAAAAGTGACTATTCCTTTATCCTGGAAAGAGTATGAGTAAATGGAAGCACAGTTTTACAGTGTTACAGAAGGAACCTCCTCTGTGCCACTATAATAAACTTCAAAGTATGTTAGAATTTATTTTCCATCCCTACACCCAGACACAAAGTCTATACATTCTGTCATTACACACGTAAAATGAAAACGCTTTCCAATCCAAAGCAGAAAAGGGCTTTCCTCCTTGTTCGGCAATTAAGAGGCTCAGTTATGGAAACATTGTGTGTTCTTCAATTTGAGAAGGACCTAGTTCCTTCTGGTGCCTGATGTTACTAAATTCACATTAAAAGAACACATCTTAGAGAAACAGTGAAGTCATGCATCTGAATGGAATAGCACCATAATCCATTTCTATCACATGTTGTGTTTTCCAAATTACAGCTCATCATAGTTGTAGATTGAAGGTTGTATTTTTCTATTTAGCTAACAGAAAATAACTTCTACCAATCTTCCACCAGCAGTTCATAAATCACCATAAACAGAGAGCTTATCTAGAAGTTTGTGAATACCTACTTTTTCAATTCAGTGCCCAAGAGAAAAACAGCAAAACAAAACACTCAGTTTTGGTCTAAATTAAATTTTTCACATGACCCAAGCTGTATAATTTCCTTTTTTCCCCCATCTCTTTAGTGACAATATGCCATTTTGAAGTATGAAAACATTTTGTTTTGAAACTATTCAATGCTTTATGCAGAAGCATACCATTTTCCACATTGAACTCTGTATTACAAAGCCATAGAGGAATGAATCAGGATGGTATCAGGGTCTTTCCGAAGAGGCATGGCCTATACATTTCAGGCAATGACCAGAAACTAAGCCGGCAAGGTTCTCTGACTTGATAGAAATAAAATATTTCTCATCAAAGAACAGGGAAACCTTGGAAGTACCCCAAAGAATTTGTAAGATCTTGGTCCTTGGAAATTTTTTAACATCAATCTTTAATAAACCCCAAGGAACTACGTTGAATTAAATGTTGACCCTACCTTGTTGGACTAGAGGTCTCATGAAGTTCTTTATAACCTAAAACATCCTATGGTTTTGTTCATTGGGCAGGAACAAATAATTTTGACTAATCTCAAGCTGTCTTGTTCAGGAAATAAACCTTTCTTAGCTAAGAACATCCCATTTAAAGCTGGTCAGCTACTTCAGCTTGAAGTATAACACGGGACATTGTAATGAATTTGACTGTTGGTGACAATAGAGCAGAAGATTTATTGTCAGAATTGTTAGGATTGAATTTGCTACTCTAATATTCCCTTTGTCACAGAATTCTCATTTTAAGGAGTCTTCAGCAATATTTAGGTGAGAACAGGTCTCAGATGCACAGGGCTCACATTTCCAGGAAAGGGATGTTATTTTTAGATATTTGAACTGGAATATACTGGAGCTTTAAAAGTGAATAGTCTTTTCTTGTACATGGTTAAAGATTGGAGTCACTCTTTTGTTCTCAAGAACAATTATTCCTGTATTTGTTGCACTTACATTTGTAATTATTGTGAAGAGCATTTTCTGAACCATTGTTCTTCCTTCACAGATTATTACTAAAATAAATTGGTCCATATTTTTGTGTTTTACTGCACAGAAATGGGGTTCAGCCTGGAGAAGAGATGGCTCTGGGGAGACTTCATCGTGGTCTTCCAGTACTTAGATGTTTGGAAGAAATCCTTTGCTTGAAAGAGAGTGAGGACCTGGCACATAGAAGCAGTGGCATAGATCCAGGGCTGCCCCTGGACCCCTGGAAGTGTCCAAGGCCAGGTTGGACAGGGCTTGGAGAAACCTGGGATAGTGGAAGATGTCCCTGCCCATGGCAGGGGTTTGGAATGAGGAGTGCCTTC
The DNA here is from genome assembly GCA_910950805.1 of Acrocephalus scirpaceus scirpaceus. Taxonomy (NCBI): domain Eukaryota; kingdom Metazoa; phylum Chordata; class Aves; order Passeriformes; family Sylviidae; genus Acrocephalus; species Acrocephalus scirpaceus. The sequence continues at coordinate 23,633,715 of OU383776.1, read as the reverse complement.
TAGCCCAAGCCATTCTATGACTCTATGATTCCATGCTTCTAAATGGAGTTTTGGAATTGTCACTGTTTATGTGGGCAAATTTGGTTACCAAGTCAGCAAATGAAGTTACATAAGAAATATTTGATACAGAACATTCCCCAGTCAGAGCCTGTAAAAATGGGGGCCTCAGGTTTCCCCTCAACTGAATCTGGATTGGTACCAGCAGGTCCTGGTCCAGTTACATGAAGCAAACTAGATCCTGATGGTTTCTTCCTCCTTCAGCTCTAACACAAGAATTTGGAAAATGACAAGATTTTTAACATTTTGATTACATCAAAGAAAACACTAAAATTTTAGTTTTATAGAGTTAATTCCTTGCTGTGAGACTGAAGTGATTAATGGCTTAAACATTCTTAAAATCATCAGAGGAATTTGTTCACAAATTGTTCACAAATTGTGCAAATTGTAGCAAATTGTGCAAAGAAGCATCTGCTCATCTGCAACTGTGGAAAGCCCACTCCTCTAGTCAGTGCTAATTTGGATTCAACCATGACAAGATGATGTCCCCTTTTTTAAACTTAAAACCCTACAGAATGAGCACGAACCCTTTCCCACATCTTGTGCATTCTCTGTGTGTTCTGCGTACTGAGTTCTTGTGCTTCATTGTGTGCTTAGACCATGATGATTCGTTGGGAAGGTACTAAGACCATCCTGAATATTTTGGTGCAAGTAAAAAAAACGAATAAAAACATAAGGAAGTCAGGGTCAGAGTCTCTAGGCTAAGGAGCTAAGGAAAACATGTAATCAGAGAGATGTTACAGGAGTAGTGAATTACTTTGCATTATTCTGATGCTTTTTCATTACTTCCTGCAGTGCAATGTGTCTGGATGAGTCATCAGAGCAGCAAGGACTAAATTTAAGATATCTTTGAAGTAATGACTCTTCACTATCTATGCTAAATGACCTCTGTTTTCTACCTAAAAGACTACTGATTCAAACTGTGAAAGGACAGGGACTTTAACTTCTCACCTAACACAGGGTCATCAAGATGAAACAGTGACGTTTAGGAAATAATCATCGACTTGTGTCCTTTGGCAGTGTTCATAGAATCCATACAGTATTACAGTGCTCTTCCATGCTCTGAAACAAATGTAGTAACAGTTATGCTTCTTAATGTATTCCTGTAACAGTAAACTAATTATTATGGGCAATAATTGCAGTGATAAGGTCAGTTACAGTTCTCATCATTCCATTTTCACTAGTAGCATGCATTCATTAATGTTCCCAGCCATTTTCATAGCACATATGAGAAATTGGAGATCTCAGGGAGATAACCTGCACACACAAATCCTGCACAGAGCCAAAAATTAAAATAATTTTCTTTTTCACTCTCCATCTACATCCTCATGCACCCACATGTGTGATGAGGGAGGCCAAAGTTATATTTTAATGATGGGGAGTTACACCTGGCAGCCAAGTATCTGTGGAGCTGGAAACACCAGAAAAATCTGTGAAGGAAAGCTGGCATTTGGCAAATTATGTCAGCCACTAAGAATCTTATAAGGCATATGATCAGAGTTCCCTGACTGTGAGCCAGTGATTCCTGAAAAAGACCAGCTGTCGACCATGAAAAGGAAAGTGGCTCCTGGAATGGTGGCTGAGAGCTAAAAACTGCAGCAGTCTTGCGAGAGGCAGACCTTGGAGCCTTGTATTTTTCCAGCACCTGCAGAACAGCATCAAAGAGGAAGGATGCAAAATGAGGAAAGAAAAAACTAGAAGAATATTAAACAAGATTGTTAGGACTTCCCTGGGGCTTGGGGAACATGAAATATCTTCCAGAATGGATCACTGTGATAATGAAACTTTAGAACCCGATTAAAGTTCACAGCAGTGGGGAGAGGCAGCTCCATCAGCTCACAGCTGTGGCTGAGCCTGGGAGGAAGGAGAGCTCTGCCTTAAAATCCACCCAGGGAGAACACAATTTCGGGAACATCTGGCACACTGGAGGAATTTATAGGGTCAGCTAGAGGAGTAAGTAGGGGAATGCACCTGGCAAAACGCAAACGGAATTGGGTCAACGCACCATACAGCATGTACTCAGATGCACTGCAGGTCCAGCCCCCTTCACACCGGGGGTCCACAGAGCAGCTATAGAAGGAAAAAGAATTTTCATGGGCATGACTGGAAGGAGAGAGAGCAATCTAAAACCAGATGACATATTTTTGGTAACAAATATTTCACAAGAAATATTAAGCAAGAACTCCAGAGAGTCAAATTCTAATGATTTTAGTGCAAAATGCACCTTAAGGAAAGTAGGAAGAATGAAACTTAGAAAGTTGTTATAAACTACATTTCCTGAGGAAAATAAAAGCATATGTCCCTTTGGAAAGTGAGTGCAGGAGGATAAAAGAAGTCCAGAGAGAAAGGGCATTCAGTCTTTTCTTCCTCTGGTTTTTGTGGTTTCTTTTTTTTTTTTTTTTTTTTTTTTCTAATTGTGTGTTGGTACCCTTTCAGGACTTCTGGAAGAACCCAAAGAACTGCAGGTAACTTAAATTGTTCATGGGGATTTCTTAGACATATTTAGAAGAATTTTCAGGAAGCTGCAGACTCAGTGAAATAGATGACATTCTGCCCTTATTGAATCCAGAAGAGTCGTATTGACTCTTTGATCCCTACATAAGAGCAATTCCAAACAAAAGACAAGCAGAGAAGGGTGACTATGAGTATCCCTTCTGAAAAGAGGTATCAACAAGCATTTGTGTTTATGTATTAGGTCATTTCAAGCTGTGGACATATTTAATTCTCATTGAGTCCATAGTCTAGGTAACAAAGGACAACCCCTTATGTTTGAAGATCCAAGTTGAAGTTTCCTCTTTGATAAACAAAGAAAATTAAATCCTAAAGTGAGATTCAGTGAAATCTCAGGATGGTTTTCAACACTCTGTTTTTTATGAATAGCCAAAGTTGGAGATCCCCCAAAAAGCAGCTGTCACTCACAGAATTTAGTTTGCTGCAAAAACTAAAAACAAAGCTCACTTGGACCAGACAGGAGTTTTCTTAGATGTTTGGAATACTGTTTTACTCTCCTGTTCTATGAAACTGATCTAATGATGGATGGTGGCAGAACTGTTGGGAAAGGCAATTTTACCAAAGAAAAACTTCCCCCAAACTGCTGTAGGAACCTGGGCCTCAGGGTCTGTTTTCCTCTCTCCACCCTATGTAGGAACTTAATACGGGTGAAAAGAAATCTAAACAATTGCATGGAGATTTGACTGGGAATGCTGAGAGCTGGCAAGGCCCTACTCCCTCCATAGCTGCACTCATTTATGATCATTAAATCCAGTCTCTCTAGGAAAAAAACCCAAACAAACCAAAAAACAAACAAACAAACAAAAAAAAAACCCCAAATGTGGAAGTGCGTGAATCATACACTTCAAGCAGTAAAAACATAAAATTATAGAAGTCAGACTGTATGATTTTCCTGTCCCTCCGCCACTTCGCCTCCATTCCCTAACTTAAAATAGAAGAAAGCTGCAGAGAAGCGAGACCAAGGATTAAGTCAGTCGGGAAAGGGATCAGCAGAGCTGCTCTGAGATCTGTAGGCAAAGCCGTGAGCAGCAAAAGAAATAACTATACCAGTATATAGGGAAAAAGAAATAAAGGCAGATTAGAAGAGTCACAATGGATTTAGGAGATTTTATTTAGGATCTATTTTGTTTTTCTGACCCTGAAATAGTATTAGGATATCATACATACATTGAAAGAAAGAATTCCTCATTTTCCAGTCTAAACATGCAAAACAGAAGGAAGTGGAAGGAAAAACCCAAATAGCAAAGACATTTGTGGTTGTTCACTGTTTCAGTGACAGAACAGCTTGAAGCCCTACACAGGATGAAAATTCAATTTTGAGAATACAGAGTCCTAATTACAATATAGATCACTGAATTGACCAGATCAGTCTCCATGCACAAGTGCTCTAACTTCCCAGAGTTACATGTCACCAAGAAAAGTGCACAAACTAATCCCTTTGTCACCTTTTCCTTTGTGTATCTGTGTTATTCTAATTTGTGTATCAGTCAGGTTAAAATTGAGTTAAATTCAAGAGTAATCAAGATTACAGGGATGGCTCTTAGCTCTGTTTTAACAATTTGTCATCGTGTTTTCTGGAGGACGTTTTCTCTACAGCTGATGACATTTAGGTCTGGAAGACTTTGTGAGATGTAACAAAACCAAGCACAGCCAATGCAATAAAAAAAAAGGACAAGCAGTGTTTTGCTCCTTTTACTTTCAACATTTCTTTCCCTATTTGGAAAAATCTGCTCACCAATCTCACTGAAACCTTATCTCCAGTTGGCACAAGCCATCACGGATTCAGTGACATTACACCTGCTGTGGATGCAACTCAATGACCAGAAACCTATGAAACCTTACACTAAGTAGAAAAGGGGGCAAAGTAGTGCAGCCCCTGTCCCAGGGAGTGCACATGTGCTCTTAGAGAGTAAAGAAACTTGAGTTTACCTTCAGAGGAAAGTGGAGTAGATTTGACAAAGTAATGCTGATGAAGAAAGCCAAGAAGCTGCCAAAGCTGGGAAGATGTGAAAAAGGAGTTGACATATTAATGATTTTTTTTTGTGTTTTATTGTCACTTTCAGAACTCACCACAAATCCCTCTGTTATTTAATGGAGAGGTTTCACTCAATTAGAAGGCTGATGATGTTCCTATCAGCTTTTCATTAAATCAAAATGACTTTGGAAGCTGATTTTAACTAAGCCCCTAGGTTAGAAGTGACAATTAAGGAGCCTGATGAAGGGGGAAATTTTAGAGTCAGAACCGCCTAATAAAGGAGAGAACATTTGAGTCCATTGGCTTTTTACAAGTCCTAGTACAACTCTGCGGTGTGATCCTGAGATGGCTTTACATCTGTACTTCAAATTATCTGTTTAGTGGTACTTCGTATGAAGAGTTTTTTTCAAAAACCTGTTTTTTTTCCAAAGGCAGGGCAAAGTCTGTAGGAGATATCTGGGCAATCTGGAAACAAAGGATGTCCATGCCCAAAACAACAGTCAGGATCTGTAATGTTATTACAAACTCAAGGTTAATTTTCCTGTTCTGGGCACAAGAAAATATAAATGTTCAGTGATTCGTCCCAAAATATGATGATAGCCTACCGGCACAACTGCCTGCAGCACACCTACTTTGGGACTCACAGAAGAGAATAATAACCAGTCCCAATGTTGACTGACAGCTGAAATCAGGAAGCCGATAAGAACTTCAGCATCAGTGTTCCATGGTGGAATTTTTAGTGGGGACCAGAGAGCCTCTTGGAACATGCGGACAAATGACCAAGGAAGAATTTTTGAGGAAGTCTGGAAACACAAGTTGCGGCAGGCAGAGGCACTTTTGTTCCATGGCAGGATACCTATTTTGACATCCCCTGAAACATCTGTTTTCCTGTCAAGTCCTGTCTTTCTCTTCATTGAAATACTGGGGATCAGGCCCAGGAGCGAGGATCATGAGATGATTTAAAGATGGACATCATTCAATTGTGCTGACTAGAGAAGAATCATAGAATCATAGAATGGCTTAAGTTTAAAGGGAGATTAAAGATCATCTAGTTCCAGCTCTGCATAGTTAGAAAGGGAGGAACAGCCTGTATGCAACAGCTAGGAGAGTTTGATGAGATAGGGAATGGGGAAAGGCACTAAGATGTCAAAGAAAATTGACAAATAACAGCAAATATAATAAAAACAATAATAAAAACTAAGTCAGCATTGTATTTCTTCCCCATGGATTCTACTTTCAGCTTTCTGCTGAAACTATCAACCTTAGATTATTTGCTGACAAATAACTGCTGACAGGAGAATCAGGCAAAAGTACCACCACAGTTTTCTCAAGCAGAGTGCACTAATGTGGCACAGCTTGGACTCACTACCAGCAGGGATGATATTCATAAACCTGTGAGGCACTTTTAGTCTTTTGGTGTTGTTTTGCTTTACAACTGTACAGCGTTGGTGAGAAAAAAATATATTAGCCAGAATTGGAAAGGCAAATATCAAACCATCAATAATTCTTTCTTTTTCAAAACAACCCTTTGATGCCTCTTTAATCAGTGGCTAGTTAGTCCTTAATATCTTCTTCTGACAAACAATTTCCTGTGCCAATATTATGGAGTGCTCTGATATGCACATTAAATCTAAATTAGTGTATTAAATGTGTTAAGCTGCATGCAACTGTCAGCTAATCTGACATTTATCTCATGCACCTGATATACTGCCACCCACGTCTTCAGCAGAATCTGAGTTTTGTTATACTTGAAGTATGGGAAATAATGTATATTGGATGAAAGGCATTATCAGAATTCTTACATTCTACACACATATGACTAAAGTTGTATATACCACAGGTGCTGTGGTTGTATTCAGGATGATCAACTGAGGTTGTGTGGGATTCTGATGTTGATCTGCTGTGGGTCTTTGACACTTTCTGCCTGGATCTGAGGCTACATACTCCAGCCTCAAAGCACAGATTCATTAAGAGGGAAGGGCACAGATATGGAAAAACTCAGTCTCTGGAGACCTGACTCTACAGCAGGTAACATAAAGTGTTTCTGTCCAATGCAGCAAAGAGATTTTTTTGTACACAACTACACTTGCCAAATGATATGGCTTAATTAATGGAAGTGTGAGCCATCATGGAAGTTACACAAAGTACTGCTAAAATAAACTGACAACTACAAGCCAAATAAGAACTAATTTCTGTAACTGGATTAATTTGATTTGAGCTGTGACAAAATTGAGTTTCAGAGAACCATATCAAAATATTAGGCAGGTAGTGCTGGACATCGAGATACAGTTTGGGAAGACTTTTAACTGATGAAGGATGTGGCCTAAGGGAAAGAACGGTTTACTTCTAATGCCATTATCCTGTAGGGTTGACATGTATTTTTTCACCCATTTAAGGACAATTATGTTAACACTTGCTGTAAGTCACCTTGAAATAATCTTTTCAAATGTGCTATAAAAAATCTTGGATGAGAATTACTACAGCTTTTTTAGATTGCAGATCATGTGAATGCCAGGTGGATATAGATCACTCTGTAAACTTCAGGAGAGCATCTCTTCAAGATTTCTCTATCCACTCAGGTAGCAATTTGGTGGCACTACACTAACAAAGAAGCCGTAGAAGGGTTTCAGTTAGAAAGGACCTTAAATACCATCTTGTTCCAACCCTTCTGTCATGGTCAGAGACAGCTTCCACTAGATGGGGTTGCCTTGGGCCCCATATAATCTACCTACATGTCTCAGCACCTGGAAAATTACTGGAAGACCTAAGAGTAGGAACATCTGCTTACAAACATCACTTATACAATATTGTTTTGCCACCATTCATGGGTTAGGGAGCATTGCAGAAATAAAGCATTTTCCCAGATTGATATAGAAAATTCAGCTGTTAATACTTTCCATTAAAACCCATAATTTACTGTAGCATGAAAAGTGGATCTGAGTTTTCCAGGCATTTTTCTTACAGTAGCAAAAGGACATGAATCATGACTGTTGAATAAAGAGCGGGAAGACATGTTTACTGGGATGGTGCCAGTGGATAGTTTCAGCCTGGCTCTGCTGACAACCATGACATAGACTCTCCATGCACAAAATCTGGGTACTTCCTTCCCCAGACCAAAAAAAAAAACAACCAAAAAGCCCAGAATAATATACAAAAACTGAAAAAGCTTTGAAAATGTGACACAGCTCTTTTCACTCTCTCCCTGTGCCTGGTAATACATCTCTCCTTGGCTTTTTCAACGGAACTGCCTTACAGTTTGAGAGATGGTACCAAGGGTAAAACTGCCAGTCCTGTGACACGTTTTCATGATTTATGGACAGTCCAACTCACAGTCATCCAGCTCTTCCCACATCCCTCATCTGTGCTTGAGGAACTCCTCTGAGGATATTGGAAGTTGCACAGGGCTCTATCACAACTCCAAAATCTTCTGTGGGTTTTGGGCTTTGGAAATATCCAGCAAAGGAAGGGAGCAAGAGTAGGACTTCTTGTGAGGTGCCACCTCTCTGTTCAACAGTACCCATGTTTTACCCTTTGTAATTGTCACTTTTTGGTCACCCAGTTAATCATGGCATGAGGGAGGTGAGGAGCAGAGTTCCCTCAGAGCTGTGTGAAGTGGATCCTATTACTACCCAAACACAAGGGAGTTTTACTCATCCATGACACCCACCAGGCTTTTGTTTGCAAAGAAAAGTTTGCCTGGCCCAGTCTGGATCCTGTAACTCCTAAATTTCAATATGACAAAACAACTTCAATTCAAATTCTCCACGCAGTGATCTCAAAACTTCTAAACCATTTTCCAAACGACAGCAAGAGCAGCATGTACCATTAATCACTGCTGACATCTTCTCCTGAGAAGCCCCTGATTGATCCTGATGTTGTCAAACTTTCTTTTTCTTTTGACATCTTTCTGATTGGCATCTCTGTTTAGTGCTTTTGTGACCTTTCTGCTGTATTGATCCACACAAATCACAGGGAAGTGAGCAGTTTCATGAAGGGGGAAAGTTGATTAGAAGAGGTCAAATGGTTACTAGGACCTCCACACACCTCCATTTTAATGATTGATTAGTGAGAGAGCAGAACAAGTGCCAAGGACATCAAAATTAGGAGATGATAAGGTCTTCATAGGGAGGCTCTTATGGTCTCTTTTTAAGACTCCTATTGAAGCCTCTTATCTTGTAGGATTGATTAGCTATGTAAACAGACTCCTGTTGTACTCAGAGATAATTTATAACAACAAATCATTGAGAAATTTGGCAGTGACTTTGGTGGTGCCAGTTCTGTGGAAGCAGGTCTTGGCATTAGAAACTGCCCTTCCTCCTTTCACAGGTTGGTTGGAAATGCAGTAAGGGTCCTCACTGTAGAGGAAAAATGATTGCTCCATAGTTTTAGGATTGGTACTATGTCGGAAAAACCCTTTTTCTGACCCAGAGACCAGACTCCTGAGAGGTGTTTTAAAAGATTTTATTCTATTTTCAGTCTCATGAGAAAGGTGAGATGGTGCAGATGTTGCAATTCACGCCATTACGATCAGAAGCCAAACTAATTCCCAATTGCAATACATTATAAGTGTTTTTTGGCCTATCAGCTTTTGCCACACAATGCTGCTAATACTTCTAAGCCAATCATCTAAAAATACCACACATGGGTCTTGGTACAATATATACATTTTTCATAGTTCTATTTCTCCAACATATCTAGTCTATTTGCCAGGTCATCATTTGAAACTTGTTTCTAGTTCAATTTCTCTCTCAACAATGTCTTTTCTATTCCATGGCCTTTCTAAGCCAGCACAATTTATCTCAGAGTTTGCATACAGATGTACAAGACTATGTGAGCCTTCTGTCAGGCTTTGAAAATTCTCTACAAATCCATTTCCCACAGTACTGTGTATGGCTGCACACCTTCTGGGTATCTCACAACACAACACAGCACAACTGATGTGTGGGGAATTGTCTCCAGCGCAAAACTTCCTCAGATCTAAACATGCACAAGCACACAGTAAATTATCAAAATCTTCAGACTGATTGATTATGTCCACCACAAACACATGGATTGGAATGTGGGAGTGCAGAACAGAGTGATCCAGGGAGAGGGCTGGAAGCAGCTGAATGCACAAAATCCCCAAACAAAAGCAAATTCTCCATAAAGTCAGCTATCACAGCACAGAAAATCTTGCTTTGTTCTATCTCCTCCTTATCCCCTCATGCATCACTTCTAAAAACTTGCTGTTTAGGGGGATATGCTAAACAGGGAGAACAGGCTAGCTGAGAAAATAATTTTCAGACTAGGTATCTGAACACTCAATTTTTAATAATTCTTTCACTTCAAAGGCCTGTGCATTTAATATGGAGAGCATGTATATGAATGTGCTTGAGTGTGTCCCTTTCTTGAAAAGTAAGTATTTTAGAAGTATATGTTATTAGAAATGGCCATGGCTGTTAGTTTCTCTGATAAACCTGTTGCTGATATCAAATATTTTGCATTCTGTAGTAGAGACATCATCATTGGTTTATAATGAGAATAAATATAGGTTCAATGCAAGGACATACAGCACTTAAAAAAGAAATCAGAGTCTTTCAAAACAAGAAAGATATGTTTTCTTTAATCCATCTTAACCTTGTTTAATGTCTAACACTGATCAATACCTTTAAGAGTGTGGTAATATTTAGATATTGAGCAACTTAGATGTACTGTATTTTGTATTGAGATAGCTGGTTCTTAAACTCTCATTTTTTTTATCCCACTGCACAATTTCAATAAACCAAATTATTATTTCATGAGAAGCCCTGAAAATTCTGAGGAAAACAAAAATCAAGACTTCTGAAAAAGAACATTTTGTTCATGTAATATCTTCCACCCTAACACTTCTTCCTGTCAGATGTAAATATTTATTTTAAATTTTGTCACCAGAGTCCAATCAAAACATAATAAAATATACCTCAATAGGAATTTAAATGAAATCATCACAGATTTGCAAAAGTTGTTGCATTTACTCAGAAAATGCTTTCAGCAGGAAATATGTTGATGATTTTTAGAGCATGACTTGAATTTTGGTTATTGGGGAGTATATTTATGTCATTAATCTGCTTAGAATGATAAAGCTGCAACTTGGAAATCTAATAGTGATGGCAGGAAAGCCCATTCTTCCTTTCTTTTCCTACGATATCTTAAACTGGTATTGCTTTTACTTCTATTCTTGCACAGATATAAGACCTGCAATTGTCACCTTCACAACTATGAGGTGCATGTGAGGGATCCACTACTATACCTAAGGTATGAGGACACAGACTCACAATTTATTGGACTGTTCTGGTTTATGTTTTTCAGTATGCTCAGTGGAGTTTAACAATATGAGATGGCATTTGCAACACAACCCAATATCCCGGGGCAGAACAAGTTCCAGAGTCAGAGGAGTGCTGTGGTTTACATAAGATTTATGGCCTGAATTTTAAAAAGTACTAAAGTGCAATGTAAAAATACATGGCACTCAGGAGCTTGGAAGCAAAACTACCCTGATGTCTGTACTACCAATCCTAACTATGTTCTACTATTAAGTAAGGAAGTTAATAATCTGTATCACAGCTAAAAGAGTTTTGGAGTTTTGTTCTTTCTTATTTTCACTCATGTAATCTTCTGATTCACTGCTTCTTTTGGTAACAAGCATATTCCTCTTTAGATTTTGGGTGGCACCCTGCTGCACAAGGGAAAAATCAAGGCATTTTGGTGCATCATCAGGAGAAGTGAAAGACATCTCCAGTGACGTGCAAGAGTCAACGCCTCTGAATATCCTGGGTGCAACACAGTGTTAGGTTGTTTCTAGTTGTGGTTTAAAAAAGGAATCCACTCATTCAAGTATATGGACTTCACTGATATGTTATGCGATGACAGCTCTTAAATATTCTGCTTAATTGCTCAGAGGCGTCTGTTTTGATACTAATCATTTAAATGCACGACACAAGTCTCCTCTAATACTAAGTTCTGCTTTTCTTTCTAAATTATGTGGTAACACCTATATTTTACAGCTGTTTATGCATGAAAACTGCACAAGAACTTCAGTGTTTATATAGAATTACCAACTGCTTCTTTTCTTTTTTTTTCTTTTTTTTTTTTTGGATGTGAAGATATTTTTTTCAATGAAGCAACTCAAATTAGTAATAAACATAATATTTTGTGAGAAGCATAACAAACAAAATTTCATTGCCTTTTCTCAATTTTGTTGACCTGTGTAGAACACCCAAAATTTCAGCTATTAGTTATAACATAATATATTTTTTTTCCTTTTGGTGAGATTTAATTTAGATTCAAATCAAAGACATTAATTTCAAGATATACAGTATTATCTGCATTGAAATAAGCAAGGCTTTGGGATATACTGGGCTGTGAGAACATATTGAGATGAAACCACCCTAGTTCAGAAAGATTCCATTTTAGGATTTTGAGTTTTTGGAATGAATACAATCAGATAGCCTAGCAATAAACAAGAGTAATCACTGACCCTGAAGAGGGCTCTGGAAAACTCTGAAAGATCTGTGTGCCTACAAACTGGCTCATTTTTTCTTGACTATATTAATTATTCCAACTAAAATCTTGTGAAGATGGGCCATATTTTCAGCAGGCTCTACACTGCTGGGCTCCAGGTTTCTAGGGTTGACCCAGGGCAGGTTCAGGGAAGGTTAAACAGTGGTTTTAGCCCAGGCGGTGAAACAGTCACTACAGTGGCACTGAAGCTGGGCTAAGGGAAATTTGGAGGTCTCCTCCCTTGGGCTTTTTCTTACACAATATTAAGTGTAAAATGCTGAAACCCAACAGGGATTTTATCATGCCAGAGCTTTTCCCTGTGTGCTGAGGATGAAAAGTACATTGTCTGAGGAGGTCCCAGAATGACTTTTAAATCCCTTTTATTACTGAGAAGAGCCTTGAGAACTTTGGAATAGTCTTCCAGCTCTAATCATGGAATCATAGAATCCTTAAGGTGGGAAAGATCTCCAAGACCACCGAGTGCAACTTCTGACCAACCACCACCAACTCAACAAGACCACATCACTGAGGGCTAGATCCAGATGTTTCTTGAACACTTTCAGGGATGGTGACTCCACCACCTCCTTGTGCATCCCATTCCAATCCTTAGCAACCATTTCTGTCAACACATTCCTCCTGATATCCAACTTGAACCTCCCTGGTACTGCTTCAGACTGTGTCCTCTGCTCCTGTCCCTTGTTCCCTGGCAGGTGAATCTGATACCTCCAGCTGTCCCCTCCTGTCAGGGAATTGTGCAGAGCCAGAACACCCTCCCGAACCTCCTTTTCTCCAGGCTGAGCCCCTTTCCCAGCTCCCTCAGCTACTCCTCATTAGACTTACTTTCTAAACCCTTCCCCACCCCCTGGGTTTTTAATTGAGCTTTTCTGGGCTGTTGAGAGTAGGTCAAAGAATAAGAAATCTCAAATGATCTTAAGTAAGAAAGATGCAGGGGAGACAGGGAGTAGAATCTTTTAATCTGTAAATGGTGAAATGCTGGCCTCTGTCAGTCAAGAGATCTGTGAATCATCATTACTTGTCTCAGTGGGGTGTGAAGAGGAGAGGAGCTGCCAAGACTATGCACCCTCTGTTGCCTTCTAAATTCTGAACTCTTTGGGGCCAAGGCTAATAGGGTTCAGGATCCACAGAATACTACCTTAAAATTTATTAATATTCTAAAAAATATTTGAGATTCAGAGTCCTCAGAGGTTCTTTGGGTTCCCCTACATTCAGAATATCAGCTAAAGCCAGGCAAATGACATTAGGCTCCTCTGCATGCTTTCAGTGTATTGTAAGAATTCAGAGGGCTCAGAAATCATCTCTTCTCTTATGTTCTGTCTACATAAATCAGTCCCCTGTGCTATGTTTGGAGAAACGAATCAGTCTTCATGCTAGCTCATTTTCCCCATGCACAATTACAGAGTTTTGTTCATCTTCAAAACATCTGAATTTGATTTTCCCTCATTAGATGGGAAAGTTTCCTGAAATTATTTAAGTCAGTACAACAATATGACTCTTCCACTCCTCTCCTCATCAAAACAGGAATGAAGATGTTTGGGGAGCAATCATGCAATCTAAATTATTCAGATCTGAAAGTTTTAAGTTAGAACAGTTTTTCAAATTCATTTGTATTTGGATTACAACAGTCTCAACCCATGTCTGTCTAATGAAGCTCCTGCTGAAAATCTCAGCTGGAAATTCAGGGAATCAAGTCTATCCATCATCTTAAAGTCATGATTATTTCATGAGCAAGACTCAGTGTTCAGTCAAGTCTTAAACTCATCATTTGAGTTACCATAGTTTAACCATACAGGCATATTTTAGAGCTCATGCTGAACATTCCTTGATGAAGATAAATCCCATTAGCAGAACAAACAGTACAAAAGTCTGTACCCTGACACCACAATAAGGTATCCTTAAATATTCATAAAGGATACAGGTGCAGATCTCTCATCACATACTGGAGCACATCCAAAGCCTCTAGGAAGAATATTAATTACTCCTTCTCTTGCGTTTCTGTTGGAGGAATAGCTCAATTAGTCTCAGTCTGCTGTCTTTCCCTTATCTATTATACATTTAAGTGGTTACACTTTGCTTCTGGAAGTATACATGGAAAGATATGTATTAACAAGGTGAGGGTGCACAGGAGAGCACATGGGCAACCTATACCAAGCTTCTTGAGCTGAGGAAGACCTCTGCCCACCTGTCTGTGCATGTACTCTCTTTGTTCTTCTGCCCTTTCCCCACATTGTTTTGCATGCCAAGAGCTGTCAAAGAACTTTGTGTTGTATATGCTATGGGTGGAAGGAAAGGAAAACTTAATACAAAGAAGGATTAAAAGGGTTAAAGGAATGGGAGAACTGAAGTGGAGAGACAGGATGTTGGTGAAGCAAGTGTGAGACTACAGCTCCAAGGGAAAAAACAGAGGTGGGAAGGCAGAAGTGGTTAAATCTAACAGGAGGCCCTGAAAAAATGTTTTTATTGTAGTATATGTGTGAATCTGTAAAAAAATAAGCCATCTTTTAGCCTTTTGCTTTTTGATTTCTATTTCTATTGAGTCATGAAGGAGACTTGGATGATTAACAATGTGAAATCATAATTTTTGGTATATACACATTTCCAAAACTTTCTGGCATTCAGCAAACAGGTCAATTAATAACACCTATCACCCCTTAAAAGTGGGTTAATCAGCTATAGGGGATAATACCCTACATCTTTCAAACTGTAATAACATAACTGGATGCTCTAAGAAGGTTAATTTTCTGTCATGCCATCCACCATTAATATATCCCATGCGATATATAATATAATTTTACTTTTGAAAATCTTATAGACTACCATTATCTCCCAGGATACATATTTTAAAAGGGACTAGAACACATGTAAAAATATCTAAAGAATGTCATTTAAGCTGACCAGATATATTCAGTTAATAAATGATGGCTTAAGTTAAAAAATAATCATTATAGCTGTCAGTAAAGGTTTATTGAGTTCTACATTAAAATAGTGTAGAATTTCCTAGGCAGAAAAATTACATCTTCCTTTCATCTTGGGGGGAAAAAAAGAAAAGAACCAACAAAACTTCACAACTTTGTGGTTTGCAGAAATAACACTGCAAAACTTTTTCTCCAAGAAAATGAGACCATTCAACAGAAAAAATTACCACCGTCTGTTATCAGTACAGAGCATATAACACAAGCAAGGAATTCTGTTTCAAGGCAGAAGGAAGGGTACCACGTACCACAATAAAAAAATCATTATACTCACTGGGACTGAATATTCTAAATATTCTAAATATTCTGTTTGAGGTAGTTCTGGTATGAGGCTAGAACTGTGCCTTGAGTCATCTCTCATTCCTCCTCAGAAAATACATTGCTAGGAAGTAGAGCAGTCTGAAATGATACTGAGACTTCTTGCATAGGGGATTTAGCCTTATTTGTACTCTATTCTAGCAATTTCTCAGCCAGAACACTGGACTGAGTATGTGAATTTCTGATTTTTGACTCAATGTGGCTTGGCTTTAAGTTTGTGGTTCTCTTCAGAACAATATTGAAGCAGCAATATCACCATCAACTCCTTTATTCAAGTCTCCTGAGCTAGACAGAAACCCAACTTTCTTAATTATTAATCTGGAGCTCTCCTAGATAGACAGTTCTTTAATCCCAGCAAAGATACTTCCCATTTTAAAGTGTTTTATGGATTGAAAAAGTAAGACAATCTCTTTGTAGCACTACAGTCTTAAATGTGTTTCTTTACTCCATGACTTTTGGGTAAAACAAGCCAGGAAATCTTCTTTTCCCTCAAAGGACAACGGCTGAAACTTTAGGCTTCTTCTGGGCCAAGAATTCCTATTTTGTTGGATGGAAACACACCTCTGCTCAGAACAGTTAGCAGCTGTCAGGAACATCTATCTCCCAAGAGCAGGCTGGATATAGGATGAAGGGGGACTGAGTCTGGGATTTTCCCCTTCTCACTTTGAGAGTCTCTGACTTATGAGCTGTTGTGTTCCTTTCTCCCCTACCTGCTTTGAAAGGGGAGACAGGTATCTTGTCCAAGTGTTGGAACAGGAGATCACAGACAACAGAACAACACTGAACTGCAGATTCCCTGTGAGCAGAAGAGTCTCCTTCAAATACAAGGGAAAA
This sequence comes from Acrocephalus scirpaceus scirpaceus, assembly GCA_910950805.1. NCBI lineage: Eukaryota > Metazoa > Chordata > Aves > Passeriformes > Sylviidae > Acrocephalus > Acrocephalus scirpaceus. The sequence continues at coordinate 23,617,512 of OU383776.1, read as the reverse complement.
CGTCTGTGCAGGTTTGAAAGCAAAACCAGTGAAGGACTCTAAGTCAGAAACTCAGTTCAATAAGATGAAGAGAAAATAAAGTAAAGTAAAATAAAATAAAAGTAATAGTACAAAAAAAAAAACCCCACTGACAGAGTCAGAATACAACCTGACACCCTGTTAGGGTGGTAGCGGAAGTCCAGATGAGCTGGTCTTGTCAAAGCAGTGATTCCTGTAGAAACGTCAGCAGCTCTTGTCTCCTCTGGAAGTCCAGTGAATAAAAGCTGCCTGTGCTGTCCTAAACCCTGGATTTATCCAGGTGGGAATGCTTGGCTCCTCCCCTTGGGCAGAGCATCTCACAATGGGATGATCTCATTCTGTGAGTCATGCAGTGGGTCCTTGATGGCCCATTAAACAGAGATAACTCCCTGAGGAAGTTATCAATGAGTCATGGGCAAGGCATTGTTAGCTCGTTAACAGAAGATAAGGAAAACACTGCCCCACCTTGGCTCCAACGGCTCATGGGGATAGAATACATACCTTGGGCAAAATTTTACATTGTAACCTAGGACAACGTCTAAGAGACATTGAGATTTGTTACCTGCTCAATGTGCAGAAACACCATCAGGACATTCTTGGCTACTCTTTGTTTATCTTGCTGGCTGACTTACCTCCTTCTAAATTGCCTTACCTCTCCTTCTTCCCTGTGCATTGAACACTGGGACCTTATTCTACAATATAAATCTTGGTCTGCAGAAAACTGAATCAAACACTGTAATATTCAGAGGCAGGGGGAGGAAAAGAGGCAATTGAAGGGCAATTTTATTTTTTATGTTCCCTTCTAATATTTTTCTCATTTCCTGGTGTTGTGATGATGAGAAACATGTACTGTTATATAACATATATATAACACATATATAACATCTACTGTTAAATATACCATGTAAGTACACACAAGTGTTAAAGAGGTTTTACTTTAAAAATATAGATTAAATACTTTAATGGAATCCTAGAATTGTTTGGGTGGGAGATATGACCTCCAGGACAATCTAGTTCCAATCCCCTTCTGCTAGACCAGGTTGGTTCAAGTCCTGTCCAGCCTGGACTTGAGCACTTCCAGGGATGGGAATACAGGTGAATATGAGAAGAGGATCACAACTTCTCTATTGTTGCTAAGGAATGATTTACAGGAAAGCTTAGTCCCTTTGGACCTGTGCAATGTCTACCAAGTCCATGAAAGCATCTCAGGCAGATATTTTAAATTATCTAAAATGGTCCTGGACAAAACAGGAAAATCAGTTGAGTTTCAGGTCATCTCCACAGACAGTAATGGCATCCATTTCCTAGGTCACGTGGCAAATATGTTAGATATTATATTTGACACTTAATATGGGCATAAATACAAGCTCAGCTGACTTGGCCAAGAAACAGGGAGTGCATATGGCCCAATAGGAGAAAAACTCCCTTCACAAGTGATATAAAGCTTTGGAAAGGAAGATTCCTGCCTTGCCTCTGCCATCTACCTGTAGCAAAAATGAGCACTTCTTGAATTAATAACTCATACTATTTCATTGGCTGATGTTATCAGGCTAGACATAAGAGGAAATTTTTTATATGATGAGGGTGGGGAAGCACTGGCACAGGCTGCCCAGAGAGGTGGTGGATGATGAAACAGTCAAGGCCAGTTTGGATAGGACTCTAAACAAATTAATGTAGTTGAAAGTGTCCCTTTTCATGGCAGGAGTTTGGTGTAGATGGCCTTTAAAGGTCCCTTCCAACCCAAATAATTCTATGATTTTATCTTAAGATTGCAATAAATAAAAAAAAGTTTTTTATTTATTATATTATCAGTTAAAATGCTAGTATAAAAATGATAAGGCATGGTGGATGAGTTAGTTAAAATTTAATGAAGATTGTCTTGTAGCAACTCAAAATGCAACACTGAAATGGAAAAATTATTTTATTGTGTTAAGCTACTTGTGTAAGTAATTACTTTTTGTTGAAGAAATAATACCTATTAAAAATCAGTTATTTAATGGAACAGACTTTTATGTGCATCCTCTTGGGCATTATTACCCAAGAAAATATTCATGCTTTGAGTTCCCAAAATGAAACATAGTAGTTCACATATTTGTGGAATATTCTTGAGCCAGATCAAGGTCTAAAACCTTTTGGATAGAATAAGAGAGTAAAAAAGTCTATAATCTTTATGCTAGAGAGTGCAGAGGTTTCCATAATAATTGGACTACCACTTAGTGGGAGTGGAAATATTTTTGCTGGTATGGAAATCAGAATAAGTCATGAAGCAGGGTGTCTTCCTCTGACAGAATCACACTTTCACTGAGCATTTTGGTGTAATCTTCAGGGTAACAATGGAATGAATTGCACACCTGCACTACCTGGAAGCATTTTAAGTGCAGGTCAACATTAAGTGCAGAACAAACACCCACCCTGCAAGGGATCCTAAGAGGTAAACAGATTGGATCAAGTAGGCTGAATCCAAGCTGCTGAACAGCTTGCTTTGACATGCAGGGTCCTTCACTATGAAAAGAGGATTCTTATTGAAGTTGTTGACAGTTTTCAAGTATCTCGAGTGCCTCTCTGCTCAGGGAGGGTACTTAACCTTTGCATTTTTGTGACATCTTAAGAAGAAAGGCTCTGAAACTGGAAAGAGAGATCAGAACAGACAATAAGCCATTTATGTCAGTAAAAATGGCTGAGTAGAAGAGAGGGAAGAATTGTGCTCTTTGGGGGAAAACAGAACAAAACAAAAAGAACTTGAGCATATGGCTCCAAATCTGAGAGTATGCACATACTCCTATCTCTGCACTAGCACATGGTCTTATTAGCACCCAAGGAAGCTGCTGGTACACAGCACAGGATCTGCTGCTGCACCTCAGGCCAGAGCCCATGAGCCATCTGTATGAGCTAACAAAATATGTCTCTTTTTTGTTGTTTTTCTTTTAACATATTTAAACTGGTCCATTTGTTTCTTGTAATGTTCTATTTGTACCCTATAATATTATATTTGTACCCTGTCTTTACTAGTTGGTCCAGAGTGGAAAACTAAACCATTGTGATCTCAAATAATTCTTATTATTAATCTTATTTTGCTCAGTGTTTGTATGTATACTTTCAATCTTTCTCAAAGGAATAAACTCCCAGGGTCCTTTAGAAGTTTTCACTTTTTCCTCTGTGATATGAAATTCTGATATTTTTCTATTTGAAGTTTTAATAGGTGAAAAAACTACATCTTGCACTGTGAATAAGATGATAAAAAACTAAGTATATATACACACATACACACAGACACACAGACACACACACACACATTCTCATGCATGTCTGGACAATACCCAAAATTAGCTTTTTAACTCACAGGCAGTTTCTAGCTGCACCTGGTACAGGCTTGTTGTAGATTTTGATAACTCCTAGACAAAACAGAAGTGGCAATTCTCGAACCACCAGCATATAAGGAGACATGAAGCAGATCCATCAGTCAGTAGTCTGTTCAGTGATGTGCTTCTTCACACAGACTGGAAAACTAGGGATTGTGGGTTTGGGAAGAAGAGGTGGTGCCAAAAATTAAAATAAATTAGAAATATAGCAATATATAGTTAAAAACAAACAAACAAACAAAAAAACCAAAAAAAACCCCCCAAAAGCCAAACCAAACCAAACCAACAAACAAAAAAACTCAAAAAAACCCCAAACAACCCACAAAAAACCAAACCAAAACAAAAAACATTCCTGAAAGGAAGAAAGGAAAAATAAGCTTCAGAAAGAAGGTGAAGATTCTGGTGGAATCACAGATCCAAGAAGCAAGCAAGTGGGCACGTGAAGCAGTCAGTTCATGCCAGACTCAGATCTCTCTGATTCTTCTATAAATTCTGGGGTCCAGATTCTTTACAAGCGGTCACTCATTCCATTTCATCTGTGCCAGGAGGGAGACCATGATTCTGGCTGTGATTTCTTGGTAATCAGATAAATAGACCCTAAAACATCACTGCTTAAAAGCTGTGGAGTTCATGGAAATTACACTGCTGGGGAATTAATAGGTAGATGGGAAGAATTAAATTATCAAGAAATATTTGATCTGATAGATTAGTAGTTGTGGAGGTTAGGAAATGTATAATGTGGATGATCTGGGGAAGGGTCTGGAGCAAAAACCTCCACTGCTGATGAGGAGCGGCTGAGGCAGCTGGGAAAGGGGCTCAGCCTGGAGAAAAGGAGGCTCAGGGGGGACCTTCTGTCTCTGCACACCTGCAGAGACCTCCCCTGGCAGGAGGGGACAGCTGGGGTGGGGTCGAGCTCTGCTCCCAGGGAACAGGGACAGGAGGAGAGGAAAGAGCCTCAGGTTGTGTCAGGTGAGGTTTGGATTGGATAGTAGGGAAAATTTGTTCATGGAAAAAATTGTCCAGCACTGGCACAGCTGCCCATGGCAGTGGTGGAATCTCCATCCCTGGAGGGATTTAAAAACAGTGTGGATGTGGCACTTGGGGTACATGGGTTAGAGATGGGCTGGGTGGTAGTAGGTTACTGGTAGGACTCAATGGTCTCAGAGAGCTTCTCCAATCTGAATGATTCTATGACTAAAGGAGGACTCAGGACTTCCTTTTTGCTATACTGTCATAACATGGTTTTATAAATACCCAGTGAAGGGACAGAAGTGTGGCAGTGTGGAAGGGATTAGTTTCCCTCCACACTTCTCAAAAAGACCCACATCGTAAACTTATACAGCAGTTGAAAACAACCTGGGCTCAGCTGATTAAAACCCCTGTTAGATTTTACAAGCCACAAACTGATTCTTTCTACAGTCAATGGTTGTGTAGGACAAACCAACCCTTAGAGGACTTGCAGCTTGCAGTGGGATGATGGCTGAAAGGCAGCTAAAATAATCACAGTCCTCATATATGCCCTCTGATAAACCTGAGAAAGTTTGTAGAAAAGGAATAGTGGTAGTCTACATGTCTAAGAAGTTGAGACCCAAACGTAGGTTTGAAAATTAAGTTGGGTACATGACCAAGCCAGCCTCTTGACAGCCAGGAAAAAAAAAATTATATTTGCATTTGATTTTTTAATGTGATATTCACCCCATGATTTCAATGGTTACAGAGAATTATTTAAGTTTTCCTTTACTCTTCTGTTCCTCACTGTTTCATGTGACACTATATTGATTAGATTTCCAGAGCATACCACTCCAGATGTATTTATATGGCTGTTTCAAATGATTTACAGTAACTAATCTCATAATACAAATAAAATTTTGGAAACATAATACCAGTCAATAGCAATAAATTTTCTGCTAATGGCCAGGACTCCCTGTGCCACAGGAATAAGTTGCTTCTAACAACTTCTCACCTGAAGGCCGTATCTTCAAATTAATGTAAGCTGGCATGGGACCAAATTTCAGTGCTCAGTGGAGCTCTACAGAGTTATTTCAGCTGAAAGTCTACATGTCCTAATTACCTTGATGGTAAAGCTGGATTAAGCACCCTGCAAAATGGCACACTGCTCTGATGCTTGTCATGGTGCCAGAAACCTAGGTTCCTGCGTTCCCTTTTGTCAGAAAATTCTTCCTGACTGCAGAAAAGTTTGGATCAACAAGTATTTTTTATTTCTCTAAAACGTAGGCCTTCCAACAGGAGAGGAGGAGAAGAGTTTGTTTTAATCCAATGTAAACATACATTTTCCAGAAAGCTTGCAAATTTTTTAAGAAGGCTAATATTGCTATTAGTATTATGTTGTTTTAATTCTTGCATTACCTTGACACAGAACAGACACTAATGATTTTAGGTTTGCAAAAGGCTTTTCAGAAAAGAAAATATTATAGATTCAGGATTATACAAGGTAATGAAGGGACTTCATAACAGAACCTGGAATAACATACATATCCAATGCTTTTACTAAAAAGTGATTCTCCCTTTAGGGACATTGGCGTAAAAGGACTAATTTCGTAAGTTGATTGTTCAGGTTTAATCTATTAAACCAACATGATAACAAGAAGTATATTATTTCTACCTGAATAGCAACTAACTTGTAAATATCAAGGAAATTTTTTTTCCCTGCATAAAACTGTGATTTCAAGCTTGCAAAATTCACAAGAGTGAATGAAGTCTAAACAAGCAAACTCTACAGTCTGTCAGAAGAACAAGGGTTCAAAGCTTTTGTAGGCTGGTGTTTTTACTAATAGAAAAAAAAGTTCCAAACAACCTTTCAGTGCTAATAGAATGGAGTGTCTTTATCTCCAGATCTATTTGTAGATCTATTTATGAACTCTCAGTAAATTCTTTAGGAGTTGTAGAAAAAGCATCTTTGTTTTCCATGTTGAGAAGAGCCTCTGCATTTTGTAGGATGTTTTGGTTACCTAAAAGGTTTTTCTGCATGAAAGACAAACCCTTCAGACAGCAGTCTGAAGTGTTTGCAGAGTTTCAGTGGTTCAAGAGGCTTTGACTCCACAAATGTAGCATGCAAATGCTACATACAGATCTGATGTAATCCCAAGTTTCTGCAGAAAAACTGCATCAAGAGTAAGTCCATGTAAGGCAGTAATGTTCAGAGAAACACCTTCTTTCAAAAACATCTTCCTATTTTCATCAAAGGTTTTCCCATCCTGAATGGATTAACCCAGTTGATTATAAATATTGATAAAGTCTGGCTTAAAATTCCTAATTTATTTTTTGCTGTCACAAATGACTGGATACATTTAGTAACCAATAACTACTTGAGGAGCTCTAAAATGCTACCTGAGTGTCTTAAGCATATTTAAACAGTACTGCACTCCTTGAAATGATTTGAATTTAGGAAGCATCTCATTCTCATGAGAATGTAAAAATCAAGGAACTTTTGAGATTTGTAATGTGTTCAGAAGAGTTAAATAAACCGTGCAACTATTCAGGGTGTGAAATCCCTAATCTCTTAATTTAAGATCAGATTTTAGAAGAGATCCTCCCAAGGGGAAATATATATATATATATATACACACATATTCCTTTTGATTTAAATTTTAAAAAATTTATTTTAACAAATGCATAGTATAGCCAGAACAAGTAATAATTTTTCAAAGGGAAACATGAAGGCCAAATGAATGCAAAATATTCGAAGATTAACATTCTGAAATGCAAGTAAAATTTAAGCAATGTGAAATATCAAATATAATGTGTTAGTAAATATTTTAAAGTAATGAATATTTTTTAAACATAGCTTCACTTATTTCTAAAACAAATTCAGTTTAGGAAAGGACCAGAATGTGCACGCACACAGACACACGTGCATGTTGAGAAATAAAGATTTCAGGAGCAATGTATAAAGGAGTTGAGAAGATCAGTTGAGCTCTCAGAAGATGTTACACCATGTCTGCTCTTCAAAACAGCTACACCCTGTTACGAAAATACTCTCACTAGTGGATATTGTATGCCTGTCTTGGTTTGGCAAGACAGGAGTCTGCAAAGGAAGGCAGGAACCTCCCTTGAAATGGTGAATATAAACCCTCTCCCTCCAAATTATTATAATTTTGAAATTAGGGGCTCTCAGGAAAAGATATGGAAATAGGAATAACAGGAAAATTAAAATAAAAATGTAGTATTACAAAAAAGCAAACAAAAAGAAAAAAAAAAGAACACTGACAGAGTCAGAATACAACCTGACACCCTGTTGGTCAGGGTGTTGGTAGCAGTCCAATGAAGTCTTCCTGGAGTGACAGGTGTGGTTCTGTTGAAGCAATGAACCTGTAGAAGGGTGTAGTTTTCCTCTGAAGGTCCAGCAGCGGTGATATGGGTCCGGTTGTCTTCTGGGAATACAGTGGGGGAAACAGGCTGTCCTTATGTTCTGAATCTGGATTTTTATCCAGGTAGGAATGCCTGGCTCTTCCTGCTGAGTGGAACATCTCACAATAGGATGATGTAATTTTATTGTAAGCCTTAATGGCCCATTAACAGAAGATATCCCCTGGAGGGAGGATGTGTCTTGGAAGAGATAAAGGACACTGCCCTACCTGGTTTTAATAGCTGGCCATTAACAGAAGATCCCCCTGGAGTTATGAAGGATGGGTCATGAAAGAGATAATGAAACCACTTCCCCAACTGGGGGATTGTAATATAGTACATGCTTTAGTTACATCTTGCATTGCAACCCATGACAATGACTTTTAGGAATCAAGTCATAATGATGTGACCAAGATTACTTGATTTTTGTACAATTTATTCACAGATGAAAGACCTGATGATACTGAATACTAAAAATTGAATTGAAGTATTAAAAAAAATAGCAACATATACAAAGTATAATTCATATGTGAGCATCTGATGTGATGAATATCACATCAAGTAGAACCAAACTATAATCAAGTAGATAAGACGCATTGTGAGAAGTGTAAGTTAGAAACAATACTAAATTTAATACAGGTGAAACAAGTTAGTAAGCTAAATTCCTATAGGAGCAGAATATTAATTTAAAAAGTTAAAAAAGAAAAAGGTAGAATAAGTTTCTGATGTGTCAATATAATCTTTAATACCACTTCTGTGGAAAACTCCTGTGTATTTTTTGGTATATATGAAAGATTAGATTGGTTATTTTACATGCCAAGTTTCTGAGATTTTTTTGTGTACTTCTCCATTTCTCTATATCCACAAATTTTATTCTCACACACATAGTTTTTATATATATTTCAGCCACCATGGCTTTGGGATATCAACTTAGGATATTAGGGGAAAGAATGAATATAACTAAATGCCCCAAAATATTAATAAATTTTATTAAAACAACTTTTTTTTTTAACTACAGATGAAAATTTAGTTTTGAATTCAATTAAATTCCACTTCTAGCTAAGCTAGTCCAGTCCAAATGCTGTTGGCAAAAATCTCCAAAGTAATCTAAAATTTGTATGAAGACATCTTCATTTAGATAATTTAGTCAGTGCAACACCCGCATTCCCTCTTCTCACAGAAACGGAAAAAAAAAAAAAGGAAAAAAGAATGAAAAAAGAAAGAAAAAAAAAAAGAATGAAAGGAAGGGTTTCCCCAGACCCTAGTGAAATCTTAGGAATCTTTTTACTACTCAACATATTTGGCATCAGATCTCTAAAGTTTCAACACAAATTCTTAGACATATGAGTACAGTTTCCATTTAAAAAGAAATTAAACATTACTAGGATAGTTCAGTTCAGGAAGGGAGGTTAATGTTTTTAATTGTTTAATTGTGTAATTGTTTTCCTAATTAGCAAAAGGAGAGAGAACTTCTGAGATTGGTTTTTGCCAAACACAGCATACAGTTAACTTGCATTCCACAACACTAAGGACTTGCAGATGCAAGGTATTACCTAATTTCAACAAAGCACTTTTCATCAAGATATCTCAAAAAGGCTTTAAAAATTATATAACATCATCCATTCCACTGCTAGAAATCGAGGCATGGAGAAGTGAAGTGGCTCATAACACACAGAAGCTCTGGAAGAAAATCAGGATTTCCTTTTCATCCCGTCAATGTCCAGTCATGTAGACTGTATTTCCTCCCCCAGAAAACCTGTGCCATTTCTTAAGAAATCAGGAGAAAATGATGGGAAGCAAGTATAAGGAGAGACTAAAATAAATGAACACTGCAGCTATTTGCAAGGCAGCTGCTAATAGATTTTTTCCAAGTGTAAAGGGCTTGTTCCCTGTGAGACAGACTGGAAAAACCCAACACTGCAACAAAGTGCAAGATTACCTATGGATAGCAAATCTTTTCTTGGGATTGTGAGTGTCCACTACATATGTTCAGTCTGTATCAGAGAGTTATACTAAAGGTTATACTTTAAAGGGTCTTGGTCAGACAGCTTAATGTCTGCTGCAACCTACAGGCTTAGCCAGAGGAGAATAAAGGCACACCTAAGAATTCAAAGGTTTAATAAACATCCCTCATTTAATAGTCTCCCCATCAATCAGATATAGGGCTGTAGCTGGAAGTCAGCTTGGACATGTTTTTGTGCCTTTGTTGATCTTTTCTAAATAGGAAACGTGCAAATACTGATCTCATCTTCAGAAACAGGGATGAGCTGATGACATGAGCTGAGGAACTCAACCTGGCTCTTCAAGTTGTGTGTAGAACTGTGCATACAAGTGATCTAATTATGCATGCAGACACCTCAGCTCCAGCTGATTATTTGCCTGTGTAATTCCTGTAGTAAAGAAGAACATATTATAACCAAGCATTTTTATATGCACAACTCTTAAAGACTGAAGCTCATCAAGAAACAAATTTCTTCTCCAAGGACAATAAAACTGTGGAACAGTAGAAGCAGCAGCTGTATCATCCAGAGGGGGCCAGAGCCACCTGCTCTGAAAGGCCAGAGACCTTGCAATTAAGGCAAAGTCTGCTCAGAAGAGCAGAAAAGTTTCATTTTGAGTCTCAGTAGCTAAAATTTGGTACACATCAAGGAGGACAAGAGCTTTGACCCTTCCAGAACTCTGAATATTTTTTCTAAGTATGTGCCAGACCCTTTGTAATCTTCTGAAAGTCTTAGCTTTATTAACAGACTAGGGAATTATTGCCACCAATTTCAGAGCATGGTATGGAAATACACTTTCCTTAACATATTTTAGATTCTAAGTCCACCTACGGTGGATATTCCCTTAACCTCATATTAAAGAGGAAAGTCAAGTGGATAGGCAGGCAAAGACCAAAATTATCTCTATTTACATTTTTGCAGAATGTTCAGAAAAAATACAGCCTTGATACTAATTCAGGTTTCTACATTTTAATTATCACTTCATCCCCCTGATTCATGCCTGAAGAATATCTATTCAACTTAGAAAAGAAACGCACACAGATATATAGATTGCAGAGGCCCAGTTTCAGCTCTATTTCCTTCAGATTGCTTCAATAAACATTGCAAAGATTAAATTCTTTTAATTATTTCTTAGATTGATTTCTACTGAGGTTCAGTGACAAAGACTGTCCTGTATTCTTCATCTTTATAAATGAGCAAATAATAACAAAATAGCAAGCAATAAAATGCTTCTTTGTCACAGTTGTTTCATTGTTTATCCCATCTGTTTTTTTCATCTAACACAGAGTAGGTGTCAATAATTCAGGTCTGAGTGAAAGCACTTCTGTAAAAGTTTATGCAGCTCATACCACTAGCAATATATCACATTTTAAGCATTGTTAGAGTTTCTCTTCCTATTTCATGATCTGGTTGTTATCTTCATGTGAATAAAAAAGTTCTGTTTTTTTCAAAATCCACACAGCTTAGGCAACTCAAATAACACAACTTGTGAAGGAGAACATAATTCAAGCACAAATACCTTGGCAGAATAGGCAAAAAGATCTTATGTGGAGGTCGAATTACCTGGGACAGATCAAAGCTTAGCCCAGGTTCCCTACACAGAGGGAGTAAACCTGACACCGTGGGATGTGGGATACTAGTAAGATGCTAATAGACTAAGCCCCATTGGTTCAAGACCTTAGATTTATATGGTCAAGCCCTTGCCCTGTAACCAAGTTTGGACACCTACCCCCAGGTAAAACCCCATAAAATCCCAGGTTAATCATGCCCCCGGGTCTTTGGATGCTGCCTGCAATCAGATGCATTAAGCTGTATCTCTGAGCTATCCATCATACCCATCTCGTTTATTAGCCACGTGTAACCCAGCCAAATGGGGACGGGGGTCACAGGGATCTCCCCTCACAATAGTCTTGTGTATAAACCAAAAGGTAAAATGAGCACTTTAAAAAAAGTTACAGCATTTTAGGAGATAAATTCTCATTTTGTGGAATTAGACCCTTGATGATGGGCAAAGCTCAGGTTTCACACCTTGGACAACTGCAGAAATGTTCAAAACCTGGAATTTGAGCTACTAGTGTAGCTACTGCACACGGATTTGGTGAAGGAGAGGTTCAATATACAGATTTTAAGCTAGTGTTATCTGCATTGTGCAACCTGACTCTTATCACACAGAGCATTTATATCATGGCCAAGAGTTGCCCATAGAGCTAATGGTAGAATTAGGTCCTTCAATACAGTGACTGCACACAGGGAAAGAGAAGCAGACTCCCCTTGATGCCAGTACTGGGCCAGGAGCAGGTCACAGATACTATTTTCAGGTGGGCAGGTGACTCTGTCCCTCTGCTCCAGGTTCAGAGCTCATTTTTCAAGGGTGGGTATTTATGTGTCTTGCAAAGACCAGAGTGAAGATAGGTCTTTTCTTTGTTAAAGGGCAGGTTGGACAGGGCTTGGAGCAAGCTGGTCTAGTGGAAAGTGTCCCACTTCAGTGGTCTTCAAAGCCTTTTCCAGCTCATACCATTCTGTAATTCTGTGATTTTAAAACAGGATTCCTAGAGAAAATAATGCAAACTGCTCTCTTGGATAGTGATGTCAAAGATCACCAAGACAGGAATAGATCTCACTTTTGTATCTGTGGACTGCAGGGAGACAGACTGTCAGCTCTTTAACTCAAGAGAAGGAACTAAAAGGCTTGTGGTGCTGTCTAAGAGGGCAGGGAACAGTCACTGACACCTTGCTGAAACTGCAAGGAAGGACTTGAAGGACCATAAAGGTTCTGAAAGGGCTGGAGCACCTCTGCTATGGAGACAAGGTGAGTGCTAGCATGGTTCAGCCTGGAAGAGAGAATGCTCTGAGGAGATCTTGTTGTGCTCACCTTCACCTAAAAGTGGCTTATAAGGAGGAGGGAGAGGGACTTTTTGCATACTCAGATCGTGATGGGACAAGAGACAGCACTTTTAAACTGAAAGAGGGCAGGTTCAGATTAGATGTTATGAAGAAATTCATTACTTAAAGGGCGAGGCCCTAGCACAGATTGCCCAGAAGTTGTGGACGCCCCATCCCTGAAGGTGTCCAAGGCCAGGTTGGATGGGCTCTAAGCAATCTGGTCTAGTGAGTGGCGTCCTTGCCCATGGCAGGAGAGTTGGAGCAAAATGATCTTTTGAGTCTCCCAACCCAAACCATTCTATGATTCTATTTTTTATGACTCATAGGTTCAATGTCTCACTGAGTCAATGATTCTGTGGTTCTATGATTTCTATGGTTCTATGGTTCTGTGACTCTCTGACTCCATACTAGAAACTGATGATCTAAAGGGAAAGGAGGAATTCAAACATGAGTGCGTGCATGCATAAATTTGCTCTATTTCCTGTTTTACACATCCACCTGATTTTCAAATGTGCTCTTCCTTGGAAAGGAGAATGTATGGAAAACAAAAAACACCCCCAAGAAGGAGCCCAGTGTTTAGAAGGAGATAGATTTGTGCCTGAAATTAAAAGCAGAATGAGTGTATCCATTAGAAACTGCATCTTGCCAGAGGATCAGACAGTGCTATTGGTATCTCTCTGTTAGGAAATGTTGGGGATTATCATCTATGCAAACATGCAGACACCTTTACATAATGCTAATTGCTGAAGAGCTGTGGGAAACAAAGTCTATTTAGAACAAGTGTGTGATGTCATTATTTCAAATTCATCAGCTTCAGAAGTTCTAATTTTTTTAATTGTTCATTTTCAGATTTGCTGAAGCCTTTGCAGAATTGTTGATAATATTCCTGATCTCAGTTGAAATCTGAAAAAAAAAAAAAAATACTAGCAAGTCTAATACTCTGCAGAGGCCCTATTTTCAGCTGCAGATGATAACACATATAGAATGTCTTGATAACTGTAAAAGTGATACATTGCCTTGGGGAATGGAATGGTCTATATTGATAGTAGAGATTTGGACATAGGGAATTTGAACCTACATTTTGTTTTTATTTTTGTAGTATATACATGCACTAATGATGATCAAATTCCATGCTGTCCACGGCACTTTACAACTGCCACATAAAAAGCCATGTATCACTCCAAATATCTCAGAGATCATATTTTTAAAAAACTTTATTTTTAAACAAAATGTCTAAACAAATATTATCTGCTTGCAAAATGAAAACCTGAGGCATAGTGAGAGTTAGTTCTTCATCACAAGCTCTAAGACACCAAAACTGTTTGACAGAGATGGGAAGAGGATACTTTTCCCAAGACTATACTAAATACATTCAACACTGTCCTCCTTTGTTTCTCCTATGTCTTCATTTCTAAGCTTATTATTAAAAATAAATACGTGGGTTTGGGTCTGTTTTCCATATTATTTGACATAAGCAGTACTTCAGTAAATTTAGTCTAAGACCACCTACAGTGCTGAGATTTGTATTTTCCATTTCTTTCAGTCAAGTTGCTGGTGTGCTTCAGGAGAATGCAAAGCTGCTTAGATGTTAATTGGTGCAGTTGTTTTTAAAGAATTTTTGCCTTTTGTTTTATCTTTGTTTTGTTTCTAACCCTTTGAGGTTTTTTGTCTGGCTTGCTGCCTTTTGGATTGTTCTTTGCTTCCCATGGAAACTTCATGTAGTTTGTTAAGTGCCTTTCTTTTCCTTTTTGTAATAAAAGGGTGTCTTAATAGTCCAGCAAGGCTTTTCCAGGTCTCAATTTTATGTCACATATGAAATTAAAACTTCAGCTCACCAAAATAATTAAATGTTTACAAGTCTCTGCTTCATTTCTAAGTAGTAATAAGCCCATTTTTTAGACCATGGCTTCCTGACAGCCATCAGAAGACATTGCATATAAGACGAAAAGGTGACATTAATCCCTCCTGCCTAAATATGCATTATGAACCGAATCTACCACTTCCCCTGTGCACACAAGACTGATAAGAAACCAGTGTTTAGATTTATTAAAGGGGAATAATCTAAAAAGTCCATAATCTGTAGCTGAGATTGCCCAGTGCTTTATACAGGTCAAGAAAGAAATATTGAAATCCTTGTGACAAAGACAAACTGAAAATAAGTACAAATTCACTTTAGTCCATGTTAGAAAAAAAATATTTCTCAAAACCACTTGGGAATCTTTTGCTTCATCATAGATGTGGAAATATGTAGAAAGTGGCAAAGCTAATTTTATCTATTCTGGCAAGACTGGCAGAGATTTCCCTGGCACACTGGGGCCAAAATATCTGATTTTTAGTGCAACACGTATTGAAGGTGAGAGATGTGTGGATGCCTCACAAAAAGAAAATGCCTTTTGATGTGCCATGTCTCTGAGTTAAAAAGAATACTAGAGCAGAGTTTGTACATGTACATTTTAGACAAAATTATTTTCTGTGACTTAAAGCAGATAAGATAATAGCCTGTCTCTAAGGCACCCATACAATTTTAATCTGCAGGAGGAAGATAAACAGACTTAAATATGCTATATTTTTCCTTACTTGACACTCAAGATTTGATTTAAATTTCAAGCCACAGTTCCTGTTCTGGCTCATGGTTGAGGACCAGCCTGTACTCCACATTCTTAACTATGGCATAAATTCCATTTCAGTGTGATGACATTTTATTGGACCATGAAAGTTGTGGTGAGTGCTTTCGTCATGTGGAAATGTCAAAGATAGATATAATAGCTAGTCAAAGAAAAATAGTAGCTAGTATTTACAAATTGTGATACATTCCTGGGGGGTTAGAGTGAAATTTCAGAAGTTTTTTTAACAGAGTTTAAAAAAAAGAGAAAAAATTGTCTGGCCATCTTTCTGCTGGATTTTTGATTTGAGGAAAGTATTTTTATTTTTCTGTGAAGTATGTGGTGTGGAGAATTGCCACATGCAAGCCCTTTCAAACATTCAACTGGAGAGCTTCCTGTGGAAGCAAAAGTCACTCCAGATATAGTCCTACGTGCAGCTGCTTTCTTTCCCTGTGGAAAATAAAATATAGGGGCTTGATGTAGTTCAAAGGGTCTGAAGAATTTCTCTTGAAGACACTTTTTAATGAAAAGTTTCCTTAATCCAATAAAACAGTTTTCATGACAGCAGAGCCACCTCCAATCCCTGCCCTAACCCACTTCTGGGATAACAACACTTAAAAACAAAATAGATTGAGGAAAGATTGACTTATACAGCATCTCTGTGTGATTTGAGTCTCATGACCAAATAATTCCTTTGCAGCTGTAATGGGTTTTGCCTTTTCAGTGCTTTATTTCAAAACTCCTGCCTACATACAAGACTTTGCAAAATAGATATATGCTTCTCCAGGACTTCCAGATAGCTGAGAGACCCCTGTCTCATCTCAGAATGTATGTGCTGCAATTCAAACATCATTTCCTCGAGTGTGTGGCATGGCAGAATTTCTCCAGCTGCAGAGTGAGGAACCACAGTGCCGTGTCACAATGTCTCCACTTTGAGGAGATCAGTCAAACCAGAAAAAGAAAGAGAAAAGGAAAAAAAAGAAAGAGAAAGAAAAGGAGAAAGAGAAAAAGAGAAAAAGAGAAAAAGAGAAAGAAAAAAAGAAAGAGGAAAAGAAAGAGAAAGAGAGAAAAAGAAAAAGAAAAAGAAAAAGAAAAAGAAAAAGAAAAAGAAAAAGAAAAAGAAAAAGAAAAAAAAAAAGAAAAAGAAAAAGAAAAAGAAAAAGAAAAAGAAAAAGAAAAAGAAAAAGAAAAAGAAAAAGAAAAAGAAAAAGAAAGAAAAAGAAAAAAGAAAAAGAAAAAAAGAAAAAAAGAAAAAGAGAAAAAGAAAGAAAAAAAAACCTTACATGGTTGGTTTAATTTAAACTGAGATTTACCACTGTTTCCAAAGCACCCTCTCCTCAAGAGAAGAAGTTAACATTTCCCAGACTCTTGGAGGTTACAACAAGCAGAAGTGTGTAGCTAATCCTTGCCACCACAGCCATGAGAAACAAATGTCTCAGACTACTTTTCACCAGGGTCTACAAACAACCCATGTTCATCTATGTCTGAAGGGTTTTCTCCATGGACAAACATTTCCCTAAGCTCATTTACTTCTCTGGATTATACTTAAAAACTTGATGAATGCTTACTTTTCCTCTTCTCTCTTCACCCTCAAGCTAGCTCCCAGAGATTCCAGAGGTTTCTGCTCCCTGCCCAGGACCAATGCCCCCTTTCTGCTGAGATGCAGTTTTCATTCTAAGAGAAACTCAGATCACTTTTTTTTTGTGACAGCTTTCTGTCAAACATAGTTATTTCACCAAGTAAGAATAAAAATAGTTCACCCTGTCTCCATGGAAAAAGAGTTTTCCATGAGGAAAATGCTAACCTAGAGAAAGAATTTTTAAAATTCACTGTAATTTACTTTTTCACTTGAATCTTTTTGGTTTGTTTGGGGTTTTTTTTGTTTGTTTTGACATCATTACTTGTCCGATAAACAGCAGCTCCAGTGCTGTTCATTGTGTCACTATGTGGTATACTTACCACAGCAGTAGTGTTCAAAATGATGTGCCATGACATGGTGTGTACTAATACAAGCAGGAAAGACTTGTGCTAATATGCTTGTTGTTGACTGAAAAATCTAATTTTTCAATATAAAAAAAAAATCCTGTTTGTGTAGGAGTTAAGGAGTGACACTCTGAACAAGAAAAAGAATATATAGCTTGTGCACTAATTAGGGAAACGGCTGTTTTTTATATCCAAGGAAAATAAAAGTATAGCTGACTGATGGGGAGGCACAGCAGAAGACTTGGCAGATCCTGACTAAGCATCTTTGGTGGACCCCTGAACCCTCCATTATAGAACAACAACTGCTACACCTCAAGGGAAGGATTTGGAGTTGATTGATTAAACAGGCTTTTCATATTTTGTAATTTTTAATGCTTTGTCATTTTGATGTTCCCATAATAAAATGAAATTAGTATTCTTGAAGCAGAAGCTGGAGGCTCCCTGGATGAGACCTCTTTAAGTCACTCGGGACCCAAGGAGTTTTGCAACTTTGTCTGTGTTGTGAGGAGCAGAAGATGCAGAGTTTGCCCACTGTAACCATGTGTTTGAGAAACTTAGCTGTAAAGTGGTGGAAGTATATCTGGGTCTGTTGGGGGAGCTGGAGTGAAAATACTGCCATTCTCATCTACAATGTGCATAGAGAGCACCTTGATTTGAAAATGCTTATGAATCCTATTCTTCTCTTATACCTATTGTTTGGTGGTATAGGGGAAAAGAGGGTCTAACACCTGAATTTCCTTCCAAAAACCCTCTGAGTGCTTCCCTTGTCGTCAGCAGGGGTCATAATGATTGATAGAACAAGTTGATCAGCTGTAGAAGATGTAAGCCAGCTGTGACGGGAATATTTAAATTGTTATTTTATTTAAATGTCACCAAAATTCTTTGCAGGCTGACTACTTCTTTTCTTGGCTCATCTTGCAGAAACACCAAAATTTTGAGTCCAAACCAGGAGTAACCCAAAGTATTAAGTCAAGGTAGAAATTCTGCAATATCCTTGCCCTACAATAAAAGCAACACACTTTCTTCTCATTCAACATACAGTAACAGGTTTTCAGGGTCTTTCAGGACTCCTAATTTTTGGAAAAGTAGGAAAATAGAAACAATGTCTCACTTTGCCCTTTTCTTTCTGCTGTTCCCTTTAAAGCCAGATACTTCTTAATAATTCAGGATTTAGAGCCTCCCCAGTTTGTCAGGGCTGGAAAGACCATGTGGGGATGAACATCCTAAATGTAATCTCAGGGAGCTGATATTGTGGTGTCATTACAAACTACCAAATAACTACTGATATGTATTTCTCTACCGATTATGCAGCCTTGTCGCACAAAGTAAGTCTGCTGACCTCTCCTGGCCTTAAGGGTAGGTGGAAAGGCAATGCTGAAAACACCATTGCCAAAATGATAAGCCTCAAATACCCATTGGAAAACTCAATTAATCTACTCAGAAGTGATTTATCTTTTAAATTAAGGACTGTCAAATAAGTTGATACTGTGGTTGACTCTGCCATCTCAGTTGTTTGTGCCAACTATAAGTGACAAGTTGGTGTGTTCTGTGAAGAAGAGAAGGATGCAGTGGCCTTTCAAGAGAAGAATTTTATGTGGGCTGAGTATATCCTGAATGGATTCTGAGATGTATCTAACCCCTATTCTTATTGGGGTTTTAGTTTCACCCAACATTTTACAGAGTGTCTCCCTGTGCTGTCTGTTCCTGCAGATGTACTAAGGCCTCTACGTCTTTTTCCCGGTAAAGGTTTTTAAGAAATTTGAGAGAACATATCCCCAGACTGTCTAAAAGAAGTAAATATGGCTCCTGGATTGCAAAAATACTGAATCAATTACTGAAAATGGCTGGGAATCTTAAAATGGCTCTTTTAAAATATAATGTCTGATCTGTTCAGGAAGAAGTAAGAGAAAGGAAATTTTTGCTTGTAGTTATCCCAGTTAGAAAATGCCTTCCCACACTCTGGTCCCACCTCTGCCTCCCTCACATTCCCTCTTTCCCTTGGATAGTGACACATGGTAGGAACTAACAACTTGAGCCGCCGTAAACTGTGGCAGTAACTTCCACCCACACACCTCATTAGGCCTTTAACACATTTTCCTTTCCCTTTCCCCAGCACTACGAAATGGCACGACTGTGAAGCTGACCTTTCACATCATAATTGGAAGCAGTCAGTTGTTTTTATGCTCTGTAACTCAGTAATTATGTAGTCTGTCACTGGACACTGGTCCGTCTGGTCATTTCAGGTTTTGGCTCTGTTCAGTAGCTGTTAATTCTGAAGGAGCCTTCAACAACCCATATGCCTCCTCTGTCCATGGAATTACTTTATTTCTACAGCCTTATTGTTTTTTCTTTAACTTTTTTAGACATGAATGGAGTTACTATGACTTCTTCAGTGGAAACATTGATATTGCATCTTGTCATGAGCTCAGAAAACTTGGTTTTATGTTTTGCCTCAGGTTAATGCCACTGAAACTCTGCCACTGCCCAACTGGCATTATCCTGAATTTGCCTGTGTGTCCAAGCTAACCCAACATGCTGCTATTTATGTGACAGTTTTGAGGAATATGTTGATAAGATTTAGTGAGGGTTAGCAACTTGATTCCATTGAATTATTCCAGCAGTTGGTGTTGAATTGTCCTTTAAATGTCCTGCATTTTCCTAATTGCTTATCAGCTGCAGCCATTTTAGGTTGTGCTTTTTCAAAGAGGTAATTCACTTTATGCACTTTTTCCCAAAGAATGGTCTCATGGGTTAAGCAAAGAGTTTGCAGCCAAATTTCCTTCTGTTTCATGCCATCTTAATTTTCTCCAAGAAGCAGAGTGCACCATTAGCCTATTCCTCAGAAAAATATAACACTTTCTTAGTTTACTGATGAGATGGGGTACAGCTGGTAGCAATTTTGTATGATGAATACAAAGAAAATTAGATACATAAAAATAGGAATGTAAGGAGTTAAAGAAGTTAAAGAGTTAAACACTTTAGGAGTTAAATGGAAGATATAGGAGTATAACTGAAGATGACTGTGGCAAGTATTTAATTAATATTGGACTTTGGAATATGTGAGTTAAACAATAAGAAAAAGTTGAAAAATTTAAAATCTATGAAACTCCCACAAATGCAAGTAGTGTGATAATGCTAATATTTGCTTTTGGGGCTGGGACTATAGCTGTTGTGATTGTTAGGTACAGTTAGTGCATAAGTAGCACTAATAAGAGTAGTAAGAACATACACATATAAGTCTTTATTTTTGAGCAATAATGTCAATTCTTTTCAAAAACTCAGGCACGTTTTTGTATTTTCCAGAAGAACTGAAGATCCAGAAGAAGGATCAAGGCATAAGGGCTAATATACCAGCACTGAGTGTAGGAGAGTACAGTTCCTTTATGTAGCTGTCTAGCATCCTATCTCAATAAAATGTTGAGCTAGATTAATGCAGTGAACTTCTGTTCCTGCAGATGGAAAAAACCGCTTAAGGGTGGCTTAAAATTAGTTATTACTGTGATGAAACCTAAGCCTTCCTTGTAAATCTAAACCTTGTTTTCTTTACATAACTGTTCCCTGCACCTCGTGTAGGGCAAATATTATTGAGGTTTCTCCAATGTGCTTTGAAGGCAAAGATACAGGTGTTAACTGAAATAAACTTTGTTATCTGAATACAAAAATGCTCGAAAGGTTTCAACTCTGCTCAGAAAAAAACAGCACATATGTTCTGGCAAACAAATAAGACAGAATTACAGGTATCCTATTGCATTGCCCATTTCTTCTCCTAATCTGGCGGTGCCACTAGCATGGGGATTCTGGTGGCTGCTCAAGTCAGCTACGATGATGTTGGGGTTTTTCAGGCTCTTTATTGCAAGGAATTCTTTGTTTCAGAGCTGAATACCCAATAGTTCCACTTTACCTGCCAAGCTTAAAAGATCCACACACTCTTCCATTCTCCTTTCTGTCACTTCCTTTAGGCTCTGGTTTAGAAACTTTCCTAAAATAATAGGGAAGCGTAAGATTTTCTTAAATCTTTTTATTATATGGTTGCAAATGCCAAAATCATGACTTGTTTTCAGCAAGGTAGAGCAATGGATACCTGAAGGATCATGGAAGCTGGGAAATTGGCTATTACAGTGCTCAAGCATAATTGAACTAGGTGGAGATTCTTCAACTGTAAAACATCTATGAAAACTCTAAAAATCTCCTTATACTTGCAATGCCTCTACGTCATATCAGTTAAACAGAACTCTAATGTTTGAAAATTGTGACAAAAACCCCTACAAGGCCTCTGGATGGAACAAAGGGTGTGGGAGGACAGGTACTTGAGGTGTCACAGATTAAACCCATTGCATGTCCAGAATGTTAAACTGCAATTTCAGCTTCTGTGTTAATTGGTGCTGGCAAAGCACAGCCTCAGTGCAATTAACTTTTCTGCACTGAAAGAGGAAACATTAAAACCTTGTAAGTACCATGCCACACAACTCCTAAAGGTATTCAGTTATTGCAAGAAAATTGTGTAGCTAACAATGCCAAGTGAAATACAGAGGTCTGAAGGTGACAACAGGGAAATCAAGTACTGATACATTGAGCTGTGCATGTCACTGCAAACTGCAGTTTACAGAGCATGAATATCTCCTGGCTTCAGTGAGACTTATAGTCTTTTCGTGCTCTTCAATGGATTTTGAATCAAAATCTAAAGGAAGGAAAAGGAGCAATTTGGATATATATCTCTAGAATGATTCAGAACCCTTGCTAATGCAAAAGGAGGATATTTTTGATATAACTGAAAGGTAAAAAAAATTGGGAAAAAGACAAAGATTATTTTGTTCTTCACTAACTTGTAAAGCTAACAACTGCAACAGGCTGTCCAGAAAAATACCTTCTAGGTGTGCAGATAGATAAATAAAGATAAACAGAGAGTAAACCTATCCTATGAAAGGAATGACAGGGAGAATAAAGTCACAGACAGGATATTGTTACTTGTAAATATCTTGTGTGGACTTTCTTAATTATTTAATCCTGGGCAGTGTCAGAGAATACCTAATGTAGAGGAAAACAGAGTTCATTTGGGTACAGATGTAAATATTTAAAAATGTTTAATAGGAACAGACAGTAAAGAAAAGTGAAAATGTGAAGAACTGGGAGTACAACACCTCCAACAATGCAGAAGAGGTTTCACTTTCTCCCTCTGGAAGCAGATGGATGTCTGTGGGTCTGATAAGGCCCTAAAGTTGCAGGATGACCTGCTGTGAGTTATTGCACAAATGAAAATTGATTATGGCAATTGCACAGAGATGTTAACAGAAATCACGTAGGCTGCATCTTTTTCATATGTCTGCTTAATTACGTTGTTGTTAGAAATTAAGATGGTAAAGGATTCACTTTGAAGTTGTACTCTTTATTGTTATTATTATGGATATTCCCATAGTGTTTATCAGTTTCAGTGATAGCATAGCATAGAGTAGCATAGAACAGTCCCTTTATGAGTTGAAAGGGACCTGCAAGGATCATCGAAGTCCAGCTCTGGGTGGAACAATCAAGAATCTGGGTGGGACAACACTAAAAGTAACCCCCCAAGGTCATGACCGTGACTGCTGTAGGTGTTATTAGCAAGGTTTACATACAGTGTCACTGTCACATGACACATTTTCAGCTGTAGGTCTCAGAGCAATTTACTGATGGGGCTGTTATTACAATTCACATGTTTCAGATGGGGAAAAACTATAACACGAAAATGGTGATGAAGTGACTTGTCCTGGCTGACTCTGTCACAGAGATGATGGCAGAGATTAGATCTCAGGAGCCTTAGGATGAGCCATGATGACCACCAACCCTCTAATTCCAAACCAAATAACTTCTCAAGGGAATTCAGGTGACACTGAATTGTGTACAATGAGCAAAGAGGTTAACTTGCAATAATCACTGACAAACTTTTAAGCTATCTTCCAAAATCAGCCTTTGAAAAATTAAGTCCCTTTCATGTCCTTTTAAAACTGCTTAGAACAAAACAAACTGGGTGTTGGTGGTTAGGTTTGTTTCTTGGTTTTTTTTTTTTTCACCTATAGAATTTTTTCCCAAGGGTTGCTGAGGCAACTAATCACTGGATACTTATCGGTGCTCAGGTGAAACAAAAGGACGGAGCCTGGCACTTGGGACACTCTTTGTCTCCGGGAGTTTCTCTTGGGGGGGAGGGGGAGGGCGGGCAGGGAGAAAGACGGGGCTGGAGGGCAGCTTCACTTTTGGTGTGCCCTGCATCGGGTGAGAACGGGGCTGCTGTTGCTGCGTGGGTTTTTCACTGGCACCACCTGGATCTGATCCTGAAGAGAGCTACCATCATCTGCTCGTGTGCCCAGGAAATCCTGATCTCTCCTTTTGCTGCCCTGCTGGAGCGATCTCAGCCCTGTCCCACTGCCTCAGCGCTGTTTTAGAGCTGCTCTGCACCGCGGGCCCGCACTGCCCTCCCTGCCGGACATCCCTGCCCCCAGTGACCACTGACGGAGCTCCGAACTTCATCCGATCCACCAGCCCGGGATCCCCCACCGTTCCAGCTTGGTACTTTTTTTTGGAGTCCCCAGAGACCAGACTGCCCTGAGTTTTGTGGGACCAAGCTCCGTCAAGGTCCCTGGTTCTGTTCGCTATTAATTGCTGTAGTTGTTGTTGTTTGTTTGCCTTGTTATACCTATTAGTAAAGAACTGTTATTCCTATCCCCATATCTCTGCCTGAGAGCCGTTTTAATTTTCTAAATTATAATAATTTGAGGGGAAGAGATTTGAATTATCCATTCAGAGAGAAGCCCTGCCCCTCTTTAGCAGATACCTGTCTTCTTTCAAAACCAAGACACTGGGTTTTTGTAATTTTCGGAGACTTAGAATTATAGAATGTTTAAGTGGAAAAGATCACTAAAATCTTAGAGTCCATCTGATGCCCTGGAACGTGGAAACACCACGTTGACCACTACACCCTATCCCCAAGAGCCACATTGACATATTTTTTTTAACATTTTCAGGGAGGATGATTCCATCACTTCCCTGGGCAACAGGTTCCAATCCTTGTTCCAGTGAACTCCTCTTCCTAGTTTCTTCTTGGAGCCTGGCTTCCCAGCTGTCTTTTGACTTGACAGTTTTCTTTGGACAGCAAATATTTCCTGTCCAATGGAGGCTCTCAGAGATGCTTCATTCAGCCCTATTTCTTCCCTTTGGTAGTTCCCACTGTGAGATCTGGGTTGTTCCACCAACAATAACTATTATAAACACCCAAGGTGTCTACTGATGCCTGAAACACACAGGAAGAGAAAGAGATCTCAGGGAATGAGATCTCATGCCTCAATGTCCCATTATTGTTAAAACTTAAATAAAGTTGTGGTGATGAATAGCAGTTATGAGTCCAAACTGATGTCCATACTTTAAAGTTCTACAGAAAATTTTGAGCTAGACAGGAAAGAGTTCTAAATACACCAGGCAGCTGAGACTATTAACGCCCTTGAACTGAAATAGAGGAAACATCACAAACTAGACAGTCAAATTGAAATCCAGTCTCCTGCTCCCTCATTCATTCTCCTTTCTGCTTTTTTCAGTCATGCAGTTTGATTTCAATACACCTGGAGGGAAGATCATTGAACCAGTAAATTTTACTTCAGTTCCAGCTCATCTGTGAAACTGTTTTGGTTTATTTACAATTCACATGTGTCAGAAACAGCTAACCTTAAACTAGTTAGAAATTATTCCTGTTGAAAAATGCATTTAAAAAGGAAAAGGCTGTGTGACAAAGGCATCCCCAGAGACCACAAACCCCACCAAGAGGGGACTTCAGGCTGTTTCTTTCTGGTCCTCTGTCACAGCCCAGAGCAGGTTTGAGTTCCCAGTAGTGGCAAGTATACCACTGCTTGTTTAATTTAAGGAATTTAAGAGAAACTGAGCCATACAAACTAAACCGTGTTTATATCCCTGTTGTATCACAGCAAAATTAAAGACAGCAGGAGATGAAGTGTAAGGACTGAAGGGGGTCACAGGCTTGCAGCTACATGCACCACTGAAAATATATTTAGCACAACAGCAGAAGGACATGGGTATTTCTATATAATGAGATACATGAGGCTGGCTGAGAGGGAAGGAATAACAAAACCAAGGCCTTCTGCATTGTAGAATCACAGATCTTTTGCCTCGTGGTAGGAGTAGGTAGATTCAATTTTGTTTTGAACCCATCAAGTTATCTCTTAGGATTAACAAAAAATAAAGCTCTGATGTAGGGAAAAATAAAGTTTTGAATTGGTTTTTTGAATTATTCTTAATTGCACCTTATTTCTCCTTTTGGATGGAGCCTTCTTTGAGTTTGAGAGACAACTTTGAGAAAGATCTTCCTGCAGCAGATTATATGGTGAAATTGTTGAGAAAAATTAGACGTGCAAAAAAAGAGACACTGCACCAAGCCCATTCAGTAGGATTTCTGAGCTCACTGAGGATCTATCCTCACACTGCTGCTTGATGCAATCTCACTAAGGAGGAAAGGCCTTTGGCATCATGGCTGTGCCTCATGACAACATATTATCCAGCTGTTCCACATCAAGTGTTTTAACCATGTGGCATCTCTGTCTCTTCTTCTGCTCAGTGCTTTTCCACATTCTTCCACTTTTCATTTCCAACTTCCACATCATTGTTTACTGCACAGCAAAAGCCAAATAGGATTAAACCTGATAAAGAGAAGCAGATGCATTACATCTGGCAGAAAACAAAAGATCAGCGTTTGGCACGAGGGTTTATTGTTTGTGACAAGGCTTTGGAATGTAATTAATTTTGCAAAGCTGTGCCAGTGAATGCCATTCAAACTCACCAGATGTGCCAGTGAGGGAAATGCCAACTCTTTTTCCAAGAGGATGACTTGATGCCTGCTGACTCTCATTTGTGCAGCTCCATGGGTGTCAAATAAAATAATGTCTCTTTGGATGGAAACAAAGAACGGGCTATTCGTTACAGAGCTACTGCATATGCAATGACAAAACGGGATTTTTGTTTGGTGATAGTGTAGTTTTTCTGGGTGAAATGTTTTTATTTATTTATTTATTTATTTATGAGTAGTCTGTGTCAACAGTTAAACTCTGAAAAAAATTAGCACTTCTCTGAAGTCACCAACAGTCAAAGACCTGGGCACACACAGGCTAAAGAAATCAGATATCCGCACAAATAATTGCTCATGCAGAATGGGAAACATGAGATAAAATGCAATTTCCTCAGAGTGTGGTTTTGTATCCAATTTTTACTCACTGGGAAAATTTGTCTGGATGCACATGTTGATTCTGGCAAGGGGGAAAGTATTTTATATTTTTATATATATATATATATGTATATATATATATACACACACACACATATAATTCTTCCCCCACTAAACTTCACTGCAGCAGAGACAGAATAGTACAGGACACAATATGCAATAATGGGAAGCTGCTAGTGTTTCATTTTACTGGGATTTAAGGGTTCTGTAAAGCTGACAGCAGAGGTGACAAGCCTTTAATGGGGTAGGTTGTTTATTCCTGCCAACTGGTGGCTGCTGCTAACACAAAACTCATCTTCTACACTTGGCCCCAGGTGTCTGTGGCAGAAGGCTGGAGGGACCAGGTCAAGATGAAGGTGGGTGGGAGAAAGAGGCACATACACAAAAAAACTAAGAGCCCGAGAAACCCAGTCCTCCTTAACGCAAAGTTGTCATTTTCAAATAAACTCCATTTTAGCACACTAGCATAATTTTTATAGCACAGCTGATACTTCTGACCTGCCAATCTTCTGCTTCCTGCACACAGCTCCTGCATTATGCTCCTGCACAGTGATGGTGAGCCTCTGCCAAAGGGATGTTTGACATAAGTGGAGACAGAGATGCAGCAGGGATGCCAAAACAGCTCTCCCCTTGCTTCTCTCCCCAACCCCTACACATCTCCTGATGTATACCACAACCAGCTTTGATGGACATCATCAGGTGAAACTACATATAAAGCTATAGATCCCTTCCTGCCTTTTGGGTTTCCACATCCATGAGATAAAAAAGGTGTCATTTCCCACTGGTCTGATGTAAGTTTAGGGGTTGTTTAGGAAGAGAAATATCTTCAGGACAGCTGATATTAAGGGTGAGAAGAGACAAGACAGTCACAGGGCTGGAAAAACTCCAGGCTATGGTGACATGTGCAGGGCTGAGTGAATTAATCCATGCCATGAAACTTTCCCACACTACTTTTTTTATTACAGCCCTAGCCCAAACTCATTTTGCAGTAACAGGTGCATGTCTCCACTTCATTACTCTCCACTAGGTTCAAACCTCATGGGTTGTTATTAGAACACTGAGTAGGTCCACACAGGTTAGAGTTTAGGCCACATTAATATTACATAGGGTATACTAGACAATTAGAGGAAAATAATTATTAGGGAATTCTTCCTGCTCTAGAGAAGATACTGTTCAGGATTCAGAAATGAGAAGGCACAGGAAGCTAAGGTATCTTCCATCATCAACAATAGGCAAAATGGGCTGGGGATTTTTGAACCTTCTGGAGATGACAGGGGAGACCCACTCTTCAATTCCTTTTTGTTTTCACATGATGGCATTTTGGTAATTAAAGTTGTTTTCTTTCCTTGAGCACTTTTTAATTCAGCAGAAGTGATTGTACCAGTGTGATTTTGTTCCTAGTCTCCCACTGGCCCAGTACAGGTTCTTTCCAGTTCCTGCAAACCCTGCTTCAGCCTCCAGCCAAAACTTGGCAGCTCTGTATTGTACAAGATGTGTTTTCCCCAGACTAATTTTCAGAGAGGCTTTATCAATTTTAATTAAAATGCTGCCATCTCTCTTGGTGCTTGCTGGTTGGACTACATGTAAACCACAAAATATAATTCACCTCTTGCAAGAAGGAAGTGTGAAGTAAAATCTGCTGCCTTGTTATGAAGGTAATAATAAAGCAAACAATGTCTGATAATTTCTTTGATGCTTTGTTTTAGAATCTATTCCTTTGATCTATTTTTTTTTTTTTTAATTTGGGACCTGAAATATTACTATGGGTTGATTTTGCTGAAGGAAAGGGTCCATAGAAAATTAGTGCCCAAGTCAGAGCTATTCAAGATGAGAAAGCATCACACAAAGAGTGATGTCTTCCTCTGCCACTTTCAAATGGCATAAACCTTCAGCCATGGTACTGTCACAAGTTCAGGGCCTTAGATTTTTGACTGAAGAGTAAAACAAGACAAAGTGAAGAAGAGAGCTATAGGAATGTCCTCAGATAAAAGCCATAAGCTCTCAGAAAAGACTGATCATAGAATCATGGAATAATTTTAAGAGATCTTAAGATAAAGCATGCAGATGAGGATGCTGGTACAGCAAAGAAAATTGCAGGAAAGAATTGCAAAATTCTTAAAATGTAGGGGAAAAAAAATAAATTGAAAATAAAGTAAGAATAAGCTATTTTTTATGTTGAATGAGGATAAGAGGGTTAGATTCATCTTAAATTGTAGGAAAGGGGATATAGCTTGGAGATGAGGAAAACATTTTCAGTTAGGGCAATGAACTCCAGAGAACCTGTGGGCCTTCTTTGCTCAGGGCAGTTGGAAACTGATTAGAAAAGTAGTAGCCAACTTATATAGAAATAATTGGACCAAACTGTATAACCCCTTTAGACTTCTTACAACCCATGGCTTTCCCCTGGATCCACCCAAATTCCAAACCTCATCATTAGAAGGTGGTAGGAACCAAAACATTCGGTTTTTGTCATGGAAATATTTGCTACTCAATGACATAATCTTTGGGGCAGAAAAAAAATCAGTTTAGCCCAGTATCCTGCATCTGACAGCAACCAGTAACAGATGTTTTGGGAGACAATATAAGAAACAGAACAAGTGCTGAGTGGTTGCTTGACTGGCACATATTCTCAGCTCTCAGCAGGTTGCTGCTTAGAGACTTTTAGAGACAAGAGAAGCCCACAGTGTTTGGAATCAGTGCTAAAAATAATCTAATATGTTCTACACAAAATAATGCAAAAGTGACAATTAATATGAATAAATAAATTTGGGGTGAGGGGGAGAGGTTTTGTTCCCATAAGCTTATAAAAGTTATCCCTGACTATCCCCCTGATTTCTTCTTCAGGAAAGGTTTTAATTTTAACATCAATATTTTAAATACATTCCCATTCCCATGTAGTCTTCAGAAGCCAGCTGGGAAACAGAAATTTTTTTACAGAGGAGTCAAAATATTGAGGAGAGCTGGGAAAATGGTACTCAATGTTTAGAAATTGAAAATTATGATTTTCAACTCTATTTCTTGCACAGAATTCTAGATTCTGAGAAAGCATTCTGGAAGGTGTACTGCAGCCCCTCCAACCCATCAATTTAAAGCCTTTAAAGTTGGGTTTGAAATGGGCTCAGTTTTTTCATCCCAGGAAATCTTTTTGATTACAGAGGCAGCTACATTTATGTGTGAAATGCTGGTCTAGAAACATAAAGCTTCACTAATGGAGGCTTAACTTCATATTATTTTTTGTCTGTATCCTGGTTGTCCTTCAGCTGTCACATTGAGAGGGTGATGGTTTCTACACCATATCTGTGAGCTCTACATTGGTGTTCTCAATGCCCTAAATTATCTCATGGGGTATGGTAGAATCACTGCTGGGCTGAGACCAGGGTAAATGACTCTTCTATGTTCCTGCTCTTGTCCCTGCAATCAAGGGGATGTCTGTTAGTACAGGGAATCCCTCATTCTCTTTATGGTAATTTGCTGCAAGGAATCCCTCTTAGATTTGTTGAAAGGAATCCCTCCTGGGAACCTCACATACAAGAGGGACTGAGCTACTCAAAGAAACAACTCATTCTGTTTAAGAAATTTAAGCTGATGATTCTGATGATACTATTTGATGGACTTATGTTTCTGAGCCTTAGGTAAAAAGAATGGGAAAGAATCCAGGTCAGAATGGAAAACCCATAATTTAGATAATTTCCTTGCCTTTAACTGTTTTGTTGTGCCGGGATTTAATAATTCTCTTGGGGCTCCCAGTTCCCCAAGCCCTCAGCTGCATCAAATGTTGGTTGAGGCAGGAGGCACACTGAGGGGATGTGAACCTGGGTCACAAAGTATATTTGTGGCAGAACTGAGGATCCAAAAGTCCTTTTCTTCTTAGTTCCTTTAAGCCGCGGGCCTTACTGCCTCTCTGCAGGTAACATTTTTCCCATCAAAGAGTCATCAAAACTACTGAAGAAGGCATTTTTTGTTGGGGTTGTTTCTTGGTCTCAAGAACAGAAAAGGAAAACAAAAACCAAAAACAAAACAACCAAACCCTTGAAACAATTCTCACCTTCCAGCTAATCTTTACAATGCCATTTTAAGGTTTTATGGTGTATAAACAACACCTTGATGTTACTGCTTTGCCAGAAGGCTTTTTATGACAGAAGGCACTAATAGGCCACACATATGCCAAAGTCCAACTGCTGCTTCAGGCTTGGTTTTTATAGAAGGACACATTTTCACATTCTTCTTTATTGACTCCCCCTACACCCCTCCCTCTATGTGCTGTTAAAGGAATGCCAACATAAAACTGGCTAAAAATAAAGCTAGTTCAGGCATATTTTTCATGTTATTGTAGGATAAATAAAGGTGTCTAAAGGAAGTATGCTATTAACTATGAATCATGGAGGGAAACAGCTCTTACTTGGCTAGTGTTGGAAGGTATAAAACATTCTCTAAAAACAATTCTAACCTTATTTTAGGAAATACGTATATACATATGATTTTATTTCCAGGTACTCCCAGAAAAAATAATAAATGCTCTATAAAAGAAAATTGATGTTAGATCCTGGGCCTACATTTCAGTTTTTATAAACTGTTTTCTGACTCTCCATCTGTCTCTTTTTGTCACTCCTGTACTTTGTTTTCTTTCTTCTCATTAATAAAATGACCCTGCTACTGGTATTTGAGCCATTCATCCAGACTAAGCAGGTCAGAACGAACAATGCATGTACAGGGCAGGGGTTAGAGAGAAACTCCAACTATATGAAGGGCCATTACAGCTTACACCCTTCCACCCACCTTTTGAAAACCTCAAAAGAACCTCCTGTTTGGTTTTGTCACAGTGAGCATTAATCAGACCCTATGTGCTGCTTTGAAAGCAAAACCAGTGAGAGACTCCAAGTCAGAAACACAATTTAATAAGAAGAAAAGAAGTAAAATAAAATAAAGTAAAATAAAATAAATGTAATAGTACAAAAGACCACTGACAGAGTCAGAATACAACCTGACACCCTGTTAGTTAGGGTGGTAATAGCAGTCCAGATGAAATGGTCTTGTTGAAGCAGTGATCCTGTAACAAGGTCTGGTAGCTTTTGTGCTCTGGGAGTCCAGTGGTTAAAGCTACTGTGCTGTCCCAAATCCTGGATTATATCCAGGTGGGAATTCTTAGCTCCTCCCCCATCTCACAATGGGCTGATATAATTCTATGAGTCATGCAGTGGATCCTTGATGGCCCATTAACCAGAGATAGCTCCTGGAGGGAGTTATCTGTGAGTCATGCAACAAGGCATTGATGGGCCCATTAACAGAAGATAAGGGAAACACTGCCCCAGCTGGTTTCAACAGCTCATGAAGGGTGATAGAGTACATACTTTGGGCACAACTTACATTGTAACCTAGGACACCATAATAGCAGGAACTGTGATGGCTTTGGGAAGATGGGGTAAGACTGGGGATTTTTTCTGTGTGAATGCATGGCTGTGTGAATACCTGGCTGTGTGAATGCTGTTGTCTTGCTTTCCAACTTTCCCAGATTCAGAAGGTGCCCAGCTGCTTTCACAGGGGTGAGCTACACACAGGTAGACAAACTCGTTAGTGATTGCACTGGGTGAGCAATCCAGGAGACACTCATGGAGCAGGTTTGCACACGATATTAGGACACTAGATTTGGGTGATTAAAACTTGTGTGCCATCTAGTTAGTGTGCCTAATCACTTAGAGTTCATACAATCATAGAAAGGCTTGGATTGTCAGGGACCTTAACTATCACCTCATTCTAAACACCCTGCTGTGGGCAGGGACACCTTTCACTTTCTCAGGTTACTCCAAACTCCATCCAGCCTGGTCTTAAATACTTCCAGGGACTGGCCACACACAGCTTCTCTGGGTAACTTGTGCCTCACCACCCTCAGAGGGGAAAATTTTTTCTTTACATCCAGTTTAAACCTCTTTTCTTTCTGTGTGAAACCATTCTCCCTTGTCCTGTCCCTGCTCTTGTAAATAGTCCCTCTCCATCTCTCTTGTAAGCTCCCTTCAGATACTGAAAGGCTGCAAATGGGTCACACTGAACAACCAGAGTTGATGGAGAGCTATCCAATAAAGTCAATTTAGATTAGAGAATGAGTCAGATGACACTGGACACTAATGCTTAGGATTAGTCTTGTCCCTAGTAAGCTGGTCAATAGTCCATTGGCCTCACAGATCTCCAGAGACCATGTGAGTTGCTTATGCAGGCAGCTGGTGCAATTTCAGAAGCTCTAGGATGTCTTGCATCACCACCAAATGGCATTCTAGAAGGGCCTGGGTGTATGAATGTCATGTGAAATATAGAGCAGTGTCTTGCAGATATCTAGCACACAATAAGACATCTAAAATAGTCATTGGAACCTTGATTTAATCAACTGAATCACTTCTTACTTAGGGGTATGATACATAACTGAGATGTAGCTGTTTTTATAACTAGACATCAAAACTTAGTTGCCTGATTCTGTATCTGAATCCCACTTCTTATGCATGAGTATATCTAGGGGCAGAAGGATGGCACCAACCCAGCCAATAAATCCTGTCAAATGGAGATAAACTTGCATGGAAGCCAAAATCAGATATGGTGATACAAGCAAAAGAATGAAAAAATTATCAAGATGAGTTCCAGACATAGGACATGATGATGACAAGGTGGAGCTCTTAAGGACTTTGTATTAGTTGCTATCCAACACAATATTTTTGCCCTTTCCACCTGAGGGAGGGAGGGCCTGAGTCCTACTTAAGCCTGAGCCCCATCACAGACATTTACTTCTTCAGACCAAGACCATAACATAAATTTAAGCTGCCACCAAGATAATACCTGATTTTACAGCAGATTGAGAATCTTCAGAACAAAAGCTCTGAAAATGTAAACAGGCAACATCTTGTTTGAACATCTCCTAAGAATAATTACAATTCTTCTCTCATTATGTAAAATTTTAATCCAAGATTTTACTCCTATAGAAGAATATAGAGAAATAAATGGTTCCTCCAAATAGCAGGCTTTATTCAAACTCTCAAGTCAGGCTCCTTCAGCATAATTCTTTAATCATCTTTGAGTACCTAAAAACCCAGGATTTTATGGACCTTTTCATAAGTGCTTTTTTCTCAAAAGATTATTGCTGTTAAAATGCATTGCTCAAATTTTCTTGACAGGCATTCCAAAATACACTTATGTGATCAGAGAGATGAAGAGGTAGTGAAAATGCTCTGCTTCTAAAACACTCATAATTACACTAAAACACAGTAATCATATTCTAAAAGCAAAATTTGCAGATATTAGATACACTCTAGTAACTAGAGTGTCTAAGTAAACATTGACTCTATGTTCATTAATTGTTAAGGTCTACAGACAAAGGGAATAACCCTTTACCCAAACCCCAACAGCTTTTGTTTGTTTGTTAAGCTCATATTTTCCTGAAAAAATCTCCCTTTGGATGTGAAATTCTTGATTCTTTGCTGATTTACATAGTGACATACACATATCAAACAAATGCAAGTGATTAGGAAATAGAAATTTTCATGCATACTAAAAGTGGAATTTTTTTTGTTGCTAATTTGTACTATTTCACTGAGTGTCATATGAAAAGTAAGGGTTTGTGTTTTAGGTTTGTTTGTTTGGGTTTTTTGTTTGTTTGTTTGTTTGTTTGGTTTTTTGTTTGTGTTTTTTTTTTTTTTTTTTTTTTGAAGGTTCCTTTTAGAAATTCACCTTCAGGAAGGTAATTATAAACCAAAATCAAACAAACAACTCCCCAAACCAAACAAAAAGCTTAAGAAACTTGCAGAGATTCACATGTTAACTGTGGAATGTGAAAATAAGATTTGCAAAAATTCTAGAAGCAAACAGTTTTGACAGTGTTTGACAGAACAAACAGCGTTGAAGTAAAAATCTAAGTTTAAGGTACTCTGATTTTTTTTCCTTTTTCTTTTTTTCTTTTTTTTTTTTTTTCTTTTTTTTAAATCTGTGACTGTTAATAACTTCAGATGTTGAGGCATGTCAAAAAATATTTCTCAGATGTGGGCAACATTTTTAGGGACAGTGGGCTCATTCCATGCTGGCTGCTGAGGGTGCTTAACTCAGACACCATTGGTGTCATAGTTTGTCTTGGTAGGGTTTTCCTCACCTAAATTTGATTGTCTGAGTTTAGAAATGTAAGCTTGAGCCAGATGCCCCAGGCTGGGTTTGAAGTGAACAGACAGAAACTGGCATACCCAGCAGGTGATTCATGCTTCATCTTGTAAGATGCAATGAATCACTTTCTGAACATGACTATTTTCCTCCACTGAATGTAAATGGACCTGAGGGATCTACTCACTGACTCTAAACACTTAACTCGTAACAGCTTAAGTAAAAGCAGACAAATCATGCTTATTATCTCTGAGTTTGAGAAGGTGATGAGCAGCAAGGCTGCCTCCTCCTCAGTCCTGCCAAAGCCTTGCTGTATCTACAGGAGATAGGAGTAGTCTTACTGCCTGTGCTGACGCCTGTAGTAGGATTTTTCTGATTTTATTTTTCAGCCTTAATTTTCTAAATTTATGCAGGTCTGGTGTAATTTTTATGATTTTAAAATTTGTAATTATTATTTTTTCTGATTTTGCCAAAGCTCTCAATATTCCCTATGGAATGTGGCTGATATTTTTTCCATTAATTTCATAGATTTTTATTCGTAGAACCATAAAACCATAAAATGATTTGGGTTAGAAGGGACCCCAAAGCTCATCTTATTCCAAACCCTTGCCATGGGTAGGGACCCCTTCACTACCCCAGATTATTCTGAGCTTCGTCCAGCCTGGGATTTGACACTTCCAAGGGATGGGGCAACCACAGCTTCTCTGGGCACCCTGTGCTAGGGCCTCCCCACCCTCACAGGAAAGAATTTCTTCCCAATATCACCTCTAACCCTGACATCTTTCTGTTGAAGCCGTTTCTCCTGGCATTTTCTATATAGTCCAGACATTTTTCCAAAGTGAGTTTAGCAGCAAAATTAGACAGTAACACCCATATTTTGTTATGAGGCTCCACTAATGCACTGCTGCTAAACTCACTGTCAAGAAACGAAGGAAAAGATTAGGAAAATTGCACCCATTATCAGTCACTGGAGGCTCTGTCATGACCTAGGATAAAACCGTCTCACACTGTCTTGCAAAATATTCATCCAACTTTTTTTATCAGCTGTATCAGAATCACAGAATGGTTTGTGTTGGAAAGAAATTTGAAGATCATCTAGTTCCAACCCTCCTGCCATAGTCAGGGACACATTCCAGTGGAAGTGGAAGTGAGGCAATCTCTGGAATATGCCTTTCAAGATGGAGAATGAGAGATTCAGTGTTAATTTATAAAAAGTTAAAGATCATATGTACTCACTGCTAGCTATTGATATGTTCCTGTCCTTTGAGAATTTTGTGGCAGAGTAGTATTTTATTCACCACCTCTGGTTCTGCAGGAACTTGATGAACAATAAAAGAATTTATTAAAATTGATTAAAGAAATTTTTATCCATGCAATTAAAGATGGAGGTGAAATAAAAGTTCTTCAATGTGTCCAGCAAAGTTGTTACGAAAGTTAAGTCTGAGGTGGCATGATAATCACATTTTTCTAAATTCTGTTGATGAGCCAGCTCTTGTACATGGTCATACACCTGTGAAAACACTTAGCTATTTCTGAAGCTTCAAACAGCCCTGGACACCAGGAGGAGCATCACACAGGCACTGCTAGAGAAACACTTTGGTGATAATGTATATTAGAAGAAAAGCTCCATCTAAATGTTGAGCTAAAAGTAAAGAAAGTAGACACCTAAAAAGCAGTAAAGACATATGGATATTTACAATTACTTTTTTGACACAAGAAAACCAGTTATTTTGCTTTGTGTTCTAGTTAATTGGAGGATTATGAGATAATTGATGAAACTGCACTTGAGAAATAAGGAAAGAAATGACAATAATGGGGAGTGAAACTCAACTATGAATTTTTTTTTTAATATTCTTCAGTGTGCCATTTAAATGTTAAGTACATGGTATAAACTCCTCTTATTTTGTTCATCACTGGTGTAGAGACAGTGTACAGATAGACTTCTCAGACCATTGTAACATGATGAGTTCATCTCTAGGTGTGTCTGTTCCTTGATGACAGAGGGTGATTAACATGTAAATAGCTTACACTAGAGCACTGATCCTAAAATTTGCATGATTAGCATTACAGCAAGTATATGAATTCCAAAACATTTTCGATAATTTAAAATTTTTGAGATTTTTGTTCACTCCAGTACTATTACACTCAAAAATGCTCATTTCCCTATTCCCTGGCTGTGTAACTCATGGTGTGACTGTTGTAGCAGTATGTAACATTATGGAGAAAAAGAGTGAAACAAAAACTAAGAGCAAAACTTTTAGTATTTCAGCAGCCAGTCCTGGTTTCACAGTCCTGGTCAAATAGGAAAAAAAAGAAAGTTCTTTAGATCCATGGTCAAAAAAATCTCATTCTTATGACATCTGTACTGTTTATCTCATGCTTGCATGATTGGGCAACGACAGTTCCGAACATCTCTAACACATATAATAGGTTGGTGACAGGGCTACCACAACCATTAAAGGTACACACATCTTGATAGCTCATTTTCCAAGACTTATACCAAGGAAAACATCCATCCAACTGTTCCTGGAATAACCTGGCCATGCTGATTATCCCAGTTATTCTAGGATACTCTCCTTTGGCACAGAGCTTTACATTTTCTAGGCACTTTATTTCAATGCACAGACTATTAGACTTGCTATTATCTGTCTAGTGGTTTCAGGGATCATAACTAATTTAGTAAAGGGTAGTCCCATAAAACTATGAAGTGTAGGATTTTTGCTTTTTGGTTGGTTGGTTTTTTATTCTAAATTCATGATCATCACTTGTGCATGTTTCTCAAGTGCCATGCAGTTCTGCCCATCAGCCAAAAGAAATTTGGCCTGAAAAGTTTTGTTGATTCCAGCAAATGCTTCACATTTTAAGGAGATTCTATTTAATGAATAAATAAAAACAGCAATCAAAGTAAATTTTTGCAGATTTTTGTCACACAGTAAGAACATTTTCACGCACAGTGAAAGGGCAGGACACACCAAACTCCAGTTTCAACAAAGGACATTTCCACTGACTATTAAAAAAATGCTTCCCAACACAGTGTTTCACAATGGGGACAGAAGCCCAGGCAGGAATCTAGGCTCCTGTCCACAAAGGCATTTGCAACAACCTTGACTGGACAAGTAACCAGGTCTTTTATTGAATTTAGCCTGGATTTAGGCAGGATTGTACTAAGTGATTTACACAGGTCTCTCCACAGCTAAATTTCTTCATGTTCCCATGAATTTTATGATATGAGGACTTCGTATCATTGAGTCTGCAATGTTGGCAAGCTAGAAATGGACATGGTGGGCCATATTTATCTTTTATCAGATTGATTTCAACCTTCATTCCTAGAGCAGCAGATTATCTCTACAGTCTGAACTAGTGGTCTTTCAAAATTTATTATCATTACTGTTTATGAAAATATAGAAGATATTGGGTTTTTATTTATTTTATACTTGTACAGTCATTTGCATTTATAACCACAAAAACTCATTCCAGTTTCTTGTACAGGCTGAACAGTGCAAACCTTCATTTTCAAAGTAACACAAAAGAATCAGGAATAGAAATCCAAAGAAAGTAAGGACATTTTAAATTTCCAGGTCTTGTAAAACTAACCACGTATCATATAAAATTATGCCTGAGTTTTGACCAGAATATCATGTCTGTGCAGGTATTGAACAGAACCCTCAGAAGCATACATCAGAGAATAGCTCTGCATTGGCAGGTGGAAGGGCTCAATGAGTTAATGAATATCCAGTATCTGTTATTCTCTAAAGGAAGACACTGTACACACATCTTTGGAAGACTGCAATGCATATTTCTGTGCAGCAACTGATGATATTGTTGACCATTCAGCTAATATGATGAATTACAGTGAACAAGGGTATACTAACATTCATTTTTTCATCCTTCAGTGCTCATTGCTTTTTACTAAGGCTGTCTCAAGACAGCCTCCACTACTTTGCCTGCAGGAAAGATTTATAGCAGCAGCTAGAACTATCTTCAAAAAGGAATGAACGTCACTGGACTTCCCATCTCTTGAAAACTGGTAAAACTAAATAACTAGGATGCCTGCAGCAGTTAATACTTTTTGCTTGTAACCATTTGGATGAGGAATAAGCCAAAGAATGCTTTATTACAAAAAGAGAAAACAAAAAGTCATGTTGGGCGTAAAAAGACCTTAGCCTGGATGAAAATCTCTAAATGCCCATAAACACACAACTGCCGTATTTTTGTCAAAGAATGGAAATGTGGATGATTGTGACAGCTTCTAAATGAGAAACTAAATAGATCAGGAATTTTCTTCAAAAGGAGATATATGAGGGAATTAAAAAAAAATCTTAAACAGAATTTATTGTTTACAAATGGAACAAAGCTGTCAATTGAAACTGAATGAGTTTCTGCTGTTCATTATAGGTAAGGACATGAAGAAATACTATTAAATGTAAAGCAAAAAAAAAAAGATATTGGGGGTTGTTTGTTCTTTTGTTTTGTTTTGGGGTTTGATTTTTCATACAGGATGCAAATGTACTTAGAAACTGAGTATTGTAGGATGTTGTGAAGGACAAAATCAGAACAGACAAATTTTTGGAAAACAGGCCCAGTATTCACAACAAAATCATGGTGGGGATTATTTACCTAACTAAGGAACTTCTAACCAGAACTTCCCCCAGTGGAAGATAGTTCAGTACCATCTTTCTAGTAATTTTGTTTCTGCATTTATTGTTGGCTCCTGTTGCAACTGGTTTCTGCCTAAGCAACATCTTAAAATGGTCAAACTAGGATTTTTGTTGTTCACTTTTTCTATATATTTCCATGGTTTATATTCTATGATATTTGAGATCAGATCTAGAAAGGCACTTGCAGTATACCGAACACTTCATCAAACTGTTTATGAAGAGGAAAGACAATATTTTAAAATTTCTTTGTTAAATTGCATTGCTGATTGGACACTCTTAGATATTTGGAGAATTCCTAATACCTCAGGGAATTTCGAAGAAAAAAAACTGTAGTTTTCTTTTTTACAAAAAAATGTAAAGTCTCTCTGCAGTTGTATTACTCTTCTTCTGCAGAGGACAGCAGAGATCCATACACTGGTTCTTCAGGTTTGTCATCAGGAAGCTTATTTGTAAGGAGTAGGCTCCCAAGCCAATATGAATTTGTGAAATGATTTTGTCAGAAATTGGTTGTCAACCTTTCTTTAATCACCTCATGACAAACTGTTTAGAGGAAAAGCAGTAATGAAAAATTGTCTTTGGCTGTCAGATGTGTGAATACTGAAGCCCCTCTCGATCTGTATTCTGATGGGCTCCCCAGAACCAAATAAATTTATTAATGTTATATTCCTAGATTTCATATATTTTAAATTCAGTAATATTTCTTCCATCCAATCATTACATATTCAGAAGTAGATTTGCTTTGAGTAAGTCAAGTAGATTTGCTTTAAGGCTGTATTCAAGCAGATAGAACACCAACTTCTTGCTGAGACTTATTAGTTGATAATGTACTGTGTTATATGCCAGTGTAATCCATGTCCTGATCCATTCTGTTCATGACGTTTTTCTCAATATTGTATTTTTCATACATTTACACTTTTGTTGAACTGGAATTGGAGTCTTTCACTAGGTTTGCAACCATTTAAGGAATCTGGCCGAAAGTTTCAAATTAGTGACATAGTTACTTGATTTCAGGCACCTGTTCCAGAGACACTGGCTAGCTCACTGAATGTATCAAAATAATGTCTATTGTACTGAATGTACCAAAATAAATTCTATTGATTTTATATAAATTTTAGCCTAGTTTGCACAGTCACTTAATCCCAAGGACTGGAAGAGCCAAAATCCTGACCTTTGAAGGCAAGTGTATTATAAGTGAATCTGCACGGGTGCCCCAGTGCATTTTTTGTCCACAGAGAAGTAGTAACTATTATTACAGCATATTTTTGGTCTAAGCTGTGTTCAATCTCGCCTGACAAGCAGAGCTAGATTTTGGTAAGTTTCAAAGGTGAAGAGGCTCAGTGAGTTACCATTTCAGGCAAGGGTGAAAGAATAAAGCAAGTGAAACTTCTAATGTCCAAAGAAGAAGAGGACAAACTGCAGTTACCTCAGTGTGACTCCAATTTCAGTATGTGCCTGTAAATACAGAATATTAACATTAGTCTATTGACATTAGCCTTTTGCACAGGTTGGCAAATACTTCTGACAGAACCCATATCTGTACAGGGGTCAGGTCCAATATAAAGGAGGCATCCTAGAGATCACATTTATCACACACAGCCATGGGAAGTGTGTCCATATCGCTTGGTTATTGCAGGTCCACACCTATAATATTGATCATAGTTTTCCAAACCCCAGCTAGATATACAAAAAGGAAAATGATTTAGTAGACCAGGGGTGGATGGAGGCAAAAAGATATCAAAATAAAAGCAAGGAATTATCCAGCCTGATTTAGAGTTGACTTGCTCAGGCTATTGCTCACTAACTCTGAGCTGCAAAGGAAAAAAAAAATCACATGTTCATCCTGGAAAATGGTTTTATATTCTCGTAATAAATTACTTTTCCCCAAACACTTTCCTACTGGGAAACATTACCATCTGAAACAAATTTTGTTGCATGACTGTGAGTCAAATCTTCAAAGTTTTTCTTAGGTGACCCTGTAATGGGTTGAAATAACAAAAGCTGACAGAGTAAGCAAGAAAGTACTGAACTTCCAGGTGAACAACCCACAAAAGGCATATAAAAGAGGCAGTAACCAAAGACAAAACTAACAAAGACAGAACCGCTTACTCCAGACAGCCAAGGTTATTTTCAGGTGTTGTCTACACTGGAGAAATCAATTGACTGTAATGTCCTTCAGCTGTTGGCGAGGGCTCTGGAGTCTGAACAGATTTGATACAGTAAACTTTTCAGTGGCTATCACTGATATTTGTCCAGGATTTGTGTGTCTGGGACACTTCACTACTGGGGGAGACAATACACATCCCACTGCTTTACCATCTGCAGCAACAGAGTTAACCCATCTCTCATCTATTTTCTTTGCCTGGTCTGAAGCAATTTAACCACAGCCGTGGTATCATGCGTTTTACAGAACCTATCCTGGGAGTTCTTTCCTTTCTTCTCAATAAACAGTTTCTGGTACAGAAGCGCCGTCTTCTTTCTTTCTTTCTTTCTTTTTTTTTTTTTTCCCTCCTTGTCAGAAACGATCTAGTTCCTTCTAGCTGTCTATTCCTTCATCTCCAAGGGATAAGCGGGTTTGGCAGTTCCTGTAGTATAAGGCATCTCAGCTGTTTTAAGGAATATTGATTGGAAGTCAAAGGCTGAAGAGGTGAAAGACCTGGAGACAAAGCTATACATTTCTGAAAACTTAGGGAAGTTGTAATGAAAAAGGTATCAGAGACCATCTGTTTTCAATCCTTGCCTGAAAATCCATGACTGCTTGAAATCACACCATTAATTCAATAGACAGACAGCTTGTGATAACTGAAATGCAAAATTGAGAAGTGTGCATGTAATGAGTTCACTTACAGAGGTTTTTTGTTTGTTTGTTTGTTAAAATTAATTTAACCTTATTTTAACTACTCTGTGCATCCAGTCTGGAACTTTACAGGATAAATTTTTTAAGAAATCTCCTTCTTCTGTCATTTGTGCCAGGTTCAAACAGAGGCTTGAATCTTCTCCTCATTTCCATGGTTTTACCACGGTTATGAAATGGAACCAGAGCACAGTGATAGACTGTCTCATTGTGCTCATTCTTCAGTCATGGTTACTTAGATTTTTATAGATGACTGTAGAATAAATAGGACTAAAAAGGGCTTATGAATTGTCAGCTAGGAAAATTGAAATTGCTAAAAAGTTATTATATTTTTACTTTCATTATTTTAGTTTCTTAAATGAACATCTGATTTTTCATAGAATCACAAAAAAGCTTGGGTTGAAATAGACCCTAAAGCTCATCTAATTCCACCCCTTGCCATGGGAAGGGACACCTTCCCATTGTGCTCCAAAGCCCATCCAATCTGGCCTTGAATGAAAAATTCCAGAGATGGGACAGCCACAGCTTCTCTGGGCAATCTCTGCTGGGGCCTCAACACTTTCACAATAAGGAATTTAATTCTAATATCCAATCTATATCTATTTTCTTTCAGTTCCTTCTTGTTCTATCACTACCACAGTCTCTACCCTTTTTCGTTTTGGACTCCTTTCAGGTACAAGATGGTTGATAATTTTCACAATAATTGTGTGGGGCATAGGGTCATTTCCATATATGCTGAAGAATGACTGGAAACTGAAAAATATTTTATCCCTGTCTGTGTGGTCTGCCTACTGGCCCTTTTGCTGATGTTAGCAACACTATATTCAGATATATCTCCACGTGTATTGATGGAAGATACAATAGTGCCAATGCATAATCCTGGCACATCATCCTTTCTGTAAATGCATGCCACTTCTGAATCTTTGCAGGAATTCCCATGTAGTTTCCTCAAGCAGCACAGTCCTCAGAACCAGGCAGCCATCATCACCTTTTCCATGCATGGAAAATGAGAACTGCAACTCTGTTTTGTCCACTGCCCTCAACATCATTTGAAAATCTTTAATCCTTGGCAGACATTTGTAATTGCAACTTGAGTTCTCTCATTTCAATATGAACTCAAGCTGTCTTCCTGTACCATCTTATTAGATTAGTCTTGAACAAGAACAAACATAGAATGGGGTGCTTTTCCTGTAGTTATGAATTTTTAGCTTCTCCTGGCCTGTAGGAAGATGAAAAGAAACTTGTAGTTTATGAGGTTCAGGGTGGCCTGTGCCTCAGCCATATGCAGTATCTAGTGTGTTGTAAATTCATACACTAATCTAGCTTCTCCATGTAGACAAGATGTGAGAGAAAGAAAAAAAAAAAACCTTCTAGGAAAGTATATGTGCATATGGCAGCACTGAGCTGAGGCCAAACTGGATGCTTAGCACTTCAAGACATAGAGCACTTTAAGGATGTTAAGGCAGAGTACCTCAAAACGGGTATATACAT
Source organism: Acrocephalus scirpaceus scirpaceus (assembly GCA_910950805.1). Lineage (NCBI taxonomy): Eukaryota > Metazoa > Chordata > Aves > Passeriformes > Sylviidae > Acrocephalus > Acrocephalus scirpaceus. The sequence continues at coordinate 23,573,921 of OU383776.1, read as the reverse complement.
ACATACATACATACATACATACATACGTACATTATACAGATACACACATATACAAGCACATATATATATGTATATATATATACATATATATATATGTATATATATATATATATATATATGTCGGTTCCTGTAGTCACGCTTTGTGGGTCACTGACCAGTGAATCCCACCTTTGCCCAGCCCCCTGGCCAGAAGCGTGCACAGCTGTCGGTAGGGCCCGCTGGATGGATCCGCAGAAACCCACCCGGTGGGTTCTTGGCAAGCAAGCACTGGATGTGAATTGCAGCTATGGCGAAGGAGGAAAAGGAGGCTCTCTTCTGAGGTGTTACAGGAGGACTTTAATCGCGTGGCATCCTCAGGAAAAAAGAGAGAGAGAGAGCGAGCCCGGATGTCCGGCCGCTTAAAAGGACAGGTGCCAAAGGGCGTGTACAAAAACATTCAACCAATAGGGGGATACAAAGGGAGGAGTTGGGGGGTAGATTGACACACAAAGGGCCAATCCCTGGAGGGGAGTAGGGGATTTCCAGAACCTGTTCCAATCAGGGGCCAGGTCTCCCCGAGTTTTCCAGAAGGGGGAGAGGCTTTCCTGAGTGACTGGCAGGCTTCGGGGGAAGGGGTAAACTTGGATGGACAGGAGGGTTTCCAGGGGAACAGCACTTTCTGGAAGGGGTAAACCAACTGCAAATGCAGCCATAAACAGGGGGGTCTGGAACAAACCATTTTCCCAACTTAAATAACATTAATCATATAAACCTAAAACTTGTGAGCACAGCTCACACACTACTACATCTCCCCCTTTCTTTTTACATAAAGATGGTAACTTAAACTATAAACAGCTAGTCGGTGGCCACAGCTCAAAGTCCTGGTCACAGTCTTGTTCAAAGCCTTCTTCGGGGAAGGGCTCATCTTCGCAGATGTCTTCATCTTCACAGGTGTCTAGATCTTCAAGTGGAGGAGCTGTGGCACACTCAGCTTGGTTTATTTGGGGGAATGTGCTGGCATGCAAAATAAATTTTTTGACGTAGCAGCAGGTAAAACAAGCAGCAACAGAAACACAAAAAAGCACTAACAAAACAATCAGAACTAGACAAATGATGGACCCAGCCCACTCAGGTAGCCCCCAGTCTTCAAAAAGTCTATCTAGCCAGTCGGATGTTTGAGGACAGCTTGTTCTTGATGTCTCTGACAATTTTGCAGATTGTGGTATGGATGTCTCTGACAAGTTTGCTGGTTGTGGCATGGATGTTGGCACTGTCCACGCCACGGTCGGGGACTGAAGGCTGGTGAGCAACAGCAGGGAAAGAAGTCTGGCTGCTGTCAGTGGGGCCATCGCTCTGTGTGGGTCTGAACCTGAACTAAATAGAATGTGAAACAAGAACATAATTAGAAACAGACCAGAGGGGTAGGGGTAGGACAAATTCTTCCCAACTAGACCACTTGTGTCTTTTCTGTCTCCAGGATGCCACGGACACCTGTGACACCTTGACTCCTTTTCTAGATGCCCTTGGAACATAGGGTCTCACCCACTTTGAAGGGATCCACCTTAAGCCACTGGGGGTGGACACGCAGGCGTACCCACGTCCCCAAGTAACCAGGTGGTGAGGGCCCTCTGTTCCGCCGGTCTCTGGGTCCTTTAAAGGACGGGTGGTTGAACCTTGGTGGAAAACTGGTCGCTGCTGCCGAAGTGCCTGACGACCGGTGGGTTCAAAACCTCAAAAGAACAATTTAGAAAATTGATGGTGAACAGTGCTCTGGACAGGCGGATAGTTGGAGATTCTAATTTCAGGACCTGTTGCTGCTGGTCCAGGACCCTTTTGATCTCCCGGTGGGTCCTTTCTACCACCGCTTGACCTGTGGGGGAATGGGGGATGCCTGTTTTATGCTCTACCCCCCATTGCTGCAGGAAACTGCGGAACTCCTTGGATTTATACGCAGGCTCTCTTGTTCTCCTCAGCGATGAACCCGGGCATGTCCGTGTGTGACCTTGTATGCATCACAAAAAAGGGTTGCTCTCGGTGGGAGACAAGCTTAACTAGCTTTGAGAGCAACTTGAACAGGGCAAGGTTGGTCACTTCCTGGAGAACAGCATTTTCAGCTCTGGATACTACACCTGCTACATATGCAGAATCAGTTACCAAATTGAATGGTTCAGAGAACCTCTCAAAAGGCCTGACAACTGCGGCCAACTCAGCGATTTGAGGTGATCCTTCTACCTCAGCGACATCTGTCTCCCACCGCTGAGTCTGAGGGTCTTTCCAAGTCATAACTGACTTGTGAGACTTTCCGGACGCGTCTGTAAAAACTGTCAGGGCCTCTAAAGGCCTTTTGCTCTGAAGGCTTTCTAATTTTAGCGTGAATTGGGCTTCCGAATTAAAAATTTTGTGGGCAGGCCGATGAATAGAAATTTGTCCTGTGTAGGAATCCAGAGCCATTTGCAAAGCCTCGTTCTCCTGGAGAAAGTGTTCCAACCTTGGCTTTGTAATTGGGCCCGTTTTGGTCTGAATTAGGATGTGAATGCATTAAAAATCACAGCCAGCCAGGTCCCTAATACGGGTTCTGGCCTTCCAGATTAGATCAGCCGCCAGCTCCTGTGGCGTGGTCATCCTTTTGGACCTTTGGTGGCTAAGAAAGACCCACTCTATAATGAGAAGAGGATCTCTCCCGCCTCTGTCCTTACGGGGTAATTTGCTTACCTCCTTGTCCCACTGAAAGATGACTCCATGGGGGTGTGGCAGATTTCCTAATACAATGAAACTGAAAGGCAGTTCAGGTGCACACCTGTTTGCCTGTCAGGTGGACAGTTTTACCTGGACCTTCTCCAGTGCCTTCTGTGCCTCTGGGGTGAGCTCCCGCGGAGAATTCAGCTCCTCTCCCCCTTTCAATAAATTGAAAAGAGGGTCTAGGTCCTTGGTGGTCAGACCTAGCCAGGGCCGCACCCAGGTCAACGCCCCACACAGCTGACGGGCGTCAGCAAGAGTCCTGATTTTAGTTTTTATTGCCAATTTTTGCGGAACAATGGTCCGCTTACTGATCTCCAGGCCTAAGTATTTCCAAGGCGGCACCCGTTGAATCTTCTGCTCCTACAGCTCGAACCCTGCAGCAACCAATGAAGAGATTGTCAGGTCAAGCGCATGGGACAGCACATCCTCGTTCGGGGCACAGACAAGCACGTCATCCATATAATGATAGATGATCGCCTTGTCTGCAGCTGCACGTACAGGGGACAGCAATGAAGAGACGTACCACTGGCAAATCACGGGCGAGTTTTTCATGCCTTGCGGCAAAACTTTCCAGTGATACCTTTTCTTCGGGGCCTCTCGGTTGAAAGTGGGAACCGAGAACGCGAAGCGCGGGGCATCGTCAGGATGAAGGGGAATTTGAAAGAAACAATCTTTAATATCAATGACTGCCAATTGCCAATCTCGAGGGAGCATTGTCAGGGAAGGCATTCCTGGTTGGAGAGACCCCATATCCTCAATTACATTGTTAATTTGTCTGAGGTCGTGAAGGAGCCGCCACTTGGTCTTGTCAGCCTTTTGGATGACAAAGACAGGGGAGTTCCACGGGGATGTGGTCTCCTCGATGTTACCCTTGGCAAGTTGCTTTTCCACGAGCTCATTCAGCGCCTTTAATTTTTGTTTGAAAGCGGCCACTGCTCTACCCAGACTGGAACATCTGTCTTCCAATTCAGTTTTTGGGTAGGGCGCCTCTCAGTGACCGCCGCACAAAAATCCTGTGAGGGGTCGGGAATGTCAATTGTGACTCCCCACTGTGCCATGAGGTCTCGCCCAAGCAATGGTTCCTTATAATCTAAAACAAATGGGCGGATATTTGCCAATTGCCCATTTGGCCCTGTAATTTGCACAACGCTCTTTGATTGTTTAGCCAATTGAATGCCCCCAACACCTTGAACGTGTCCGGCCACGCTTTGCAGAGCCCATTGTGAAGGCCACTCCTGTGACGGGATCACGGTTGCATCTGCCCCCGTGTCCAGGAGGCCTTTGATGTCAACGATCTCCCCCCCCATCTGCATCTGGCATTCTAGCTGCGGTTTCACGGTAGAAATTGCCTCCACCCTCCCCACCGATGGACCTTCTTCCGTGAGGAAATCAGGGATGGGGATTACCTGGGCTATTATCTGCCCCTTCGGGAGAAAAGCAGGCGGGGAAGTACAGTGCAGCCAAACCACGAAGTACTCGGGATCAGAGTCAACGATCCCTGGAGCGACTTCGAGCTCGAACGGGGTGTACTTACAGTCTCCGAGTACCATGTACTTGCATCCTATCCGATGCCAAGTGCCCTGTTCACTGGGGTTCACTGAAACTAGATGCCAATCGCTGTCCTTCAACAGCAGCGAGTCAGTGAGTTTTAACCTGAACGGCTCGTACCGCGAGTCGGTGGTTAAAACTGAATCGGAGAGATCTATCTCCCTGGGTGTCAAGTCCGGTGGATCAGAGTCCAGGGGGACTCTGGTGTCAGTCCTGGCAGACGGAAAAGAAAGGTTAGTTTTGGTTCCTCCTCCCCCCCTCCCCCTTCTGGCCCGGGCCACCCGTTTTGTATCTTCACACAGGGTGGTCCCGCGCTCACCCTCTAGTTTTTTGGAGCCACTTGAAGGCTCCCCTGCAACCCCCCACCTCCACCTCCACCCCCATCCCCACCCCCTTGAGTGGCCACGAATTGCTGAAAAGCAGCCCGCAGCGGGCAAGCGTGCTGCCAGTGGCCGCTTTGCCCGCAGAGACTACAACAGTCTTTGCCCGCCCGAAAAGGATGTTTCTTTGCCGGCTGCTTCCTTGAGAGACCCCCGGAGTCTAATGCTGCAGCTCTCGGATTGGCTCGCTGCAGATGCCTTGATGGCTGCTCTGTTGTAGCTGACATGAGGGGAACCTTTGCCTCGCAGATCCGGAGAAAGTCCTGCACTGTGGGCAGAGGGTCCAGCGGCAAGCTGAGGATGGCTGCCCTGCACCGGTTGTTGGCATTTTTCTGGACCATCACTTCCAGCATGCTTTCCCTTGCTCCCTCTCGCCGCACCTGCAGCTCAATGGCTCTCGCCATCTTCTCTACGAAGGCGACGAATGACTCAGCAGGTCCTTGCCGGATGTCGGCGTAGTTTGGCAAAGGTGCTTCTCCCTAAAGCCCTAAAAATGCCTTTTCAGCTGCTTGTTTTATTTTCTCCAGCACCGGTGCTGGGATTTTACTAGCCTGGTCTGAGGCCTGAGCCCATCTGCCCTCCCCACACAGATGTTCGAGGGTGATCGAGTCCCCCTCCTCATCGGTAGCAGTTTCAGGATCTCGTAACAAGCCAGGCAAGTCAGTCCGCAACAGGGCTTTCCATGCTCCCTCCCAAAGCTGAAACTCTGTGGAGGACATGAGGCAGGAAAAGAGCTGCCGCAGGTCAGATGGGACTACAACTGTACCGGCAAGGTTGGCCTTTAACAATCCCCGGAAGTACGGGCTTTCCCTCCCGTATTCCCGGTGGGCCTTGCATAGATCCCTGATGATGTTTTGTGAGAAGGGTTGCCAGGTGGCTTGAGTGACGTTCCCACTCCTTGACCTGTTATATGTGACAGGCGCAATGGAAGGAATATCACTGTGGCGCGGGCTTTGGGTCTCCGGCCCCCCCCTTCCGGTATCCCCACCGTGGGAACCGGATGCGGGACCGTGAGAACCGGAAGACCAACGTGGTTCCGGCGCGGGCATGGGCGTGGCTCCGGGTGCTGACATCACTCGGGGGGTTGGGACTGGGGCGGAGCTTTGGTAGGGAGGAGTTTGGGGAGGGGCAGAAGGAGGAGGGAACAGGGACTCTTGGGAAGAAGAAAGAGAAGGCGCGAAATTTGCATACGACTGCGCCATGCGGTCGTCGCCATTTTGCGCTTGGGGAGAGGGGGAGAAAGGGGAAACGCCATCCCGTGACGCACCATCTTTTTCGGCGAAACCAAAACGAACTCGGGGTTTGGGAACTGGGTAAGAGCGGGGAAGGGTAGAGACTCGGGAAGCCGGGCCAGGGCTATGCCGAGCCTCCTGAGCAGTCCGGCTAAGACTGTTCAGGCGGGGGGAATGGGATACTTGCGGGGAGCCAGGGCCGACAGGAGAGATTTCTCCTGCCGATCCCCGCAAGTTATCCGTTTTGGGTAAAGAGGGAGCGGTAAAAAGGGAAGGAGAAACTGGGGAAGATTGCCTTTGCTGCCCTTTCTCTACTTTCCGTTTTTCTAAAATGGCAGATCGAATCTGCATAATCCAATAGATTAATTTAGCTGCGTGTTTGTCCCCTGCCTTGCCTAATTGTAAAAATTTCGAATAGGCGGCATTCCAAAACTGAATGCGCACCATCTGTGCAGGGGGCACCTTCAGAAAGTGTAGAAAAAGCAGTTTAATGAACTTTTTGAGCTCCTTTTTCAAAAAATTAAACTCGGAGCCCTTCAACATAAGAAACAATAATTTATAAACATCCTTTTCTTCGGTTGAGAGCTTCGCACTCATTGCTCAATCAACCGTCATGCACGTGCACCTTAAAAACTGAAAATAGAAAACAAAAAGCAAAAACCCGCGACTTAAAACCCGAGACCGGAGACCAACTCCCCGCGCCCTCGGAGCGCGGCTTATTCAAACAAAAACCGACAACGGGAAAACGAATCCGCGCCCACGCGACGGAGCCCGCGTCTGAAACAAAACGAGAAGAAAACCGAAAGAAAAAAAAAGTGCCGCACTCTAGACTACCTGACCCTGGGAGGGCATAAGGCTTCTCCACAGGGGGAACGCGTCCCTGGCTCTCTTGAAGAGAGCCTCCCAAAATTGTGCGGGACCTAAGGGGAGGGAAAATCCAGCTCCCCTAGGAACCCCAAAACGAAAGGTGAGATACTCACCCGTCTGGTGCTGGCGAACGAAAGGAGGTGGCGGCGGTCCTTCACCTGAAGAGGACTTTCCTTGGGCGCTGGAAAGCTGTCCTCTTCTCTTACCAGAAAGCGTTCTCCAAGGAGCTGCTATTCTGGTAAGCACGTGGCTGTCTGGAATCCTGCAGCACTGCGTGGAGGCTTCCAACGCAGGCGAGGATCGAGTCCACGGGGTCCGGCGGTGTTCTCGGACCGTCCCGTGTAGAGAGCTCACGCTGCTGCTTCAGTGCTTTGCCTCGTGCCGCAGAAGTTCGTGTCCACGTGGCTGGCCTCACGTTGTGGCGCCACGCCTGTAGTCACGCTTCGTGGGTCACTGACCAGTGAATCCCAGCTTTGCCCGGCCCCCTGGCCAGAAGCGTGCACAGCTGTCGGTAGGGCCCGCTGGACGGATCTGCAGAAACCCACCCGGTGGGTTCTTGGCAAGCAAGCACTGGATGTGAATTGCAGCTATGGCGAAGGAGGAAAAGGAGGCTCTCTTCTGAGGTGTTACAGGAGGACTTTAATCGCGTGGCATCCTCAGGAAAAGAGAGAGAGAGAGAGCGAGCCCGGATGTCCGGCCGCTTAAAAGGACAGGTGCCAAAGGGCGTGTACAAAAACATTCAACCAATAGGGGGATACAAAGGGAGGAGTTGGGAGGTAGATTGACACACAAAGGGCCAATCCCTGGAGGGGAGTAGGGGATTTCCAGAACCTGTTCCAATCAGGGGCCAGGTCTCCCCGAGTTTTCCAGAAGGGGGAGAGGCTTTCCTGAGTGACTGGCAGGCTCCGGGGGAAGGGGTAAACTTGGATGGACAGGAGGGTTTCCAGGGGAACAGCACTTTCTGGAAGGGGTAAACCAACTGCAAATGCAGCCATAAACAGGGGGGTCTGGAACAAACCATTTTCCCAACTTAAATAACATTAATCATATAAACCTAAAACTTGTGAGCACAGCTCACGCACCACTACAGGTTCCCCTATTAAACACTGCAGATACCAGGGCTTGACAACAGGAGACCCTCCCAAAGTAATAGCACCATGATTAAAGTTAAATCTGAGCTGTATTTTTTTTTTTTTTAATTTTGAAGTTTCATAATGGTGAAAGGGGAACTGACCAGTTTTGCTTTTCATCCAAAGTAGTTCCTGAGATGTTAAACAGTATTTTTGCATGCAAGTAATACATTTATAGGATGGACTTGAGTGAAAAAAAATAACTGTAATTGTGCTATGCTTCAGGCTCTTTGATGTTGCTCCAGTAGTATGGGTACTTTTCTGAAGAATACCATACCTTTTTAATGAGGAGTACTCAGGTCCTTTGTATGAGTCATTAATTCACTGTACCTCTCAAGTCAGCTTGTCTTAGGGCATGTCTGACATTCTGTGGTCTTCCCATGTACCTTGATTTCAGGCTTTCTGTATAAGAGATTTGTCCCACATTCGTGGTCAGCTAAAGTTCAGGTCCTCCTTTTGGGGAAAAAAAGTAATTGATGTTTCACCAGTTTGGTTTTCCACATTTCTAAAATCTAGAGGGACCAAATGATTTCAACATTAGTTATTTGTATTGGGAAGGGATAAGTTTTGACTGTACCAAACCCACAGTGATCTTTATTGGAAAAAACATATCTTCCATATGCACAATTTCCCATCTTCTGCTTTACCTCAGCAGTTAGTCTTGGGTGGCCTCACTAAAAGAGTTGGTAATTTCATTCACATATAATATATATAATTTCCCAGAGTTACATCAACTTAAGGGAAAATTTTCAGAAATGCAGCTAAAAAAACATGAGCAACATTTGCTAAAAGATTACAGGTTTCTGTATTTTTTCTCTTTCCCTGTCAAATGATGATCATGGATAAGGGTTTTCTGTTGCTTAGGCAAAAGATTTGGCAAAGAGTAAGTAACATTTTCCCCTTGTTTTAAGAAATCTGCCTTCAACCTTGATGTATAAAATGAAGTGTAATAACTTATTGGCTCTAAGGCAAACCATCCCATGCTTTCTAAACCAATGACTTTTGAAAGAAAAAAATCTAACCTTTTGATGCTTTGCTTCTGTTCTTTACCATATATTTACCATATATTGCCACTGACGCTGAAGAAATTGAGCTGAAGAGATACATAAATGATCACTGTCACTGAAATCAAAAGGCCAGATAACCTGTTAGATTAGCTTTCTTTTAACTGTTGTTTGGGGGAATCAGACTGACCTATACATCCTGTGAACCTATCACAGAGTCTGAATCAATAAGACTGTTTATTTTCAGACACAGGTTTACTTCTGTCTTCTAACAGCTTAGATCCTAAATTTGTGTTTACTGTACTGCAGTTAGAAGATGTTTATTTCCATGGGGTTTGGAGAAGAGTATTTTCCTGTGCATTTTCTTTCACAAATGCAACCTTCAAAAGCCATTTGAGAGGTGTAAGTGAAGGTGGTATGGTGCCATGCAGAAAAGCTCAGATGATACTTGGTTCTTATATCTCCAGAAGAGTGTGCAAAAGGTAGAGAGATGAGTTATTTCCAAGGAAGAAACATGTATCAGTGAGCAAAACAAATCCAACTTGATATCGTTGCACATGAATATAAAAAAATAAAATTATAAGATAATTTTTTTTTTCCATTGAGACAGGAAAGAAGCAAAACACAAGCTGTCCCTTTTCTTTGTCATTCTGGAAAGTGCTGGCGACAGGTAGGAGTGGCTGAAGGAAATGAGCAGCTCCCCTGGTTTCCAAAAGCTAGACTCACTGTTGGTATTGATAGGGCTTGTAGGTACAGAAACAAACTTGATATTTAGAGATTTAAAAACTAGCAGGTGGAATCCTGCCTTGGCTGAAATTACAGTGTGTTGTGTTACCAACTAGAGACACAGATTTTTTTCCACAAAAGTAGTTGACCACTCTTTTTCCTTGGTAGGCTTGAAATATCCTTCCAAAGGTGACCTGTAATGGACCAGACATAAAAGCCAGCCTGATCTCAGCTCAGCATTTCTGGGTTACACATGTGAGGATTAAACAGCGTAAGATGATGAGTAGGAATTACCACTCATCTTGATCTTCATGTAACATGCTCAGCTAGTAAGTGCTGTAATTTCCATTATTAAAGGCTTTTGCTTCATCCAGTATTAAATGTGTAAACTTTGAGACTGCTCTCACCCATCCAATTAAATAAAATTCTCTAGAATGAGCTGATAAGCTCCACTCAGACTGCAGTTTTGGTACGTCATTTGTCCATATTGTAGCTCTTCAGTTTCATCCTATCCGCTGTCCCTTTTATCATCTACCCAATTTAACCACAGAGTGATTCATGCACCCTTTGCAAAGGTTAGCAGAGAAAGGAAAAAGGGAATAAAGTTGATTTGACCAACTGGGATTACTCCTACTCCAGAGAAAACTCCTCCACCTTTGACAAACTCTTCCAGCCTCAATGTAGTTCAGCATAAATTAGAGCATAACTCCAGTGAAGGTAAGTAATTGTGGTTACTAATGACTTTTTTCTTCAGACCTGCTGTTTTTCAGCTTATATTAAGTGTATAATTAGGTGCTTACGTAAAGGTAGGCACAGTGCAGGTGCGGACCCCATAGTCAACAGTGTTCAAAATGTTCAGCTGTTGGTGTACAATTCCCATGAAGAGCAGAACTACTTGGGGACATGAAAGCTAAGATCAAAACTATCAGGAATTAATGATTTCATTTCCCATATAATTTCTAAGAAACTTTCATTCCATGAAAAATTTTAAGATTTCATCTGTTTATTCAATTCAGAATGAAAACACAGTGATTCTTGTCTTCCCTCATTACTGTGTTTGTGAGCCAAACACACCTCACAGACATTTCTCATAAACTTGAAGAAATTAACATTGATTCTCATGGGCTTTCTCCAGATTTCAGCTGAATGAATGTAATGTAGATGAGTAAATGAGGGCAAGATTTGGCCCAATGGCTGTGAGTCTGACCATCCATCAGCAATTGAGTGTGCCAAACACATGAAAAGACATATCATCTGTGATGACTGACACTATTTGCTTTTGACATGAAAGGTCTTTCACTAGGGGCTTCCAAAGCAAGTAATAGGTCCTTATATATTCTTTCCAATTCTTTCTTCATTATTCATTCAGTGTCAGGTCCTCAGCAGCTCCTGTGACTTCTCATTTCACCCCTGTGACATAGCAGTAATTTTCCAATGAGCAGAGTATGAGATGTTTCTCAGAGATCACAAATTGCCACATCTTTTCAAAGATTTTTTAAAATGTTTTTTCCTTTACTCCAACTCCTTTCATAGTAAACAGAAAAAGGTCTACCTTCAGGAGCTATTCCTGCAACCTTCCCTCATCTGGCAGTGAGGTGCTTCCTCCTGAGCCCAGAGCCTCTTGTATTGAAGATGGATTGAGCTACTTTTTCAGTCTCTGGAGAAAAAATAAATGAAATGCTTTAAATATTTTCAAGGGGGTAGATTTTATATTTTGAGACTACAAGACATCTTCTCACTGGCTGAGCCTTTTTGTGCAAAGATGTGGAGGAATTTCTTTAGGTCAATGGTAATTACAAGATTTAGAAATTCTGTTTGACCTGAAGAACTTTCAATGTTTTAACAGCACAAAGGAGAAGGCTGGAGGCAAGCCAGACTATCTCTTATGGGCCCATACAGGGAAGGAGCTAAGAACAGTAAGGTTCTGAGACCTACTGAGAAAGAAGGATTGAAAGCCAGGGGTATTTGAGGGACCCCTGTGAGCCTGGTCAGAAGAATTAAGGTCTCTTATTGTCCTCAGGTTCCTGGCAACTTGCAGCAAAAAGCAGTCATAAAACTACAGCATTGAAGAGTGACTGGTGCAATCTACTTGGATTTGTACAAAGCATTTTACATTGTCCCACACCTCAGTCTTGTCTCTAAATTGGACAGATGGACCACACGGCAAATAAGGAATTGTCTGGGTGGTCACACTTAAGGAGTGGAGAGCAGTGGCTGCAGAAGAATTTTTCATGAGGGCATGAAATGATAGGACAGGGGAAGGGCTAGATTAGATATTAGAAATAAATACTTGGCTGCAAAGCCAAGCCCAGAGAAGATGTGATTGCCCCATTCCTGGAAGTTTTCAAAGCCAGCTTGAATGAGGCTCAGAGCTCTGGTCTAGTGGAAGGTATCCCTGCCCATGGCAGGGGGTAGGAATGAGATGAACTTTGAGGTTCTTTTCAACACAACCATTCTGTGAGCCTGTGATTCTATTTTCCTGGTATTGGTAGACCCACTGTTAGTGTTGTGTAAATCCAGCCAAGAATCATCACATTTGTTCAGTAACCCACCATTCCTAGTTTATCACATGTGAAGGAGTTCAGCAGCACTAATGCCTATCATTAGAAAACCAGTATCACTTTTATGCATTTTTAGACATATGAAGGGAATTTGCAAAGAGTATGGAGTGAAAAAGGAAAGTATACAGATTCAAAGTGCCATGCTAATTGCTAGAATTAAATGAAGTCTTTATTCAAAGGGATTCCACTAACTTATTTACCAGCTTGAGTGAGAATTCGTGTTTTAGTGTTAGAAAAAGACAAGAGAACAGATAACTTAAAGAACTTGAAGGACATAGAGAATTCATGGTAAAGAAGGTGTGGAATCATGAATTTAAGGCAGCTGTGAAATATTGTGCTCAGGTGATACATATCTCAGCTAAAAAAAAATCATTGTAACACTGTTGACTTGAAATATTCAGGTGGATGCTCAGGTAAAGCAAAAAAAGGATTATTGTATTGTAGTTCAATACAACCACTCAATTTCAGATTAGTCTGTCAACAGACTACATTTACATTGATCATTTGACGGTCTGTCATATCACCTGTAAAATGTAAGTGAATGAAATCTAAGAAGTACCAAATCAGTCAAAGGTTTCTCTGAGAAGACGTAGAAAAACCCAAACAAACAAAAAGCCTGTTTTTCCGAAGAGCGGGGCACTGTTTTCAGCAGAGACAGACTGTAGGAAATGGAAGAAATTGAAGGGTGAAGGGAATAGTCCTGGTCAACAAAACTTGCCATTTGAAAGTAGAAAAAACGGTTCTGGCTAGAAGCATGGAAAAAGTTATTATGTGGTAAAGTACTGTCTAAACTGTAGTCTTGAGTTCTACAGAGAGTGACACCATCTCTCTACACTCTTGGCACTTGGTGTCACCAGTTCTCAAGTTGATCCTTGTAGCCGTGACTTGCCATTCTTACTTGAGAGTTTAAAAATATGCTCTGAATGGTAGAGGCTGTCTCTGCTCTGTGCTATATATTGATTCACTGCTTTCTGAGGAGACAGGACAGTTTCTGTCATATTCTCTTGAAATAACAAAACCTGATTTAAGAACAGAGGAAACTGAACCTGTTGTAGTAAAGTGCAGAATTAGGTTTTGGATTGTTAAATTTGCAACGAGGTCAAAAAACATGAAAAGAAACCTTTCTACCAGAGCACTATCTCTGTTCTGGGATTTCACTTGTGACATTAGAACCTCATCAGGCCATTCTCAAAAACTCCAATATTCACCCTCTCCATGACTGTTTCATAATGCTGACTTGTTGACCTTATTGAGAGATTAGTGTTGAGAATATAATTAGTAAAGAAACAGAATCACAGAAAGGTTTGGTTTGAAAGGCACTTTAAAGCTCATTCAGTTCTACTCCTTGCCATTGGCAGGGGCACCTTCCACCCTTCCAGGTTGCTCAAATCCCTTTCCAACATGGTCTTGGACACTTCCAGGTATGGGGCAGCCACAGCTGCTCTGTGCAACTTTGTGCCAGTGACCTGCTACAATTTTGAATAAAGAATTTTCTCCAACATCTGACCTATATCTCCTTTTTCAGTTTAAATCTTCCAGTTCCCTTATCTAGCCCATAATGCAGAAACTGTTACTTACAGTGTGCTCGCAGAAGTTACCATTTTTTTTAAATTCAGTATATGCACTCTACTAATAGACAACATTTTACTTCTTTCTTTCTTTTCTAACTTTAGGAAATAGTGTATCTTGTAATTTAGTAGGGATGAGAATAATGAACTTTAAATTATCAAAGAGTCTACCTCTTTAGGGAAACATAAAGAAATGTGAACAATTCCTGTATGTGTAGCAAAGCTGTTTTTTCTAAGCGTCTCCAGGTGGGGTTGCATGGCTTGTCCATTCATAGTTTGTGGATTATTCTATCAGTGATCATGCAATTACTTTTAATAGCAATTTTTGCTACTTCCTTAAAGGTTTTTTTAAGTGGTGTTTTATTTAGTTGGGTTTTTTTTTCACACCAGAGAGAATAAATATCAAGAAGCAACTTAATGAACTAATCAGATAAAAGGAAATCTTACTTAAGATACAAATGTTATGAGCCTCCCATGGTGAAATTTATGAACCACATGATCAAAAATGCAACAACTATATTATGACTAAGCAGTGTTTAGTATAGGGCCCAGGACAGAGAAGAACAGAAATGGTAAAATACAGCAAAAAATAATACCAAGAACACTGTACAAGCAAAGGAGGAAATTAAAGAGATCTTTTTTAAAATTTGTATGAATAGGAAGGATAGTAAAGAAAACAAAACAAAACAGCACATGAAAGAGCCATAACATATATATATATATATATATAAAATATATATAACACATTATAAGACAATAAGCAAGGGAAAATTTGAGGGAGTACAATAATGACAAGGTTTTTTATTGTAGTTTAAATCAGCTTGCACCATGTAGATTCAGTGGTGCTATTTATTGTGACCTAATGCAAAATATTCTCATTTACAGAATGAAAAAATAGTTGCTCTGCTTATTTGGATTTTCACTAAGCAATTGAAAGCATGACAGAAAATATCAAGATTGATAACTACATCATGTATCCATCTCTGCTAAGAAACATAAATGAGCATTTGTTTACAATAAGAGTAGAAGTTAATTAATAAAAAGAAAATAAAAAGAATCCTGTATAGGATTTAGCAACAATTCTCAGTCAATGAGAAGGCACGGGAAGTTGAGTTTTACCATTGAATTCCTAATATCGATGATGTGTATGGTGGAAGAAAGTCTGACTTCTAAATTATTGCATCACAGACAGGTAGGAAAATCTTGATGCATTTTGATGGAAAGAAATTTTATTCAAATTGACCCGTATATATTAGGAAAATGTTTTGAAACATATCTAGATTGAAATTCAGTGAAGAAAAATAACTGGTGACATATTTTGGGAGGTATAATCAGATATAAAATGGAAATTATAAGCTTGATAGAAGTTCTGTAGGACAGCAATTAAGAATCAAAAGCTAATCGCAAGCCAGTGATTTTGCATAGTTTTGGAGAACACACATTGTATTAAGATAAGTAACCAAGAATATAAGATGACATCTTGAATTTTCAAACTCCAACAGAAAATGCATCTAATTAAACCCTGATAGCATAAACCATGGATTTTAACCCAAATTTTGTAAGAGCCAGCAAGCAAGAGAGAGCAGAGGTTGTGTACAGCTACAGACATAAACATCCATGTGGGAGTCAGTGGAACCAGGGACCAAATTTGGGATGGGATGACATTGGAAAGAACACACTCAAGGCAGAGGAAAGGAGCTCTAAACAGTTAACATTGCTGAGGAACCAAATTTTTGTACCTGCATCCAGCCACCTAATTCACACACTGCTCTTTAAAGCTGCATCAGTTTCTCATAAACCCCTCTGTTAGTTTTAACCAAAAAGAAACATCTAAATTACTATAATGACCAGAAGATCCCTGGGCTTATTCTATTTGCCTTCACCCACCCTCTTTTCCCTTCCTCTCTGTCTTTTCTTTTTTAAAACAAGATATCTTCACTTGAGCATTGTTGACATGTAAAAAATGTCAATGTGCAAAGGAAGAGTCCATGGGGGAGTCGTATCCTATAGAGTACTTTCTCTTATTGCCAACTTTTATGTAGGATGTTGTGTTAAAATAAAAATGTAACAGCTCTCCTGTCGAGGCTCACATTGGTAACCACAGCCTGTTATAGAAGGCAAGCAACCATCTGATAAACATCTAAAGTCTTTATGGGCAAAGGGTTAGAGTACAGAGAGAGCCCTTCATGGAGAGTTTTTGTGGTTTTTTTTCAGTTGGTTGATGCTTTTTCTACATGTGAAAGGACAAAACAATATTCTTGGTTGAAAACAGTTTGGAGAGCCTGTGCTATCTAAAATTCAAGCCTGAATTTTAAAGTAATTACCCATATTCAAACATGTGTCTTGGTTTTTAAAGAAGAACTTTGATTTCCAGTGTTAAATGCAACACAACTGATCTCAGGGAGCAAAAAAAAGCCAAATGGGTTTATAAGCAAAGTTGTGTAAATTTTATACACAACATAATTGTGCATCTCAATCAGTAAGTATAAGTTAGACTTCTGGCTCATATCCAACAGCTTGTAGTATTCGTGAGAGTTATTTTCTCTACTCATTGTGTCTGAAAAAGTACATAAAGGTAGAATTTTTCAGTTACTAGCATTATGAAAGTCCTTGGAAGACAGGAGTTTGATGAAAATATCAGATCTTAGAATGGTAGAATCATTTGGGTTGGAAAAGGCCTCCCAGCTCAGCGAGTCCATCCTGTGCCCAATGCCCACCTTGTCTCCAACCCAGAGCACTGAGTGCCACTTCCAGGCCTTTCTTGGACACCTCCAGGGATGGGGACTCCACCACCTCCCTGGACAACCCATTCTAAGGTTTAACCACATGGATAAATTCTTCCTGATGTCCAAGCTGGACCTCCCCTGGCACAACTTGAAGACCTTTCCCCTTTTCCTGTCACTTGTTGCCTGTGAAAAGAGCCTGACCCACACCTGGCTCCACCCTCCAGTCAGGGAGTTACAGACTGATAAGGTCACTCCTGAGCCTTCTTTTCTCAAGGCTAAACAATCAAATCTCCTTCTGCTGTTCCTCATATTGGTGGCTTTTACATGGATTCTTTATTTAATGATATATCTTTATTTTATATATTCTAATTATGCATATATATTTTATCTGCTTATTTAAATATATTCTTTTATATAGATTTTGCAATTAAATAGTAAGCACATTTTTGATATATTCTCAAGATTCTTTCCCCAAATGCAAGATCATCTTCCCTTGCCTTTTCCTTCTACCCATGCCCCCACTCCTGTCCTTCCTGCAGAACTTCACACATCATCTCATATTTCCAGGAGCTCAGTTATAGAATCAAAGAGTGGTTTGGATCTGGAGAGACCTTAATGTTCATCTGGTTCCAATCTTCTACCATGGGCAGGGACACCTTCCATTAGACCAGGTTGCTCAAAGCCCCATCCAGATTGACCTTCAACACCTCCAGGGATGGGGAATAAATATCAGCCACTCTGAGACATACTCAAGGCAATTGATGCCACCAATCTCTCCCTAGATGAAAATGTAGCACATAATTCAGTGTGGGTTTTATGTCCTCAGTTTAGAGGTTTCCAAAACTGTGTTTGTGATCTCTTCTCTGGGCCCCAGCAAAGAAGTTAAGAAAAAATTTTTTTGACTCTATATTATGTAAGCAATTAATAATAACATTATCCAAAGTCAGAAGCAAAATCATGTCTCCAGCTGTGCACAATTTATTATGTAATATTTTTCAGCATAAGTTTTATTATATAGAAATATATGGTACAATATTATTTACATTTCTATCTTTCTACATTCTGCACACAGGTATCTCAGTGCACACTTCGACTTTAGAAAATTGGAGTAAAATATTTCCACGTTCCTGAGATCCTTGACATGTAATAATCCAACAAGTCAAGATTTAGGCTGCTGTTTTCTGTTAACACGTAGAGCAAAAGAAATAAAATCATCCTCATGTATGTTTCCTATGTATAAACTCCTTGTAGCTATTATTGAACCACCAATTGGTTCTCCAATCTTCTATTAAAATATCAATAGTATTTTTCAGAGCTTAAATTGAGCAGTGATTTTATTTAATGCTAAACCTAGACACCACTTTTCTTCGAAGAAATCTCTTGTTGTTGCTAAAAATGAAAGCCATTCAAATGGGTGTGATTGAAACAGGGACAGGGAAAAGGAAAAAAATCAATAGAACGTTTTCTAGAGTGCTATCTCTGCTTTTGAGACGAGACCATTAATAACATGCTTACAGTAAAAGCAGCTGCTTGTTCAAAGTACATTCAAGAGTGAGCTGAAAGGATGGCTCTCTCCACACAGCCTCCCTGGAGAGAGAGTTTGTAAAGACTTCAAAACCCAGGCTCAGATTATGAACAAAAGCCTTTCCTAGGAATTTTAAATGTTCTTATCTAACGTTAAATTGCTGGAATGAAACACCTCCTAATATCTTGTTCCTTATGAAAGGCAATATGGATTGGTGAAGGAGATATTGGTCTCAAAAGGGCTTTGCAGATAATGCACTGCAGGCTGTATTCAACCTCTGAGGACAATGGGTGCCATGTTAATGCCCATTGCTACAACCCTCAGCAGTGGTGGGCAGCACAGTGGGATGTTTGCTGCAGATCCTACTGAAACAGAGGGCTGAACTGGCTCAGTTCATTCAGAAAATTTTGTAGAATCATAGAGTATCCTGAGCTGGAAGGAACCCATGAGGATTATTTAGTACAACCCCTCAACCTGCACATGACATCCCAAGAACCATGCCATGTGCCTGAGCGTGCAATCAAAACTCCTCTTGGATTCTGTCAGGTTTGGTGCTATGACCATTTCCCTGAGGAGCCTGTTCCAGCACCCAACCACCCTCTGAGGGGAGAATCTTTTCCTGATATCCAACCTAAACCTCCCCTGTCACAACTTCAGGCCATTCCCTCAGGTCCTGTCACTGGTCACCAGAGAGGAGGGATAGGTGCCTGCCTCTCCTTTTCCCATCATGAGAAATCTGTAGACCACAATGAGGTTCCCTCAGTCTCCTCTTCTCTAGTAAACGCTTACAGCATCATAAGGCAAATGAAACTGTTGGGGTAGGACTGAATCTTGGATCACTGCCTAATTTGCTCCTAGTGTTACTTATTTCATATGCTTAAGCATGTGCAGTGGTTTTTGTGTATGGTTTCGAACACATGAAAGGTCAACAGAGGTGTTCATCTGTAAGAGAACTGGTTAAGCAGAACTTATTTCTCTTGGGTAGAGCTGTGTAATCTCTCACTCTTTGTTTAGATAATTCAAGCAGATCTCTATGTTTAGTTCAAGCAGATCTCTACATCTCAGGAATACAGGGGACCAAGTACAAGGCACACCTCTAACAGTGAGCATGCTGCAGGTGTATGAAGACTTGAGCTTGTACTTGTAGTAGTAACTTGCTAATTATAACTTACACACTGTGCATGTTATGGGAACAATATCGTCAGTTGAAGAGTGTATAAACTTCTTATCGTTCTTATGCTGCTGATTAATCTGGATCTGTCCAATCTTCATGATCCTGTTTCCGGAGTTTGGGTAGCTGGAAAAGCTTTGGTACCTCTAATATAAATATAAGCCACCAACAGTGACATTTTTCTCATCTCACTCCACTGAAGACCTCAGCAGCTATTTCTAAATTAAGCTACTGCTTTTCTTTGGTCTTGTGGCATCACTGAAGAGTGAATGAGCCTACAGATTACAAATCAGACCTTGGGCTGATGATTCTGCATTCTGTAAGGTTTTGATCAGAGATGTCCAGAGGGAATATCAGACTAGGGAGTTACAGCTGCTCCTTTTTGCCTTTGATAACTTCTTCCTACACTCACATTGCAGGAAGAAACATGTCTGGGTTAAATATCACCAATACTTCAAACTACAGTAACACAAAAGCAAGATATTTGCCTTCAGAGCCAGCTTCCTGATCCATCTCACACACAGATACCGTCCATAACCAGGTTGTGCTTAGAGAGGAAAAAGAAGTGTGGAAAGGATATGGTTGCTTTTGACCCTGTTTTGGCCACTAAGGCTCCTGCATCATGAAATCACAACAAGAAAAAGCAGAACTTCTAAAACATAGAGAAAAATGCACTATAATGGCATATAGTACTGTAAAAACAGAGACCATCACCAAAATAGTCAGTCAGTCCTTAGTGGCTTTGCTCCTGGTCTCAGTCCTGTTGACTACAATTCTATAGGTTTTTGTAAAGCACTAATAATTTGGCATCTTTTATAGCAATGGATTCGTGTAGTCACTCAGCATGCCAGACCTCATTGATTATTACATCTCTGAGTTTCTGTTCTAAGGAGATGCTACTCATATAATCTGCTGGGTTGATAGATGGGGAGTTAGCATTACTGCAACAGGCTGTCCACAGCCCCTTTTCATCATAGTTATAGCTACGGACTAGCAGGGGCCCCTCTGGAAATGAATGCTGGAAATCATAATGGCACTTTGTGCAGTGCAGTTTTATTTAGGGAAATACTATCCAAGAGCAGAAAATAAGGAGTGCCTGTAAAAAAAAAAAAAAAAAAAAAAAAAAAAAAAAAAAAAAAAAAAAAGAAAATATACAACTGGATATTTTAATATGATGGTTTCAATAATGGTCATCATTGTTTTCAAAAAGAATTCTGAAGGTCCTTTTATATTCTAGATTTTACCTTCATTTTCTCCAATTTTGTCTAAAGATTAATATGAGATATTCACTTCAAAGAGTGAAGTGATAACCACAGTGATTAAAATCTTTTTTGTTATGTGCAAGCAGAGGAAGAACTTATTAATACTGAGAAATATATTATGCATGTCTCCCTTCTCCTCTGACTTCTCATAGAAGATACGCCTATAAAAACAAAATAGGTTTTACTGGAACACTATTATGATTAATTTCTATTTTTTACCACTAGCTTTGAAAATCATAATTTGCTAAGGTTTTCCTGATAGTCATTTTGTGCGAAGTAATAGTGTCCCATTTGAAAAAAACATCCTGAATAAAAGATTCGCCACACTTAACGATGAAGGGTTAAACTCATAGTTGATGACAGGGTTTTGGCTGACTCAAAATGCCTACATAATATGCATTATTATTTAAAAAATATTATTTATTCTATGAATTTCCATTCTTCCTACTACTAAGGGAAGTGCAGCTATCCCTGTTTTATAAGGGGAGACCGAGACATTGAATTATTTAATGGTTATTCAAGGAAGAGGGGGAGACTGAAAGTTTCAACTGCTCATTAAACACCTACATCCTGTCTGATTTTCAAATGAACTTATGCACTGAGGAACTCTGAAAATGTTACCAGCTTTTTAAATGAATGAACAGGATATTAATTTGATTAAAAAACTTCTCAAATCTACTGACATTTAACAGAGTTTGCTTTTCATTCATGTCTGGGATTTTTCAGTTCAGCCCTTAAGTTACACCCACTAGCCACACAGTATACATCAATCATAAGGGCAAAAAATTTGTTTTGTGCATATAATATAATTAAATGAGGGTACACCAGAGCTAACAAGGTTTCCATTCTGAGGTAAATTTTGACTATTTGGATTTTGAGCATGACCCAAAGTGAGTTTTAGATGTTAATGTGTCTTGAAAGGAACTGTCCAGGGCTTGTACCTTTGGTGAGTTTAGAGTAGAATCAGAGAATCACAGAATGATTTTGGATAAAAAGGACATTATATATCACCTCGTGCCATCCTCTGCCATGGGCAGGGACACCTTCCACTATTCCAGGTTGCTCTAAGCCCTGTCCAACCTGTTCTTGGGCACTTCCAGGAGTGATGGCCACAGCTTCTCTGGGCAACCTGTGCCAGGGCCTCACCACTTTCACAGGGAAGTACTTCTTCCTATTTATTTGATGACTTGACCTCATGATGAGAAACTTACAGATGATGACCCTTCAGGGTTTCAGCCTATGTTCAGAATATCAGTTCTGAACATAGATGTTCAGAGGATAAAGTGTCCCAGAAAGCAGGATTCCTGTTTTTGTTCTTCTCCACAAGAAGTTTGCTCAGAGTTTTCCCAGAGTATTATGCAGGATACAGAAAAAGTCTGCTAAACCCCAAATCTTTGAGCCAAAGCATCTTGAATCACAAGTATCTATTTAGTAAAAAAAAAAAAAAAAAAAAGTGTAATCGTAGGATCCTTTAGTTTAGAAAAACGCTCCAAGGCTATTGAGTCCAGTCATTAACTCAACACTGCCAAGCTCATCACTAAACCATGTCCCCACATCTACATGTTTTTTGAATGCTTTGGAAGCTTCACTGATTTTCAACCATCAATCAGGAGAAGGGCAGACACTGACTCTAATGGCAGTGTGAGGAACTTAGCTCTATTAATTACCTAAGAAACATATCATTTGTGAGAATAATACTTAGTTCGTTTTACTGGAATGGTCATTCTGCAGAAAAAAAAAAGGAAGTATAAAACACAGAGGGGACCTGAACAATGTCAGGATGTGAGAGGAGAACCTGAAGGCTTGGGGTGTAAGGAAAAAAAAGAAAATGTGGGAACCTTCTTTAGGAAGAGTGTTAGTCTGACAGAATATATAGGAGGAAAAGAGAAACTGATTTGTGTAAAGAGTAAAAAAAAGTGAGGAAAACTGATCATAGAAATGTAGGAAGAGACTTAGACAAGAGAAAGAAAACAAGGATTAAAAGAGGAAGGGGAAAAGGAGGAAAAAGAGTAGAAAACAGAAATCTTTCCCCTTCTTGGGAGGCTTGTGCTCATCCTAGCAGCTGCAATTAGTCTTCTCCAGTAACCACAACTGTGTGTATGTGTCATCTATATCACATCTGAATGAAACTAAGTCACTTCACTGATGATGTCTCAGACATCTTTTCTTGAATGAAGAGAGTGTGACGTGAATTCAACATGTGTATTTCACAAACCATACAGTTTTCTTTATCTATTGGATGAGTTTGGACTTCCCCCATTGCTGCCTTCTGAATTGAATACAACATATTCAGTTTAAAATCACTTTATCTCACCAAGTTATTAAAGGAAGACAGAACTTCAGTACTCAGCAATCAGGATGCAAGAGATAGCATTCATCAAGTTAATTTCATTTAATTACCCCAGTGGTTTTTAAAGCAGACTCTAGCTATTTCTATGCACACGCATATGTTAAAAATTAAAACAATAACAACAGAAACCAAAATCCTCAGTGGTGGAAACTTCTTCGTGTGAAAATTAATCAGGTTTATTTCATTGCCATGTATTTCTTCTCTAGTCTCAATTCCCTTCTGAGGAAACTGGGGAATGTTACTAACAGCTGCAGATTTATTCTGTAAAGTTTTCTCAGATTAACATGCATGTTTGTATACATGTTTGTATGTACGATCCTATTTGAGAGGATCATTCAAGAGCATCCACTCAAAATGCAGGTCCTTTTACTTTCGCAAAGTAAAAGGGTCTCTGGGTCTCTGATACTACATTATTGTCTAAATCCATAGCAGATCTGAAAGAGAGAACAACAACACAAAAGGTCTAGAAAAGTCTAGGTAGTTCCACATAGCAGAAGGATGTGGGTAACAGATAAGCTCTTTCATAATACAACTTGTCAAACAGGGAAATATTCTGGGAAAAAAGAAATCATTCCACTAACTTTTAGGAAAATGTATTATTCTGCTTAGATGCATTAGAAGAACACATTGCCTTAAATTGTGGAAAAGAGTGGTCCTGTATAAGTAGATGAAATGAGTCAATTAAATATCCACTGTTTAATTCACACTTCTAAACAGTCACATGAAAATTTGAAAGATATTAGAAAAAACAACACTGAAAAAGCAAAATCTCCTCAGATTTAGTCTTCCTTTTAACACATTGCAAAATCTTTTGGCAGTAAAAATACTAAGGGCTTTGAACAATGTGAATAATTCACTACCATATTCCCTACACCTTTGGCTCAGTAGCACTGTGAATTAAAGATACTGTATAATTCAGGTAACTTCAGCTTTTCTCTCTGTATGTAACCCTTTCCAATAAACCCCCTGGTTCTGCACTTCACATTCTGATTAAATTACTTTTTTCTATCAATCAGTATAATACTTGCATTAGAATATCACCAGACACACCACGTTGTCAAACATCAACTTTGTAGGCAGCTTGAAAAAAAAGTACCCTAGCTTCATTAATCTCTTATAAGAACACTTGACACTAAATCTCCTTTATTATCTATTGCCTAACATCAAGTGAATTTGCAGTGTTAATTGCTTGGATTGCATCATTAACAGTGATAATTTCTTTGTAAATACAAAAACCTAAGATTGCTCTCCCTCATATATTAAAAAAAAAACAACAAAAAAACCTCATACCATCATTTAGCTAGCCATTTAGTTAGCTTTTTAGTTCTAAATTCTCATTAGTAAGATACCTGTAAATGAGAGCTTGGTCACAAATACATCAATCCCTCAGCTACAGCCATCTCCAGATTTTCATCCATGATATTTCAGACAATCACAGAATGGTTTGGGTTGGAAGATACCTTAAAGTTCATTCTGTTCCACCTCCTTGCCATGGGCAGGGACAACTTCCACTATCCCGTGTTGTTCCAAGCCTCGTCCAACCTGACCTTGGACACTTCCAGGCATCCAGCGGCACCCACAGCTTCTCTGGACACCTTGTGCCAGGGCCCCATCACCCTCTTACTCTTAGTAAAGATCTTCCTTACATCTAATTTTAATCTCTCCTCTTTTGTTTTAAAACCATTTTCCCTTGTCCCATCACTATCTGCCCATGTAAAAGTTCTCCCTCTTTTTCATAAGCCACCTTCAAACAGCCCTGTCAAGTATTTGCTCAGCATGGTAGCATTCCTATATGCTGCGTTCAGGTTCTACCTCTCCTCATAAAATAAAGACTGGATTTGGAAATCTGGGGGTGCTTTTTCCTGTCTGGGAAAGGAATTGAAGAGGTAGAAGATGCAAGTTCTAGTCATACAAAGCCAAGAGAATATAATGAGATACAGATGTGGTGGTCTGATTTTTATCTCCTATGGCTAGGGGACACATGCAGATACATCCAAAGGAACCAAGGGGCAGATTTAAATATGACAAAATCATCCTATTTTTCTGTCCATTGATTGTAGGTCCAGATGAACCCCTCTTAGGCAGAAAAAGTTTGACATAAATTGTGTGCACAGTAGTAAACATGCATAAATAATTTTGTTCTCCAACTACGAGGAGTGGATGAGCTAGGAAAGTTTAGATGGTTGCTTCAATAAAACAATTGCAGACATAATAAAAACCCCAGTATTTACAATATGCTAGAAGTCAAATACAAGGGTGGGCCTTGTTAAAATAGCTGACCACTAGAATAAATTATCAAAAGAAGTGCTGGATAATTTTTTTTTCCTGTAAATCAAAAAGATAACATTGAGTTCTGTAGAAGGTAATAATTTAAGGTGTGAGTTATACAAGGTCCGACCAAAGGTTTTGCTAGTCTTTGCTGGACTGAGAATCAGTTAATTACACTTCTTGGAGCAGGTTAGCTTACACAAATACTGATGACAATGGACTCCTAATAGGTCTTCAGTGACTAACTGCTATTTCCTTCTAACACATTCCTGATAGGAAGTTGACTCTAATTAAAAAAAAAAAAAAAAAAAATTAAAAATTAAATTCACCATCAAAATTCACTGACTGGTGAAGAAAACAAAATTTACTAATTCATGAGAAAAATTACTTTAAAAAGGAGCCATAATATTATAATAGTGAAACTGCGTAAATGGCCAGAACATTTTTGAGATTTTTTCATGTAATCAGTCAGTTCCTCATGTAAGACTGAGGCTGCCTGTAAACAAATCCACACTTAGATTGGTGTGATTAAAAAGAAAAATTTGCAACAGCTGTTGTGTGAATAGCACTGTTCTGAGATTTGAGTTCCTAGGCTGATTGCAAGCGAACATCTGGAAAATTGAATTGAATCCAAATCTACTAAAAATTACTGTGCCTGTTTGTTGTGTTCACTTCAGGAAATGAGCAATTTCATCATAATTTAAGGAATTTCATTGCACAGTTGGTGGCATATACATTGAAAGAATGAAGTAATCTGTATTCCTCTGCTATGGAGAAAATAATCTTTACAAAAGGGGAAACAGTTCCACTTCCATCTCCAGACATCGCTGTG
This sequence comes from Acrocephalus scirpaceus scirpaceus, assembly GCA_910950805.1. Classification (NCBI taxonomy): domain Eukaryota; kingdom Metazoa; phylum Chordata; class Aves; order Passeriformes; family Sylviidae; genus Acrocephalus; species Acrocephalus scirpaceus. The sequence goes on along the minus strand of OU383776.1, from coordinate 23,548,053 downwards.
AGATCCTTCTCATGGAGTCTGGGCAATCAAATGAAACCTTTCCTAACTGAAAAGTGAACTTATTTACGTACATATATACTAATTTGTTTAGTGATTTGTTCACTTTAAATCAGTGAACTAAGCACCACTTCTGAAGTTAAGGTGGGCTGAAGCCCTATTGTATACAATATACAAAGAATCGATCATTGCTCAGATTTGAACACAGATTTTTTTACTTCATGAAGCAAGAGAAAAGCAACCTTTTGTTTTATTTTGAGATTTTTCTTTGCTTGGATTTTTTTTTAAACCCATTGACCCTTTCTATTACTTTCAATATTCAGACAACACATGGGACAATTGATATTCTAAAAGCTTGGTCTGAAAAAATTCTTTGTCATTGACAAGGATGTCCCATTTCACTGGAGTTGCATCAGCGCCCTGCCGAAAATATTAATAAATCTGCACCTTTTTTTTCCCCATTTTGAAATAGACTTTTAAATGAATTTTAAAACAATTTTTCATTTAGTACACAATAATAACAACTTCAAAACAGTCCTCACAACCCAGTGAGCCAAAATGAGCCAAAAAAAATTGAAGTGTTTGCCCAACATTTGCCCAACTGTGGACATTTCCATGAAGAAGGTTTTGTGGATGGAAGGAAGGAAGGAAGGAAGGAAGGAAGGAAGGAAGGAAGGAAGGAAGGAAGGAAGGAAGGAAGGAAGGAAGGAAGGAAGGAAGGAAGGAAGGAAGGAAGGAAGGAAGGAAGGAAGGAAGGAAGGAAGGAAGGAAAGAGAGAGAAAAGAGAAAAAGAAAAGAGAAGGGGAAAAAAGAATAAAGAAAAAGGAAAAAAGACAAAAGAAAAAAGAAAAAAGAAAAACCTCAGTCCTTGCTATTACAGCTTCAGCTTAGATGACAGAAATAAAAAGCTGGCCTCAAGATTTGCATGGAGTCATTCAAATGGCTTAATAACACAGGGAATAAATCACTATTATTATTATGAAACAGGAGACAGGGTTCTTTGGGACGGGGAACTGTGCAACTCAGCTCCAACTGCTGTTCAACATTCAGAACTACCAACTTCATTTCCTCCTAGCACGTAATAAATAACACATCTACCCAACATAAAAGCATTTTTATAATAGGAGTAAAGGAACTGCAGAGAGTGTGATTATCATGAACTAATAACACCCCATAGAAGGTATGCAGCACAGCTTGGAGATGACCTGGAAATGAGACAGCAGTTCACGCGGCTGGTACCGTACCTGACCAGGCATTGTCCCATTTGGACCATGCTATCCCAAAGTGCTACCACATTTTAATATTCTCTCCCTCTGCTGCAGTGATTTACACAGAGTGAGCTCATTTATCATTGCTGGTTTCCTCTCTATGCAATGGCTTCCAGCACAAGAGCCGAAAAGTATGCTGCACTTTAATCCACGGCACTGTTCATGCACCAGCTCTCACTGCCTGTAGTATTTTCACAGCATCACACATCTCAAGGAAACAGAAGGGAAGCTCAGCTGGTCTCTTTTTAGTGATACTCTAGCTTAGCAGAGGTGATGACTGTACCCTTTAATGGTAGAGAAAGGGCTGCTTGGTGGTTAAAATATACAGCTGGCTATTAGCCAATTCGGATTTGCTCCATACACTTGCATAGACTTGTGGGACCAGTGGCTTCATGCTTCACTTGTACTGCCTGTGAAGTGGATCCCATCTCATTCAGCTGCATGTGTTTTACCAGGACCCCAGCACACATCCCAGTACTGATGTTTGAACACCTGCTTGTGGGAGAGGAAATTCTTCTGGGTGGGTACTCCATGAGATGCTCATTCATTCTCTCACAGGGGACATTTGCACATCCTATGAAACAATGAAAACTCAGCCCAACAGCCCCACATTTGGTATCCCTGGGAAGGAATGAATGGGGACATCAGAACAATCCTTTAATAAAAGCTCATCCTCATTACAGCCTCACATAATATCCATCAGACAAATTTTAACAAAGTATGAAAATCACATGAACTACATAATTTCACATTAGCAAAGAGGCTGGGAAGGTTTTATTCCTATGGTTGAAGTATCCTTTTACTGTATCCACCCTATAAATTATTTGATCTCCTCTATAATGGGTGTTTGATACCAGAAAATAGCTGCAGTGATCCAGAGCAGGAGGTTTTAATCTTCAGATGAAGTTTGGTATCCCTATAACCTAGTGAATTCTTCTTAAGAGTGCTTTGGAGCAAGAAAACATTGGCAGCTTTGATCTTAAAGTTTTTCAGTCTGAAATTCAGCTTTTTAAATGGGATTTTACCATATTTTTGGGACATCTAACATAACCTTATTATTACAGATCTAAAAATATGCTAAGCAGAAGACGACAGCAGTCACAGAGGAAAGACCAGTCCCACCTTGATGGAAAAGGACAGGTCTGAACACTGATCCTCCTCAGCCATCTATGGGTAGTAAGCAGCAGAGCAGTAAAGGCCCATTTATTCATAATAAAAATATTCTTCATCTTGCTTTAGTGGAGAGTTGGATTAAAAACTGGGTAAAAGGTGCTACGTTGTTCAGAAAGACCTTTTCTTTTTAAAATTTTCTCACTAAAAGGAAATAAAATACAGGGTCTGGTTTGCACATTTGTTCTGCTTGAATTAGGAAGTTTGATTTTCGAAGGAGAGAGGTGACTCAAATTACTTAAAGTGCCTGCCAATCTCATTCTCCTGAAAGTTACAATTTGGGCCATTTTAGCACAATTTAAAAAATAGAGACGTGCAATAAGCAAGAGTATATTTGCCTTATACTAAACAGTTTTGCACATTCTCTGTACATTTTTTTACAGTTTTGAATTTGAGCAAGCTGAATGTACATCAAAAGGATAAAAAGTTCATAATCTTTTCTTTTGATGTGATTACACATTGTAGGGACTATTCAGATATCCATCAAAAAGAATGGTGAATTTTCTTGGAAAGAGTGAAAAGACATAAGGCAAGGCAGAACTATGGTAAGTTGAGGACACAGCTGAGCCTCAAAAGAAACACGTTATAATGTAAGGAATGAAAAAGAGGGAAAGAGAAAGGAAGTAAAATTATATAATTCAGAGGTGCAAGGCAATCTCAAACTCACTGCAGAGGGAACAGATTGTCAGTCCCTGAGGGAAGGAAGCAAAGGAAGCAACTATATGCAAATGAGCATGCAAATTGTATTTACAATTGGTCACAGAATTTTTGTGGGCCCAGATGATTTCTGCGAGAAGCAAAACAGCAGGATCTAGGTTAAATTAATACACTAATCTTACTAATCTAGTCAGGAGTTTTTGTGGGTTTTTTTCCCCTCAAAATATAGAGATCTAAGGTACTGGGTAAGGACAGATATTTATCAGGATGTTGTTTCCATAGTAGCTACAACATATGCCCAGAAGAGTGTATAAAAAATGTGGGGTTTTTGAAAAGGACATTGTGATCCCCCTGGGACAACTTTCCAGCAGTAAGTATTACAGGCAGTGCTGAACTGGAGGCCACAGATGGGCTGCTATGTTCAATAGCAGCTTGATCCATGGACTTCTATGGATGTTTATTCTCTTCTTTGAACATGTGGATATTTTTTTTTTATTTTCTGGAATCTTCTGTGACAAAGCTTCACCATTCAATGTGCAGCATGGGAAAATAACCGTAAATGAAACCAAAACCAAAACAATAAAAACAAACAAACAGAAAAGAAAGAAAAACAAAAGCAAAGGAAACAAAAAGAAACCCCACCTTTTAAATTCTATGCCTAACTATTTCCTCTGGAGTCTTGAAGATATTGTACTGTGAAAAAGTGAAGTATTTCCTCTCCTTACTTTCATCACACAATTCTGCATTCTATAGATCTCTATTATAGCCACCAAAACAGTTTATTTTCATTTTGTAGTGGGTATTTTATGCCTTTAATGGTCTTTGTCACCTTCTCTCTATGTCTTCCAGTTCTACTGTATCCTTTGCAAGACGATATGATAGTATATTCCATTCAGAATACATAAATGCAACACAGTGATACAAATCTTATTTGTATATCAATGAATATGTTTAGTTAGGGTTATTTTTCCACATGTACGTTACATTGCATTTGTAGAAATTAAATTTTCTCAACCATTTTATTACCCAGTTAGATGGTACCAACAGATAATTCTGTGACTCTTTGCAGTCTGCATTAGATTTGACTGCCCTGTATATTTCTTAACACCTGCACGTGCTGCTCCTTTTTCAGATTACATGTGGATACTGTGAAGAGCAGTGGGCACAGTGAGGCTCATGGGGACATCATCTGCTAAATTCTCCCCACTGCAAAACTAAATTATGTGTTCCCACTACTTTTTTTCCTTATCCCTTAACCACTTCTAAGAGGAGAAATTTTCTGTGATAATGTACTCTGTCACTGCCCTGGGCAACAAGTGTCAGGGCTGGAAACTATTTTTGTTGCAGAAATTTTTCCCAATATCCAGTCTAAACCTTCCCTGGAGGGATTTCAATGTTGTGTCAATGTTACATTTGGGGGCATGGATTAGTGGTGGACTCAGCAGTGGTGGGGACCAGGTGGACTCAATGACTTTAGAGATCTTTTCCAACCCAAATGATTCAGTGATCCTATGATTCCATTATTTCTGTTGGCCCCAGCTAAGGTTACCGAAGTTTGTCAACAGTTGGCTTTTCATCCCATGGCCTTACCATGAGTTGTTTATTCATATGTACTTGATCATGCATGCGATAATCCCTCTCACCCAGATGTAACTGGTTATTGACACTGGACAGAAATTACTTGTCCCTGGAAGGTTTCTGAAGTTGTTCTGGTTTTCAACTGATACAGATCAGGGTGGATTTGATACCTTGATATGAAATCAGTTTAAGTGAGGATAGCTTTCAAGCCTCAAATTGCTCAAATTTTCCAAGCTAGTAAACACATTTTCATACATTGTGACAGTAAGTAGAAGTGTCTAATATGGTACTCCTTTTGTACCAGATCTGCAGACTACCAGCAGTTTTCTGAGAAAGCTGAAACAGCACAGCAGGGTGCGGGAATTTGAGTTGGCTATGAGGAGATGCCACTGATTATCTCATTTGCAGGAGGGTCTAAAAACATGATCAGCTCTACCTAGCTTTGGGCACAGATGTCTTCACCTCAGTCACAGCATAATCCTCATAGCTGCAATCAGTACCAAGTGTCTTGGTGATACATAAAAAACATACTCATAGATCCTGAACTCCTTAATATAACTACCCACTCTATTTCTTGAACTGATTTCATATTACTGTACTTTAAAAAGGGCTCCACATAGGGCTGATTCCTCCTAATTTTCGTCTAGATGGGTATTGTTTCTCATTAAAAAAAACAAACCAAACCAAAACAAACAAAGAGAAACCAAAACAAAATACCGTCCCCCACGCCCCGCCCCCCCCTCCCCCCCCCCCCCCCCCCCCCCCCCCTTTATGGTAACAGTCACATGCTGTTAAGAGCATGTGTAAGAGCAAGGAAAACAATGCCAACATATATCCTTGGCTTCATTTTGCTTTTCTAGGAGGAAGAATGTATTAGATCTTTACCACATGATGAACACAGAGACAGCACCATGTTGACTGAAGCTACTCCTGATTTACACCAGGGAGGAGAGCAAACAGCTGCTCACAGAGGTGGCAAGGAGAAAAGTAAAAGACATAACTGCTGGAGATGACAACAGCAATGTATTGATTCTGGTCAGCATTGCCAGATAGTGACTGCTTCAGGCGGTGCTGTGCCCTTTTGAAGGAAACACAGAGAATTTGTGAGCTGCAACAGATCCCAGCAAGTTAAACAGAGCAGCAGCAGATCTTCTGATCCCTCCTTTTAGTCATTGCTGTTCCGTGAGTGCTGATCTTACTCTAGGTTAATTATGCCCATATTTCTATATCCCCCAGAAGAACCTCATGCTTAACATCTTATCTAAACCTGGTTGTGCATGTTTTCCTTGGTCTGTTCTGATTGCCTTTGCTTAGAAGGTGCTGCAGAATCCTCTTCTCTTCCTGTATCACCTCAAGGACCAGTTAAGTGACATTTCTGCATTCTCTCATTTTGCAAGCACATATAGTGTCTATACCAGGCTTGTACCAGCAAGGACATACAACCCTACAGCTAAGCCAAAAATAGTCAGTAAATATTAGTTGAAAAAAAGCTAATAATGAAAAGTTGTTTTGACTAAAATTAGCAAAATTTACTGTACACAGTAGCTTTGGCTGAACATATTCAGGGTTTAGGTTAAACAGTTACCTTCTTTAAAATTTCTGAAAAATCATGGTTGAGAGATTGTGTGGTTTCCCCCGTTTCATTTTGCCTCTGTTTAGGAAAATAAAAATAATTATATATTTCCTTAAGTCCTTAAGATCAAATAGCCAAATTGTGGCTGGATATAAAAAGGATGGGACGGGATTTCTCAGGTTTAGGACTTATAAATGCATTAGAACTGGTGGAGGATGAACCTGTTGTCCTCTCACCTCTTCTACCCTCAAACCCTGGCAGATGCCTATTTATATTCCATTTCTGAGGCACGACAAAATTCTGGTTGTCTCCTTTAGCTGGAAAAAGATGTAGAAGCATCACCCAAAAGACAGAGGGCTATGTGATGTTCATATCCAAGATTAGAAAAATGTTGTGGTTAGTTTTATTTCAATGATGTTGTAATAATTTATGTTTCATTTTTTTTGTCAATTATAAATGAACTCATGGTGGACATTTTAAAAGTGGGCTCCTAACTACCTGTCCCTTCCTTGTTCCAGCATAATCTGGACAGGAGGTTCTCTGAGCAAGAAAACAAAATCTAGCATTTTAGTCTGTGAGTTTTACACATTTCTTTACATAATTAAGCTTGGCTTACTGCATTGGTTTCAAATAAATTCATGGTAATGATGATGGCCTTTAAGTCTGGGATAACACATGGAAGTAATTGAACGCCTTCTGTAGAGATGTCATTAACAGAGCTTTATCAAGAACTCGTCATGTTGTGGAGACCTGTAGTGGGACAATTCCACCCAAAAGAGCCAAGGGAGAAGTTCCAAGAGTTCTGAAGGAAACCATCCAATGAATGTGCTGCCAGCTATTGCATAAGAGAAGGGAAAGGAATTGTAAAAAGAGCTTTGCGTTTCACTGGTGATTGTCAGAAGTGCGAGCTGGCTAAGACAGAGAAAGAATTTGCTCAAATTCATCCTTTCCTTATTAATAATTCATTAGCTATGACAGTGGCAATTAAACCCAGACTGGCTTTTCCTGTTCTTTCATCTTTCACCCTGCAAAAAAGGACTTTGGCTAATCCACTCCTAGAGATCTTCTATCTAATTTTCATTTCTCTTTCCTCCTTTCATCCATTGCAGCTCTATTTCTACTTCCTATTGCATTCAATTCTTCACAGCTTCCTTTCCCAGGCACACACTATTATTGCTTTTCTATTTTCTGATGGAATCCTCCTTGCACCTTCCTGACATTACACCCACTTTGTTGCAAGAAGCTTGGCCCTTGCTCCATCATGCTCTTAATTGGCTTTTGACCTTCCCATAACACTCTGCCCTGCCTGTTTGTAAGCCTGATCTCCTCCAGATTTCACATGCTGCATTTCCTTCTCTTTAGTTGTTTTCCTTAAAATATTGCCTTCTTGGAATCCCTGCTTCTCAGCTTAATCAAGGCTATGTTTTTGTGTGTCTCTGTAGATGGCATCCATTCCACCTCTCATTTTAAAGCCAAAAGAGAGTATTTTACTGAAATAAAGTGCAGTATGTTTGCTGTGTTGCATTTTGGAAAATTTGTGTGATAGTCAGTCCTTATGTCTCAGCCTAAAAACAGTCAATTTAGCTTAATACAGAGTATTGTTTCAGAAGCGGATAATGTAACATGTTGAAAGCATCAGGAAAACAAGGGAAATCATCAAGAATGTAAAATATTTCTGAGCATTTTTCTGAAACTCAGAAATAATACATGGCTGTCTTGCACACCATTTGTTTTTTTCTTCTGTTTTCATTACTTACATGCAGACATGAAAGCTAATTTCATCTCTAGTGTGCTTTTTCTGTATCTCTTCATAACCAGAAATACAAACAAGTTGTAGTTCTTCCCTTGACTGGATCACAGAGAAAACATTTTTGGTGCTATACCCAGCAGCAGTGACATGGAGATATATTTATTTATAACAGTTTTCTCTGACAGCGGGGAAAAAAAAAAAACCAAAAAACTTTCTCCTACTTCAAGCAAAACTTGACAATAACAGGTTCAGGAACTGCCTATTCTAATTTTCCAGGACAGGATCTTCCTGTCTGGGTATTTATACAGCAGCTACCACTGTGGTATATAAACCCACTATTGATTTATTAAAGTGCACTCATAGCAAAATAAAAACTCTATTTTTTTTTCTCTGTTATTTTATGTGGTGTTATTGTGGGAAAGCGAGGTCAATGGAAGAATGTTTTACATTTTGTTCTGAAACTGCTGAGATTTACAGTCACTCTGATATGTTCCAGAAGTAACTCTCACAATGTGCACCAGTAGCCAAAACACCTTTATCTCATTCTTTCGTGAAATTCCTTCTGAATTTTTGTGAGGAGTGAAGCTTCCCTCTGCCATCTCTCTGATAACGTGGATAAGCAATATGGGATTTTGGAAACTGAGGAGAAAATTCTTGATTTCATGTAATAAGTCATCAGTGTTAGCTCAAATACAAGTTTACTTCCAGCTGTTGCTTGTTCAGGAGAATGATTGCTCCGTTTTCCATTAGGGTATGTTTTGCTGCCTTTTTTTTTTTTTTTTTTAACTTAAGAGACACTTGTCTTTTTCAGTTTGATGCAGTCACCAAAAGTCAGGAGGTATGGGACTAGGTAGGCAGGAGTGTCAGTATTTGAAGATGCAGCCAGAGCTCACAAAATGAGCAGCAGTAGTACTGTGGTTGAGCCTAAGACATTTTGGGTGTCCACAGTGCATTCAGGGAATACAAGGGAGCATCTTGTCTTTAGACATGTGAATAACAGCAGTAATCTGTAATGGAATGGGAATACCACTAGAAAGAAAGCATTACACCTGCTTTTCTGAGCTCTAGCAAAAAAATTTTTTTTTTTCAATTGTTGACTTACTCTTTAACGGTGAAGTCAAGAGACTAAAAAAACTGGAGTATATTCTGGGAATGACAATATTTGAATGAGTTTGAATGAGTTTGAGTGAGTTTGAATGAGTTTGAATGAGTTTGAATGATCCAGGGCTAAAATCTGCTTGTGTATTGCTGGGATTCTTTTCCATGATGTCTCAGAACCTTCACTTCACAGGGAGGTTGGACAGGGTGAGGCCAAAACCAGGGACCAGATGGAAGTGTACACAGTGGTAGTCTCAAATGAAAGGGGCAAAGAATAGTTACAGAAAGGTGTGAGACATGGCCAAATTATGGTGTTACATCATCTGAGGGAAGGCAGCAGAATCTCAACTCTACTGTGCCATGAAGGGGTGCAGACAATGGAATTTTTTTTAGATGGATGGATGGATGGATGGATGAATGGTTGTCAAGTCTGATGCTTTTCATCACTACTGCTAATAGCAATATTTAATCACTACAGCACCACTCCAAACATCTGCAGTAAAATCCAGACCCTGCCTGGCTCTGCAGTAAGGGATCCCTGTTCATGATGAGCCACAGGAAGGGGGGAAACATTTGTCCATGACACAACTAGTTTCTGCAGTCATTCCTATCTATCCTTAGAACCTCCAGAGTCTTGACTGACTGGTACTCTCTGCCATGCTGGTAAGGATGGGATTGGAGGGGGAATCTGTAGGGAAGGATTGTCACTACTGGGTAGAGCTGGTTAGTATAGCATTGCAGAAGGGTTCTGAGCTATGTACGTGGACAAAATCACACAAGGATTTTTTTGTAGACAGAAGCAGCATTCAGGGCACTCAGAATGTATTTGCCTGAAACCTGCATACATAAAACCCAAAGCAAACCAGTGATATTTGAAATCAATAAATATTTTTGGGCATTTTAAAAGTAATTCAATTTAAATTGGTACCTGCAAAACTCAATACGCCTCAAATTAAAACCTCCATAAGCAATAAATATGCCAATGTTTTGGGGTTTTTTGGAACTAGTATGTTTTAAGTACAGCCAGCACTTGTTCATCACTGTTCTGTGCTGATACTGGAACAGACATCAATATAATCAAATTCAGGTTTCTTTTTTTTCCCTCTCCTTCATTTCCATTCTGACCAACACATTTTCATTCAGTCCATATGAATGAAGTTCAGCCATTAATTTTATATAACCTGATCTGTGCCACAGAATAAATAATACAGTATTTATTGCCAAATTAGAATACTCTAACTGAAATAGATATGTGCATTTAGTGAAGCCAAGCCATAATTTGCTTGAACCAGTATTAGTAAGGCAGCCAACATATGGGATTTTAAACCCAAAGTACATTTGTAGATGAGCTTTTATAATGTAAATGGATATACATTTTTCCAAAGCAGTGTATATTCATAAAACCCACCAGCTTCCTGAGTGTCAGCTGACACAGCAGTGGAGAATATGCTATCTTTCCTCTTTTGAATTTCATCTTTATTGAACATCTTTCTATATTTGTTTAGTTTGATTTATTTTGTTTCTGATAGAAACACTTCAAAAGCTGAATTCTTGCCTGTGATTTCAGGTTCATTCTGCAATATCTCAGTACCAGTCCAATATTATAAATTAATCTGGAAGGGATGGCAACTTTCCAATATATACTTTTAATTATTTTGCAGTCCTCTCTGTCCTTGATATCTGTGTATTCTGAAATAGTCATGAAAAGAAAAGAAACCAAAGGAAAAACTTTTAGAAAAGAGGCACTGAGACATTTCTACCTGGTTGGTCTGAATGTAGTAACTCATTTTGACCACAGATCTGCACAAGCAAAACTGTTATTATATTGGTTGAATATACTAATCCAGAAATGTGCTTCTATCCCTCCCATTTCCAGCTGCTGAAAAGAGAGTTGTATTCATGCATCTCTTGCAGGTTCCACTACTAGATGAAAAAATTTGAACTGTTTTGGTGTGGTTCACCAACAACAGAAATTTTCAGCTGATGGTAATTTTGAAGGAGGTGAGAATGAAAGTCAGTTACAATAAACTACGTAATTGTGTGGCTGCATAGTGAAATTGCTTCCTAGTTCCAGGTGTGTTTCACTTACATGCCTGGTGAGAATAAATAGCCAGCCCTCCCTGCATAAGTGTTACTGAGTCTGTAAAACCTAATCAGACACATTGTGCCTGAACAGACCTTTTGAGTTTCAGGTTTCTGGATGTATAATATCAGACTAAAATAAACACAGAGGGTTGACCACCAAAACCTTGGGCTGCTTGTGCATCAGGACATTCCCCATAAGTTCACTGAAGGAAATATGAAGCTTCTAATGTCTCCAACCAACCTTGGCGCTTCTCCCAGATTTTGTTGTCTGGCACGTGTTACAGCAGAGGTGGATATGGATAGAAGAGATCCAAGCAAGCTGAACAGCCAGGGATTATCCCAGCTAAACTACATTACAGTTTTCCCTCACTTTTGAATGATGTGAAAATTTAATTTCATTTTCAGGGTGTAAAACCTGCTGGTATCTCTCATTAATTTTGCTGGCAGCAATGTTGAAGAGGTTAACCTTTATTTTGATATAATAAAACTAAAAGTTTGTTGTGGGTGATGTTGATGCAGTTGCAAGATTAATGACTCACTTTGCAGAGCTTGTTTGCAAAGCAGCAAAACTGCTGCTTTGACAGTAAATAAATCAGTACAAGGGGTAGGACAAGGTGTAATGGTTTAAACCAAAAAGAAAGTAGAGTTAGGTTATATTTTTACAATGAGGGTGGTGAAATGCTGGCAGAGGTTGCCCAGAGAGATAGTGGATGTCTCATCCCCAGAAACATGGAAGGCCATTTTGGACAGGGCTCTGAACAACCTGATATAGTTGAAGATGTCCCTTCTTATTGCAGAGGAGTCGGACTAAATGATGTTTAATGTCCCTTTCAATCCCACATTCCATTATTCTATGAAACTCCATCATGAATCTCTTCATCCATGTTCTCAAAGGATATTTGTATGCTGTTCAACCACATGAATTTTCTATTATAATTGTTTTTACACTAAACAACTAAGTACTCAGAGTGCTGAGAGTTTTACTTATAGCCATCACAAGCTTAAACAGAACACTGAGCTGGAAACAACACAGAAGATCATTCCTTTATCTTTCATCTGTCCTTCATGGAAATCAGGCTAGTTACCAAACCATATGTATTTGAATTGATGATCATCTGACCTACTTTCATATTTCTGTTCTGCCAATGTCTACATCTAAATTAAAATGTCTTAATTCTTACTGAAATCAGTGGAAGTAGTCAATATGGATAATATGGCTTAGAGATGCAGAATCACAGGACTTTCCTCAGTGCAGGGGATCTTATTTTAGGATGAGAAGAGTTGCATTTTCTTGACTGTTAAGTTTCTGTTTCACAGTGTTACTGAGAAATGAGATGAGTAAGGCAGGATGACTAGTATAATTGCTTGGAAAGATTAGGGTGAAATCCAGACCTCATGGAAGATTCAGGTGAAATTCATGCTGATTTTAGTTCCTTGACATTCTTTAGTTCTCAGGAGGCATCAGCTTTCTGACTGCTCTTGCTCAACAACATTACATTGATACTGCTGGGACTCTGCCAGTATCCTCACATGAGGGTTTGGCTCTGAATTACCCATTTATGGCATGAGGACAAGAAGTAATAGTGCAGACCCACATTAAAGAAGGATGTTTGTATCTTATGAAATCAGTTAACAGACACAAACCCCTCTTGAAATTAATAGAAGCTAATTGAAAGTAATGGAGAATTACCTGAAAATGTAGCTCAAGATGAAATTAATTGAAGATAATTGATAGTGACTGGAATTAATAAAAAAATTGAAACAAATTTGGCTTAATTGAAATTTATTGAAAATGAATTAAACTCAATAATTCAAAACCTATTAAATTTAATAGAATCTAATTCATATTAAATTTATGCAATGTTTAATAGTAACATAACATTCTTAAAAAGGATTTTTATTGGATGTTTTATTTGTATAATACTATTCTATATAAGAGTAAGAATAAATTTTAATGGAAAAAAATGATGCAGAGCAGAGAAAATTCAGACTCTTTTTGGAATAATATGGGAATAGTGTGTGATATGATAACAAAAGCTCCTGACAGGATTTAGCAGGATTAAAATAAAGTCTTATGGATTTTATTTCATGGTTGAGCTTTTACTGGAGTTTAATGAGGACATTCTACCTATTAAGATGTTGGCCTTGATTTGATAAATAACTTTTTGACTAGATATGAAATCCAGCATCTGTCTTCAAGTGTGCTGTGAAAACCCGTATTTGTTTTCTTTAATGATGAGACATTTTAAGTCTTATGGGGTTGCTTACAGATTTCCTTCTGTAATATCACCAATGTTTTTATCAACTATTTTCATGTCCCTCAATGTTTGTCAGCTGAAAGAGCTAAATACTTTCTCACATAAGCCCATTAATAGATATATTCATCTTAGTGTTTGAATTATACTCTTTGTTCTTGCTGTAACTTTCAGGAAGCTGAACAAAAATGTGAAATAGATTTTTTTACTGAATTGGCACCGAGATCCCATTATTTCAAGAATGCAAAAGACAAAGAAACCAGAAAAAAAATCAAAACAAAACTAGAACATAATGTATGCTGAGTATATCTCAAACTAATAAAAATACTTAAGGTATTTCTAAAGGTTCTATTTCTAATTAAGACATAATATCTAAGTGTACATGGAAGACCAATACCTCATAGGAAAGCTGGAAAAACAGATGCTGCTTTTGAAAAGCAAACATATGTCCCTGTTAGAGTAAATAAAAAGGAAAAAAAATGCTGATTGGTATTTTATAAACATTTATAAATGCTTAACAAAGGCCTGGAAATATTGGTGGTGGGAAACAAATCCAGATTTCCTGTTTACACCTGTGCAAATCCCTACTGTTTGTACATACCAGCCAATTTGCTGAAAAAGGAGAAAGTAGCATTCATCTTTACTTCCTTGACTTCATTACTTCATTCATCTTCCTTTGTTGCATGTACACAACTCATGAAGCTTAATCCTATTTTTAGGAGGCAAAAAAGTTGGGATTCAGCTGACAGACTAGGATACAAAAAGGATGAATATAGGTTTTCACGAACATGCTTCTGGCACCACTTCCACTGTAGCCATTGGAGATCTAGTCACTAGAAGACAATAAAGAACAACAACGAATGACAATGACAAACTAGAATGACAATGAATTATGTCAATGAAGACATTCAGCTGATTAAATAAAAATTATTTTCTTCTTTACATCAGGATGACTAGATCTCTGCACCCACTGAACATCCTGGGGCTTGATTCTGTCCTACACATAGCACTGACTGCCATTCAAAACTTGTTGGGCTCCAAGTTACCCATGGCACATGTCACCGAGGATCTACAGGGTACTTTTGGACAGCTGGAGATCACTCAGTATGCCTTAGGAATCTCAAGGAGTGTTCAGTTTTTGTGCCAAAGCTGCTGACTTATGTCCACCATGACAATGTACACACTGAGGTCACATTTAGTTATCTACATGACAATCTCTAAATTTGTGTATTCTAACCAACAGGTTGAATCATACCACTAGTTGCACACAGTCATTAAAATCAGATTAGAGAGTACTGTATGAACTCCAGAAAGAATTTTGTTTTGGGAAATATGTTTATACTAAAGCATGGGGATGCTTTCTGACAAGAAGGACAAATAAAAAAAAAAAATGGAAGTTGGGAGAACTGAGGAAGAAGAGGCATAAAAAAAAGGAGCAGATAAAAATTTGAGACAGAAGAAGGATAAACAAAAGAAGATTGAAGGAATGAAAACTAGATGAACAGACACTCTACAATTGCCACCCTGTCTGTATAAAACAGGTCTCAGGTGTTCTCAAACAAATTCCCAAGAATTTGCTGCGACATCTCTAGCTGGTTGTATATTGTGCTAGAGTTCTTATGCTAGTAGGAGCAAGGCAAAATTGTCTCTACCTGAAAGCTCCCAAAGCATAAATAGATTTAGTAGCAGTTGTCAGGGAAGTTCTGATGGGAAACAAAGCACATTGTGAAGCTCTGGCGAGAACTGTGAAATGCACCTCAGGAATGAAACCTGAAACTAAAATCCATCTATCCCCATTTGTCACTGTGAGTAAGTTAATGGCCTGCTCTGCCCTATGCAGTATAGGAAACAAAGCTTCTTTGATTTACTGATTATGTGGGTAACTTTTGAGCCACATGCACTACTAGGTAACACTGTGTATTCTCCCTGCCCCCTACAGCCTATTTACTGACTTCTGGCTTCCTGCTGAGACATGATTTTCTTTGATTAAGCACTTCAATTGTAAAATGGAAACAGCAACATAAGACATGTAATGCTTTTGAGCTGAGAAAAAAGCACCAAGTAACTTTTGGGTGGGAAAGGGGACATAAATTTATTTCCATGTCTTGTGTTCAACTGGAAGCATGTGGCATGGTAGAGGAAAGGAAAATAAATTGAATCCTCTGGGTATTTAAATTGGTCTGTGTAACCTTTTGCAGTGCTGCACACTGTACACTTCCAACACCACAGTCTGTGTTTATCTTCTGATCTGTTCCTCTTGGAAAGAGTTTGGGCACATCACCTTGTTAAATCCTATCAACAGATGTTGGATCCTCTCTCAACACATGTAAATGTGGCTTATCTTGTTGCCGATCAGATTAGTCATTGGCCTAATTTTTTTAGGCCTTCTATGAAATTAAAAATGTCTTAAAAGCAGTGAATGGAGGATAATTGAATGGACCTCTGAATATAACACGCTCTAGAGGTCTGGCTAATTAGAGTTTGCAAAAAAAAAAAAAAAAAAGAAAAAAAAAAGGGCAAATAGCCTGAAAAAAATAACAGATAAGATTCTGTTGACAGAAAGGTTTTGTTTCGGCTCTTGCATTCTGTGAAGAAAAAGAAAATAAAATTTATAGCAGGTTTATCGGATCACAGAATCACAGGTTGAGTTGGAAGAGACCTTAAAGTTCCTCTCATTACAACACCTTGGCCTGGGCAGGGACACCTTCCATTAGACGAGGTTACTCCAAGCCCCATTCAACCTGGCCAGCCTGCCCCCAGGGATGGGGCAGCTACAGCTTCCCTGGGTAGGGAAGACACAGCTTCTCTGGGCCCTGTGCCAGGGCCTCACCACCCTCACAGCCAAGAATTTCTTCTGAATACCTCATGTAAATCAGCCTCACCTCAGGTTAAGAGCATTTTCCCTTGCCCTGTCCCTCCATGCCTTGTCTCCAGCTCTCCTGGAGCCCCTTTAGGCCCTGGCAGGGGCTCTGAGGTCTCCCTGGAGCCTTCTGTTGTGCAGGTGAGCACCCCCAGCTCTCCCAGCCTGGCTCCAGAGCAGAGCAGCTCCAGCCTTGGAGCATCTTTTTGATTTCCTCTGGAATTGCTCCAGCAGCTCCACGTCCTTCTATGTTCCGGGGCCCCAGAACCGGAGACAGCTCTGGTGTGGGGAAACAGATTTTGGGGAGACAAAGAGAGATAGTACTAAAGGCAATCTTACCCTTGATATAGCGCAGCTTTGTTAATTATCTAAGAGTGGGAACAGCCTTGCCTTCCCAGCTGTGGGTGTGATAAAGAGTGAATTAGCTGGGAGAGAATTCAGTTGGAGTTAGATGGAGTCAGTTGACTGTGCTGTGAGGAGGAAGAGACAGGAGGTTGTGCAAAGGACAAAAAGGCTAAGCTGCTGTACGTAGGACAAACAGGGTTAGGTGGCAGTGACAGGGACAGAAAGGAGCGAGCTGGAACAGCAGAAGGAAGAGAGAAGACTGTGGAGAAAGAGCTGGGGCTGTGTGGAGCTGCCCTGTGGGATTGCTAAAGAGAACAGGTACAAGAGACTTTTAGATAACAAGGAGCTGATGTTTGAACCTTCTGATGTTTTTACAGAAGCACTTTGAGTGCAATGTCCATCTCTACAACCACACTCTGGAGATGGGAGTCTCACAAGAGTGGAGCAGAGAAGCAGAATCTCCTCCCTGTAACAGCTTTCCACACTCCTTTGGGTGCAGCTCATGACATGGTTGGTTTCTAGGAGTCCATTAACAGACCTATAAGAACATTTGGGAGAAGGGAGAAACCTTGATGTAAGAACCATGAACATGCTAAATCACCTAGAAACATATACTGCAACAGTTTTGTGTTACATATTTAATATTTAATCAGTCCAGTCTGATTTTTTGCCAAATGGCTTTGACTGGCCAAGGAGATTTTCAAGGATATTGGTGAACTTCTGTGATTAGTTCTGCTCATTCAAAATTGCTGTTTAGATATTCTGAACTTTGACATTGCATCTTAGCATGAAAATACACTTTTGCCCTTTTCCATAAATCTTGAATTACATTATAAGACAGCTCAACATTATTCAGTATCAGCTTCTTCCTCCTTGTTCTTCTTTTCCTTGTATTTAGTTATTTATATCCTGCAGATAACTTTCTTGGGGCATTGTATAGGCAAGACGTGTTTTGACCTCCTCCTTTCCCCAGGAGTGCAATTGCCTTGTGGTAATTATAAGATGTCATCTGTTATTATGAAGGTGCCTTATTGCTCAAACACATCAGGGATATCTGATAATGTAATTACTTCACCTTATAAAGCTGTTATAAATCATGTGTGGGTAACACTTTTTTCATATTAAAGCTGTCTGAAGAATTATCACATTGCATGGAATGGGGATGTCATGGTATGGCTAACACTGTGTTTTGTAGGCCCATGGTAAGCAACAGCAGTATTAAAATATTTAACATGAAAAATTAAAGAAAACTCTTTCAGAAAGCATGACTTCTTTATAAAGGTTTAGGAGAACAGATTATCATCTAAGTGGGCATATTCCAACTTGTGCCTTCTGAGGCATGAATAACAGGCCATGGATTAGTGTTTTTCTTTTTTTTTTTTTTCCCTTGACTTTTCTCCTTCCTCCTCTAAGTTCCCAGCTTCCCTGAGTGCAGTATAATTGTTATAAAAGCAAATCAATAAGCACTTGAAACACTGGCCATTGTGCAAAGAATTGTGCTTCTATTAGACATCACTTCAGTAACACCTAATGATTATTTCTCCCTCTTTCAGCTTCTGAGGTTTCCCGGCACTTTATTGATTAGAGCCCATGACAGAGTTCAGATTATAATTAAAAATCATCAATGAGCAAACAGAATGCAGTTCTACTTAGCAATCAGCTGAACAGATAATCACTTGGTAAGGTGATGTGACCACAAAATATTGCCAATAGCTCTAGGTAAGAATAATTGAAAGTCACTTGATGGGTCACATTTCAGTAGGGTCTCACAGAATCTTGAATAAAGGCTTTTAAATATTAAGTGTTAAATAGGTAAGTATCCTAAATAGATAGGTAGCTCTAAATCAAGCTCTCTCACAATGAGGGCTCTTGACTAGTAAAATCATGGAATGGTTTGGGTTAGAAGATACCTTAAAACTCATCCCATTCCACCCTCTGCCATGGGCAGGGTCACCTTCCCCTATCCCAGTTGCTCCAAACCCTGTCCAACCTGACCTTGGACAATTTCAGGTATGGAGCGGTCGTGGGTTCTCTGGGGAACCTGGTTCAGGGCCTCACCACCCTCACAGTAAAAAAATTTTTCCTAATATTTAAGATAAATTTCTCTTCTTTCAGTCCTTTAGTCGTCCTGTCACAACAGTTTCTGATGAAGAATCCATGTCCAGCTTCCCTGTAGGTCCCTTCCAGCTACTGGAAGGTGCAGTGAAGTGTCCATGTTCTTTATATTCTGCAGGCTGAACAGCCCCGACTTCCTCATCCTGTCTTCACAGAGGAGGTTCTCCCACCCTCTTATCAAATTCACAACCTCCTCAGCAGGACTTGTTCCAACAGTTCCATGTCTTTCTTCTGTTGGGGGCACCAGACCTGAACACAATACTCCAGGTGGGGTTTCACAGGAACAAAATGGCAAAATCATCTCATACCAGCAGTCCACACTCCTTTGGATTCAGCCCAGAATACATTTGGCTTTCTGGGCTCCAAGTGCATGCAGCTCGCTCATGAGTTTTTCATCAACCATTATTCACAAGTTTTTCTCTGTAGGGCTGTGCTCAATAAACTGTTACTATGCTAGATGACTTTTTGAAATTTTTGGCTTGAAGGTGGTATTGTACTCCTCCACGATCTGGTCAAAAAATGCAACACTAGATCTATCAATGTGAGAGGAAAGGACATAAATCTCTAAAACCAGGGAGAGAATCTCTTTTGGGTGTCCCTGGCAGTATGTGTATGCTTCTGGAGGTCTGACCTTGCGGGCAGCCTAGCATTCACTTATTATTTGTACCCAGTTTGCATGTTACAGAAACAGGAGCTGTTTTCAGGAAGAGACAAAGTGAAATGTTTATTATGAAATTCTCCTATGGAGCTAGGATTGAGTAAGGGGAAACCAGAAAGAAGACTTAGAAGCCTGTGGTTGAGTAGGGAGGACAAGAATAACCGTCAGTTCAAATACCTGGATTTGAAACATAAACACCTCAGAGAGGTTCTGACCAAATTCAGCTGCAAATTTAATTGGCAGACTGATATTTACACCACTAAGTATATGGAAGCAATATAATTTAGTGAGAAGGAGTAGATAAAGAGTCTGGAGACTTGAACTCTTTCATACCTGCTGCTTTATGATCTTTTTCTTTACCCATTATGTTTTTCCGTAATCAGTATACTCATCTGGAAGTTAAATTCTGGGTACCACAATGTGTATTAGATCTTTTATAACAAACCATTCTTACCTGTATTTCAAAGGCTGCATTTTAAGGGCTGGAAGCCCTAACTACTGTCCACCTTTTTATCCAGAATTCTATACAAGCTGATTCATAAGATGAACTGGGAATTGCTGAATGGCTTCAGCTTTGTCATAATATGCCAAAAATCTCATCTATAATTCCTTCTGGTTGTTAAACTTGCATCAAGCTAAATCGTTAAACAAATATAAAGGAAGATGGTGCTTCTAGTTTTATGGCCTGCCTATGGTACTCTATGTCCTCTCCAATGAGCGGATGCTCTAGGTAAATCTGTGGAATGGGGCTGAGAGAATCCCATCATTCTCACAATATATTCAAACCCTCTGGGAAATCTTGTTGGGTGCCTTTATGTGAATCACTCTCCAAACCAGTCAATTTGCTGTGAGTCTACTTTGTGCTTCATCTGAAAAACTGAACAAGATGTTTTCTTAAAAGGTGGGAGAGTTATCTTTTATTGTGAAGAAATTAAATATATGTGACCCACTGTCAGTCTTCATATACCCTTTTCTGAGCTTTCATGAATTATTTACACTCTCATTTTCAGGAACATTAAAAGAAGTCAGTAGCCCACTTAATTTTAACCTACTTTTTCCTTGCTGATTACTGTGCATTGTCTGGAATCAGTGGCTTGTGAACGTTTTCAACATCCTTTTTTATTTCTGCCTTTGGTGTGTCCAACGTGGAATGCCACAGCCAGGAGCCATCCTTTGCCATCATCCCAGCATCAGAGCCTCTCTGACCTTCTAGGAGTTCTCTACATGTTCCAGCTGTGAAAGGTTATACTCCATCATTATCCTGATAGTTAATAAATGGATGAAAAATGTCTATGTAATGCAGCCCCCATAGTAGGATACTTAGACCTTTTGATTGCTATTTGTATATAAAAAAAAGTGCATTTAGTGTCTCTTTTCTCAGTTTCTGCATGATCATCGGCTTACTTTTTTTTCTGTTTAGGCTGAGTAACACAGAATTAGGTATGAAGAACAATTTTTTCTTTTCTACAGCAGCCTTCTGGAAGTGCTTCACTAAGAAATTTCTAGTTCTGGTAACTGGCATGTGTGCACATCTGCCCTTGAAGTCTGCCTTCAGGGGCCTTCTCTTTGTCCCTGCACATGCTAAAAAGCACAACGTGCAAATGGTTGCTGCACTCTGCTGGTCATCCTTGATGTGCCAAAGAAAGCTTGTGTTTATTTGGAAAATAAAAAAGTAACGATATATGTGCAAATGCAAAGGTAGGATTAAACAGCACCTGTTCTTCCCCATATATATTATCATGAACCACTCAGTTTCAAGTGAAAATTTGTTGTGAGGGTGTGGGGCTGAATCTATGAGTTCATCTGATAAGGCTTATACTTCCTGTCCCATGGGGATAGAAGGGGGCAAACCATGCTTCAGACAGAGCATCACAGTGGCATCTGTTCAAGATGAAATCACTGAGGAGCACTCAGTGCATGACCATTTGGGGTAGCTGATCACAGAATCACAGAATCATGGGCAAGGCTGGAAGGGATATCAATAGGTCATCTGGTCCTACCTCCCTGTGCCAGTAGGATCATCCCAGAGCACAGGATTTTGTCCGGAAGGGTTGGAATATCCCCAATGAGGGAGAGTCCGCAGCCTCTCTGGACAATCTCTCCCAGTGCTCAGTCATTGCTTAGGCACAGAAGTTCTTCCTCATGTTTAGGTGGAACTTCCTGGACATAATTTTCCACCATTGCCTCCTCTCCTATTGCTGGGCACCATGGAGAAGGGGAGTCAGCAGAGTGGTCTCATAGGAAAAACTGCCTCCCTGTTTATATATCAGAAAAGAGGGAAATCCTGTAAGAGCAGAAAACATTAAACAAATCCCAGCATCCAGTCTCTCATTTATTTTTCCAGAATAAATTCTAGTTTAATATCTCCCATATTAAACACTTCCACATTTCTTCAGGTAATATTTGGGTGTTTGTTAAATTCTCCTCTGAGTTGAATCCATGTCCTCTTATGTTACAGCTCAAGCTAGGAAATACCAGTTGCACACACCTCATTATGCTTTTATTTTTTGTGGCAAAGCTACACTTTACTGATGCAGAATTTTACCAATAGCTGACACACTTTTATCAATTAACATTTACTGTGTCTATGGGCTCCTGCTGAATTTAACATGTTGGCCAGTATGTTTGCTATGGAGCTGCTATTCTTCAATTAGAATGCATGTTGAGAGGAAAAAGTTTGAGTATAATGGGTCTGCAGTTGTTTTTCCCTGACAGACTTCAAAGTCCTGAACATATTTAAGGCTGTACCACTGAACTATCCCTCGTCAATATTGTGTAGCCTTACACAGTGATGGTAAACAACTGTGGTCCGCTGTCTACACTGCTGCCTTTTCTAAAGAGGGCATTTTTCATTTATCTGTTTTTCCTGTGCCCTGAGAAGGTCAGGTGTGGTCCTGGTCCAGTCCACTGCACTAGTCCCGCAGTAAAACTGAAGTGATGAGAAAAGCTAGACAGACAGGGCAGTTGATTGCTGATATCTTACATCGTTACCTTGGGACTAGCTTTGTGTGTGCATTTCCAGTCCCAAAATTCTTCTGCATGCATGTCAGAATAGTACTTTGTCGCTTTTAAACTAGATACTGTGTTTTTCACATTCCAGGCCAGACCAGATGATGTTATTCATGTTGGTTTTACTAAGATTGATAGTGGTCTTTATAAGACATAGCACAAAGTTGTAAAGTCATAGGAGACATACAAAATATTGCTGAATACCAGTGCCATGTGTAATCCTTTGGAATGTCAGACACCCCAAGAGATACTTGTAACACATAGTCCTGTGCTTGCAGAGTTTTCACTTGAGGACAAATCAAAGGGGTTTTTACATGTGGCCTTTGGTGTAAAGCAGTTTTATTTACTCCTTTAACAACATAACACACTTCTATTGTATGAATGTTCTCACTGATGATTCCAGAATGCTTCTTAAGTGTGGCACTTGCAGATACATTCATAAAAGTACAGATTCATAGAAAGGTTTGTGTTGGAAGGTACATCCAACCATCTAAACACTACCTACTCCATCCTCCTTTGGGCAGGGACATCTTCAACATTGGTTCACATGTGTCATGGCCAAGCTCTGATCAGTTTGTTCTTTCTTGGATTGCTCTAGTCAACAGCGTGATCCTTCCCAGATGAGTTTTATCCCTCTGAAGGAGTGAAGATTTGCACTATTACTTGCACTGTTCATTACATATTCAGAAGAGTGCCAATAATCTCTGTTAAAAACTCAACCATTAGCTGTAAGTTAAGGACAAAAAGAGTACACAGAGGAAGAGGGCAGGACTGAGTCTACAAGTTTCATGTTGAAAATATGTTGGTGCCCCGCCTAGCCTGGAGACAACGGGACTTGACAAGAATTTGCTCACACAAAATTCCATGCGGCGAGAAACAAGAGTGACAAGAATATCCTGACCACACAGCTTAGTTAGAAAATCTGCAGTGCACCCTCTCTAGAGTCTCTTTTTCTGTTCTTATTTTCTGGATGGTGGAAAGGATTGAAGATCTACAGCACAAGTGCGTTGTCACTAAAAACACCAAGTGTTATTAGCAATGAGTCTAACTCTGAACTCCCACTTTTGAAAGTCTGAGATGTTTTGGTTTAGGTTTTGGTTTTTTTCTTACTATCTTTGACATAACTAAGTCCTTGTGCAAATTTGGTGAAGAATATAAAATACATTTGAAACCTAGGATTCCCCCAACTGGAAACTAGCAGAACTGAAACATGAGATTTGGGAGATCCTATTTTCCAGAAAACAGGCAAATATTCTGCAGAACAAAGCACATTTTTGCTATCAAAGCAAGGTAGTTTAGTCTATATGCCTGTGTGTGTATGTTACTTAAAATTATAGGTGAGCCAAATTACCCATCAATTATCTGGCTGGTCAGTGAACCACAGGGGCTGGCATTTCCCAGATGCCATGAACATTTTCCCATTCACTTCACTTTCATTTTATTTAAAATAAACTACTTGACATCTAAAATGACTGAAGTTATTGCAGATGAAAAAAAATATATACTTAGAGTGCAAAGTCTTTTGCTTTTTCTTGCTATTCGTGACAGCCTATAAAAGGACGTGCTCTGATTGATATAAACTATTATGACACACATGGAAAAAAGGTATTAGAGATTGAATAAGGTGCATTGTTGCTGATTATTCACCCATTACTCTAATATATTGAGCAAGCATGTCGTCTTGATATAATACTTTTAAGCCTGATATAATTCTACTGATATCAGTGTGAAATTTTTTTCCATGGCTGTTGGATCAGACCTTAATGAAATTGTGAAATCTCCCCATTTGTTTAAGATATGCCCAGAAGCAAATCAAAGCAAGAGGCTTCCCTAAACCCTTTACAAAAAGCCTTATAAGTAGCAGAGATGAAGTCAAAACTCTGCACAGCCGCTTCCCTTTGTGGTCTCTAATAATAATATATTTGTGAATAATCCATAATTAAATGAGAAGAGCAGAACATTAATTATGTCACTAGATTGTTAATCAGCAGGGTATTCTATGCCCCCCTCTTCCTAGTAGCTAACCTGTCAGGGTCTAATAATTGTTGCCATGAACAGGGTTGGGTTAAGGTCCCTGAGGAATGCCAATTCTCTTGTTCCATTAGTGAGAGCACATATAGATCATTTTCAGTACTAATCTAGGGCTAAAATCAATTATGTCTCTTGTATTTAAAAATTAAATTGACTCACCATGGGAGTAGGATAAAGGGAAAAAATACATTCCTCCTATTATGTGTAATTACAATTGTAAAACATTTTCCTTCGAAATGTAATTGCTGCCTATAGAGACTAAAGCTGGAGAGCTTAAACTGTTTAGCTGACACATTCAGTTGTCTTTCAGGTTTTCCTTTGGATTATTTAACGTGCTGAAACAGTCATATAGACTTCTTGACTTTTAAAGGCTCTCAGAAATAGCTCAGGGTTTAAGAAAAACAAAAAGAAGACTGAACAATGAATTAATTCTATCATCTTATTTAAAATGTGATGGGAGTAATTTATTCTTATATATATTCTTACTCTTTCAGGAAGAAAAATGATCAACTACCCGTAGCCTGAGAATTTCCATTTTCCCAAATACTGTATAGCTTTCTGCCTATATCTGGCTTTTCTTTTCATTATTGGGTTCTTATGAGGCCTTCAAGAGTAGTTAATCAAAGCTATGCAATATGTATGACCTGCCATTCAGGGACAAGGATTTGAAGGTCACCAGAGAATGTAACATTGGTCCTTTCCTGTGCTAGGCAGGAGCACAGTGAAGATCATATGGTTCTACCGAATGGCCATGTAAGATATTGCACAGATACTCCAGTTTGGGGTCAAGCTGCAATCCTACAACCCTCTTTATTACCAATTTTAGATTTTCTGCAGTCTGTCTTGTTGGTCATCAGTAGCAGGTCTGCGCATCTCCCAGCTATATATGCTACAGAGTAAGTTCTTTATAGCATAAGGAACTGCTAATGAGGAAACTTGTCTTCCTGTTTACAAATATATATATATCTCTGAAAGAATCTTCAATATCAACAATACAGAAATAACCTGCATCACTCACCATACTAATCATGTCCTGATCTTATAAAAGATTTGTACAGTATCTGCACCTTCCCTAAACCAGTTGAAAACCAGGAATATGATTTTGAGGACAGTACCCCTATCTTCATGGGCAATTTTCAAGCTCCTATTGTTTTTTGCCAGCTTTAGAATCTGTGGACCAGTAAGATGAACAGTTTGAAGAGTATGCTCAACAAATCTGTGTGTTTTAAATTTTGTTTCTTATTGCATTATTCATCAAGTCTAGTTATATATTACGGATATGAATGGCTTTCTATACAGTTGTAAGGATGATGCTTTCTGGACAGTTTATTATTCATGTAGTTTATTTGCCATGTTTAAAAGTAACCTCTGACCTGTGGATTCTATAACGATTGATTAGTCACTAATTAGGACATCTAACAATCCATTATTCATCTTCCATAAATTATTTATAAATGTGCTTCTTATTTGATGCATGACTGCTATATTTAGAGTACATAAATAAGTCAGGAAAAGCAAACTCCTGTAGTGTCCTAACATTGATAAAGATTGTATCAATAATCAATTGATACAATCTTTAATAATCCAATGGTAGTTTTATTCAAATTAATATTTAGCATTAAAACAATGAAAAATTCTGCCTCTTTCCCTTGCAAGCCAACCAGACAACTTTTTTTTTTTTTTTTAATATAGAAGTCCATCCTTTCTATCACCCTGAGTGGAAATAAACACTAACCCTTGATTTGTGTGAAATTAATTCTCTGTTTTCTAGACACTGGCAAATTCTATTTCTTCACAAATTTTCTACACAGATATGACTAGGTATTTACATTTTTTGTAGCTGTGTGAAAAGGGGGAACTGAATCACAAGCATGCCTAAAATCCATGGGTGGTTTGACTTCAGCCTGGTTTATTAAACTCAATTTTTTGAGACTCATGAAGGATTAATGAATGTGAGATGGAAATGGTTGTGCCAGTGGGAAGCCAACAAACTTCTGGGCATTCATCTAATTTCTATTCTTTCTTGTCCTGTCTTATCTTCCCTTATTCTGATTCATCATGTAATGCCTACATCAGCTGACTTTATATATTTTTCTGAGTTTTATTCACACCATGTCAGGTAAAAAAATTACTAGTATTTTTTGTTAATATACCCATTCCTATCCCTTTTCAGAGCAGAGTAAATCTAAAATCCAAGAAGCAGTCTTTGCACTTGAATAAAAAGGGTGGTTGGTAATGGTTTTTCTCAGGTCATTATTTTTATTTTAACTATTTCTTTAACTGAAGAAAAAGGTTGTGGAGTACTGACCACCACTCTTAGATAACACGGGACAGATCTTGAGAGATTCCAAAAGTGAAGATTATAGCACTGAACTGCATTGTATATTGTGTGACAAGCCCACACAGAGAGCCTAGTGGACTCACAGTTCTGATCTGGAATCACTATAAAAACTTGAGACAACTGGACACAGTACAAAATTTATTTCAATTAGAATTAATTTACAAGTGTATGAAGTGAATGGACAAGGGGAAATGGCTTCAAACTGACAGAGAGTAGGATTAGATTGACTATCAGGAAGAAATTCTTTCCTGTGAGGGTGGTGAGGCCCTGGTACAGGTTTCCCACAGAAGCTGTGGTTGCCCCATCCCTGGAAGTGTTCAGGCCAGGTTGGATGGGGTTTGGAGCAACCTGGGATAGTGGAAGGTTTTCCTACCCATGGCAGGGTGGTGGAATTAGGTGGCTTCTAAGGTCCTTTCCAACCCAAGCCTTTCTATGATTTTATGAAGTATTATTCTGAATTTTCACAACTGAAACGTGACAGAGGTGTTTCAAAGCCCAGGAGAAATCAGAAAGCATCATCATTGCTTGAAAAATCTACATTTTAGACCAGGTAGATACTGTAAGGAACATAAGAACTGCATTTTGTGCTACATTCTTTTGCTAACAGTGCCCATTATTAAGATACAAATTCTTAAAAATCAGGAGGAACAGAGAAGAGCCCACGTATAAAAAGGTAGTGAAAAGAGAGATATCCTGTTTTCCTTCACCCAGAGGTGGCCAGTCTATTTGAAGTCTGACACAGCTGGGCTTGCGAGACAATGGGGAATATTGCACTGCCTCCACATCCTCTGCAGATAATCATTGTTCTCCATTACTGCCAACATGCTGGTGCCAAAATAGATATTACGCAAATATAAGCTTTAGAAATGCAGGCAGACAGACAGCAAGAGTATGACACTTTCTGTCAGCAGGAAGCCATTTTAGATCTCGCACAGTTTGAACAATTATTTTAAATCCGTTCTCGTTATAACTGGTTTATAGAATAATGAAAGTGAAAGACTGAGTGTACCTGAGTGTCTTTCATGGATTATTTCTTTTTGCTCATCCTCACCACAGAAATAAGAAGCAACATGTTCCAGTGACATCTGACTCCTTCGTTACCTTTAAATACTTCCTCAGACAATTATTATTGTGTTTGTAACATCTTCCCTGTGGTTCCCACAGCAGCTTCAAAAACACTGCAGTTTGTTGACAAAACAAATGAACCTGAGACATTGTGATGAAGGACACTCTTCCCCAGAGTTTTCATCCAGAAAGGATCACTGCAGCCACAGACAAGCTGTTTAAAGCAGAGGCAAGATAAGAAATCTGGGCAATTTGATTTGCTATACATGGGGACTCAGAATCTTATTTGACTGCAAAATATCTAATTGACCTTGAAGCTGAAACAACTTTTCAGGGGATCTGTTGCTTCAGTTGCTCTCTGTCAGCTCCTCAGCTAGCTAGTCCTTTCAGATTCCACCTAAAAATATCCCCAGGCTGGTGTAAGTGTGGTATCACTGGGCTGGGGGAGAAGGACTGCATATTCAGACAGGAGAAAAGTGTATTCACAGTATTTGCTTTAATTTTTGTATTACCTTTTATGCAAAATCTAGTGACAGCTACTGAATCAAAAGATATGCAAAACGTGAAGATTTTTTTCATGTTCAAGACTGCTTAAGAGCCTGCAGATAGTAGAAGACATCCTATCAATATTAATATTGTTTAATTTTGATCAATACAAAAATGTCCTTATGACATAAAAAATTGATTAATATACTCCAGAGAAGTTCCTTTTTCCTGGCCCTATACCAAGGAAGCTGCACAATGTCAAGCATTTCAAAAGCAAAAATTAGTTTAACTTGAAATGATAAATCAAGTCCATCCACTAAGGTATTCCTTCAAATCTACTTAAAGTTTTTAAATGGGATAACCTCACAGTAAATTGTCAAATTGCCCCTAGTGACAGTATGAAGAGTGCAGTGGACTTAGCCAACTTCCAGATGTTTGAACAGAAGTAAGGTGAAATTTACCTTTAGCCATTGCTTTTGTGCTTTTG
The DNA here is from genome assembly GCA_910950805.1 of Acrocephalus scirpaceus scirpaceus. NCBI lineage: Eukaryota > Metazoa > Chordata > Aves > Passeriformes > Sylviidae > Acrocephalus > Acrocephalus scirpaceus. The sequence continues at coordinate 23,519,225 of OU383776.1, read as the reverse complement.
TTTGTGGTGTTGCAGAGCAGTAGAAAATACCTGGACACTTACATGTACCAAAATTTTCTTCCTTAATCCCCATCATTTGGTTTTCTCTGATACTTTTACAAGAAACTCCTAGAGATGAAACTCATGTTTAAGTTACTATATCTTAATTATTACCATACATCATCTGAGCCACAATCCATTGTCTGAGCCATTTGATCTAGTGGAAAGTGTCCCTGCTCATGATGGGGGCTTGAAATGAGATGATCATTAATGTCTCTTCTAAACCAAGAAATTCTATGATTCTGTGACCATATGATGATACTCTTAACTGCAGCACATAAGAGGTAATTTGATTTACCACATATAGGAAGCAGATAATTCCAGTTGAAGAACTTTAAATTTACTGATGTTAAAATCTGTATATAAGGCATAGGGAACAAGTTTAAATTACAGAACGAGGATCCCTTAAACTGAAGCGACTTTGTCAAAAGCCTAATATGAAAGAAGATTCCATTTCCTGAAGTTATTCTTCCCCAGTATTTTGGAATGTTCCAAGGAAATAGCTAAAAGATAACAGTTGACCAATTAACAAATCAATTTTGGTAATAAAGGTGGTTCGGTATTAGTGGTTAGTCACAATAACTCCCACTTAATGACATCATTACTGTGACATGTCTTTGTATTCAATTCAGATACCATCAAAGGGAACATGGTCACCTACTTTTTTCTCATTAGGCTAAATTGTGGAGGTGGTCCGGGTACTATAATCTCTGAAAGCTAGTACAGTTTTCTAGACTAAACAGGGTGTCTCCCACCTAATCCTTACAATCCTTTTCAAACAGATATGAGGAAGAGACTGCACCTTATGTAATGTTAAGAAAATTACTTTTGAGGAGAGATAGTGCTTGCAGTGAAAGAACAAGAAAACTTCTTTCTCCACCTGAAAGTAGTTCAAGAGATTTCCCTTGGGATATCTAACCACTTATGTCCAGATATGATGGTTCAGATTTCCCTCTTGAAAATTTGGTAAGAGATATCCAACAACATATGGTTAATTACCTACAAGTTTAAAGTTATCTCAAGGATTATCAACCTTTTAAAATGCATAGAAATGAGAAGAAAAAATCCACCATTTCTGCCATGCCCTGCTCTACTCTGGCAGCCAATATCAGACCAGAAAGCAATTGCATTTGAGGAATATTCTCTCTTTTAAGGAGCTTTTATGGGGAACTTCAACAGACTGGTAAATTGTTCATGGACTAGTATGACCCCTATTTCAGCACTGTGTGTGTTTTATAAGAAATAAGTAACCTGAGCATTACATTTCTGAAAAATCTCCTTCAGGAGCAGAGTTTTGCAATTCCAGTAGTGGAGTAGAAACCAACATTGGCCATGGAACACCATAGCTGCAGTTAAGGAAGTCAGAGCTTCTACTGCAAGCCCATGATCTTTTAAAGGTGTAACTGCATGGCAATGGGTACACTTTGCCTCTGAAAGCCACAGAGACCCTCCTGTGGCTGAACCCTGCTGAGATTTCTGCGTACAAATTAAAGTACAAAAGTTACACAAAAGAACCAAGAGACTTCAGAAATATGAACAGGACACAGTGAAATGAGATTCAGCCTGGAAGAGTGGAAAAAACCTACCATCTAATGCCTCTGGATAGAGGTGTGTAAAGAGGTAATCTGAAGCAGACATTTGGCAAATGGAAGATGTGATATTTAGGTTGCAACAGTGAAGGAAACCTGTGGGGTGACAATGAGCCATTTCTCTGGTAGTAAAACACAGGCAAAGGGAATAGCAGAGTATGAGTGTGCTTTTGGGGAGTCCTTCAAGGGAACATGACATTATGGCTCGGAGAGGAGGCAGAAGTTGTGTCACTCAACCATGTTGGAATTTTAATGATCCAAACCCATTGTTACAATAAAAAGAATGAGGACAAATAGTTGTTTTAAGAAAAAAAAAATTGAAAAACATAAAGTGCCTGGGGGGAAGTTTCTGATCAGACAATCAAGAAGCAAGAGGGGGAATAATAATTTTCAGCACAATGTAGAAAGCTGTTGTTACTATGAAGGAAGGAGAATTATTAAGGATGGTCTAGGGGGACCAGGCAGGAGAAATAGAAGAAACAAAACACACGAAAAAAATTAGGCTGAATGAAGCAATTAACAGTTCTTAATAGAGAAGTCTATTAGAAGAGGAAATGTTCTCCTAAGAGACACAGCTGTAAGCTCTTCAGTGCAGGAACCATGACTGCTTATATGTTTGCACTGCACCCAGCACAGTTGGGATCCTGATCTTTATTTGATCCTGTGGGTTCCGCAGCAATAGAAATAACAAACAGCAATAATTACACACTGTGGTACAGCCGTAGGGGACACGTGCTGAGGCTGAGCTCTCCTCTTAGCTACACTCAGCTGAGGTCAATGGAATTATTTAGATACAAGCTGGTGGTGCTAACAGGACCATTTTGCCTGGTTCATCTGTAAAAATAGAATATGTGTGTTTTCTGTCCTAAAATCTACCTAATTATTCTTTGTTGTAGATCCATGCAGGCTGGACATTGACCAGTTACACAATGGGGAATATTTCATGCCCAAAGAACTCATGTGGTAGGGCTCACTGTTAGATGTGCAGAGCCAGGGCCTGGAATGCCAGCAAGTGTTTCTGCAGAGCAACAAAATTTCATAGAAGCTGCAAAGTGGAAATTACCTCCTCAGGACTGAGAGGGTACAGCCTTCCTTCCCCATCACCTTCATTTCAAGTAAAACATTGTTCAGTGTGTGATTCCTTCTCCAACAGACAGGAGAGAATTAAGTGAGCAGACCCTGAGTTAAGTCCTTTCACTCCTGCAGAAATGAGGATCCTAGAGACCATGCAGACAAGGCACTCTGGCAGTGCAGTAGCTTGGGAGCAGTGGGTTGGAGACATTTCTGTGGTAGGTTACATGGAGACGATAGTCTTTGCTGACAAGAACATGGTACTTTTCTCTCTAAAGTGCTGCCTTGTTTTTCTCTGGATGCATTATGATTGTTGTTATTATTATTATTATTGCTCTTTTAATGGCTTAAAGCTAGAAGAACTTGTCAGAAAGTTGGGCTTGGGCTTGTCAGAAAACTGAGCAATTGACGAAATAGCAGTTGATGACAGCAGTCCAATTCTAATAATTTCCTGTCTTACTTTGTTGGTATTGGGGTGTACTTTAGTGAAATGACTGCAATAAGTGATGCATTTTCCTTCAGCTTTATCCCTGACTCTTGTGCATCTGAGAAAGACCCAGCAGTGGGTTTGTCAGATAAAATGTCAGGAACTACCATTATGAAATGTAGAAAGTCAATTTGAATGTCAACAGGAAAGGCATGGGATGCAAGCTTTAAAGAGCTCCACTTTGAGAAAATGAGGGCACCACATTGTGTATCCCTGACTAACTGCTCATATTTCAATCTGTAGGAGAATGCCACATTTTGATGTTTTTTTATTTCACATTGATTTTTGTTATTTTAGACCACAGGACTCCCCAAGCTTCTTGTTGAAGATACATAAGTCAGAAGCAAAGGCTGCCCAAAACTATTAATTCTGTGAACATCCAAGTTTTATTGCGTAAGCTTTCTCACTTGTTTGGAAATAAACTGCATTCTGCCACTATTAGAGGGAGGAAAGTCTAGCTGCGATGCAGTATTACATAATACTAGAATTCTTTTGAAGGGGAAGTTACTGGGCAGAAATGAAAGAATTATTATCTTACTTTTTTGGCTGTGAACCCATTGAGTTAAGAGATGTAGTAACCTGCCTGGATTACAGGAGGCACGGGACACCTCTTCAGCTTGGCTTCACTCTTTTTGATAAATTACGAGAAAGAAAATAAAAAATAATGAACAACAAAATGGTGTTAAAATTGATCACTAAACCCAGTGAAGTTCTCTGTATCTCACTTAGTTCAAATCATGTTGTGATACTGGTGAGATGTACCATACATAATGATCTGCGCTAGGAGGAGGCAGGTGCATACTGGTCATTGATTAAATATGGTGGTTTTCATCATTAATGCTGAAACCAATACCAAAGTGGCCTCCTTCATTCCTGACTCAGATACGATGCTCTGGCTCCTGGGTTATCAAACCAGTTGCCATGTGACCAGAAAGAAGTCGCTTATGTGTGCTTTTCTGTCTCTACTTACCTGTATGTCCCATAAACACTCTTCTTCTGCAGCACTGCCACTCAGTAACTTGCAAGTTCTGATTTCCTTCCTGACATCAGCCGTGTGTTTCCATAATTTCCTTTCACTGCCTGCACAAAACGGACACTGTTGAGGCATGATTCATCCACATTTGAAATGTCTGTTTTAGGATGGGGTGAATCATGCTTGTTTCTCTCCATTGACTATAAAGGGAGACAAGGGTGACTAATCGAGATGTAGATGTCTGTAGTGCAGACATCTAACATTAAATGAGATGAATGCTACTCTCAGAGCCAGCTCATGTGTGACAGAAATGGTGACAGCCAGCTGGGTCCACCAGAGCTTTGGCTCTGGCACAGCAGTACGTGAAAGAAAACTGCTTCCAATGCTATTTCAAACAGATAACCCTCTTCTCATGGTGTTCAGAGCCCAAGTTAATTAGTATGGAGAACACAAGCCAGCCCCATGCAGAACCAAGGTATCATTGCATGTTTCTCCTGAATTTAGTAGTTCTGGGAAGTTTGGTACAGGGACAAAGCATAGTGACTCAGGTTTAACATCATTTTTTGTGCTCAACTGACCTTGCTGTGCTTGAGCTGGCTCCATGCAGAGATTCTTTTGGATGTCTTTCTGTGTTTTAAAGCAGCAGTGATGCTCAATGCATTTCCATCATTTGCAGTGATGCTTGATGCAAATCAACTGTAAAGTCACACTTGCTTCTTGAATCTGTAGAAAATTTATGGAGGCAGGTTTTGCGACAATATGTTGAAGTCTGGAGGCATTAATGATTTAATGCCCATTTTCTCTGTGATTTATTTATATTATAAGAGGTCTTATTATATAAAACATGTCTGAATAGGCTGAATGGTCCAGTTTTAAAATCATTTCACTTCAGAGAAAGAAATACCATGGGTAGTTCAGCTAGTCACAACCAGAATATTACTTTCTACATGAAACACAAGAAAACTTAAAGTAGATTGCTTGTGTCTGAAATAAAATCACTGAGATTGTGTAATGACTGACAAATAGTCACATCTAATTTCTGCTTTGAGTCCACAGACTCATTAGCTGGACTAAAGGCTTGCAAAACATGATGGAAATGATCACAGCCTTATTTTTCTCATTGTGTAGTTACTGGGATAATGACTTTTCCATCTTACTTGTACAACAGTGCTGAAAGTGTGCGAGCTGAACTCTCAGGGATGTCAGAACATCACTGAATTGTCTAAAACCCAGCATTACCTCAATATCCAGAGAACATAATTTGATTCCTGAAACTCTCTCTGTCATGACACCTCATCTTAATCAAGCTTTTGAGGGAACTGAACAATCCACAGATGAAATTTACAAGGAAAAAACCCAACACCAAGCATGCATATATATATATATATATATATATATATAAAAATCCAATTCATAACAGATACATACCCATACTCTCAGCAACAGTAAATGCCATTTTTAAAGAATGACCTTTTGGAGGCTGTTTACTTCCATAATTTTGAACAATATTACTGCCCAAACATATAATTTGCCCAAGACTGAACACTGAATTTTGAATAAGTGATAGAACTAAAATCTTCTTTGTGTATTTTGTTTTGAAAAATTATAGTTGTACCATAAATGTGTCAGGAAATTTTAAAAAAATCCCCATGAATGATGTTTCACTTTTGCTGACATTTTTGCATGAATCAGTCATTGAAAACCCCAAACTTACAAAGTTTAATTTTCTTGGGTATTTAACTGCTAAGCTAGCTGGAGAGGATTGGCCAGCCAAGCTACATCTTCTGTTCTCCACCCCTTATTTGTTTAGCTTGTGAACAAAATAGGAATCAATTTATGTTTTCAATAAAAATATGAGAATAAATATTTTATTTCTACAGACAGCTCTGTCTTAGGTTAAACACATTTTTCACCAAAGGCAACATTTCAAGTGAAAATGTACACAGAATAAATGTGTTGTTACACAAAGTATGAGCAGAGGGTAAGATGAATGATTGCTTGCGTAGGGTGATGGGAAGAACCAACAAGAAGAGCAGAATAGTAATTGATGGAAGTAATGACTAAACCAGTCTTATTTCTAGCAATAGAGGTGGAGGGGAAAACAAAGACACATTTAGGAGGTATTAAACAGACATAAATGACAGGATTTGGACTCTGAATGTGGAGTTCTTCTATAAGAACACACTGCCTTTTGAGTTAAGCCATCCATCAGGGTGGTGTCTTCATAAGGAAATGAAGCAAAACCTGCTTCATATGCATCTTCCCACTAACAAAATAATAGATCATTACAACCCAGGAAACAGGTTGTCAACTGACAGATCAGTTACGAGGAGAGTTTCCCACAGCACTGACTATGGTCAAAGAAAGAATTAAAACATGTGCTAAAGTTCATCCTCCATCAGAGAAACAGAACTAGATAACCTCAGTGTGAGAATAACTCAGTAGCTCTAAAGTTTTAATATATTTATCCTCTCCATCGTACAGTTGACAGTGCCATTTATTATCCCTGATTTAAGGGAGGGAGCTTAAACAAATTTAGATTAGGTTTCTTGTTCTTTTCTTTTGAGGGTCTGGGGCTATAGATCTGGACAGCGCAGTGAAGCACGACAGAGAGACCTGAACCACTCAGGTTCAGCCAGCTCAGCCTGCTTATGAGCAAGGCTTGTTAGCATGGACACAGCATCATCCTAATGTTGTGGGGATGCTGCCAGGCCTGAAACAGAGCATCCTTAAGAACTTAGGGGTCATTTTTCTCATGGACACCCCACAGGATAATTTGAGGTAGGAGACCAACGGCATACACAGTGTAGATTTAGTTATCTTTGCACTGGTCACCCACCAGAATTCTCCAGAATGCAGCAAGACTGAGTCCAGCTTTATTGTTGCCTAATATCAAAAGATACAACTCTTGTGACATTGTTAAAAGAGTAAGATAAAAAGAAGGTCTTTATTTGGAATTTCCAAGTGACTCTGTGGTGATTATGGGCACTCCTGGCATTGGATTTCTACAGTTTTTGTAAGTTTAACAAATTAGCACATGTAACGAATACTGTCTAATTTGAAGAGCAGTTGGTTTGGTAATTTCCCCCCAGCTACTGCCCCATTGGAGTTGGTCCAGGGGCTTCTTTGTCCCATTTATTTTTGTGTTCTCTCAGACTCTCTTTGGAAAAAAAAATGTCCTTTGTGGAGGGCCTCTTGAAAATAAGACTAAACAGTATTTCAAGAATGCATTAGATGGTTAGCTTACTATTCTAAAATCTAAGAGAAAGGATAGAAAAAATACCAGGAGGTATACAACCATGTATTAACAGTTTACAAAGCAACAAATATATGAAAAAAATATAGAAAGCAAAAGTATCTAGGCATAATTATGATTTCAACACTACTATCCTAATGAATTGATGGCTTGTCTCCAAGGAGCTGGATAGAGAGTATCTTTGGTTTTAACTGGCTTACCCATATCTATGATCAGAGATGCATGTTTCCCATTCTCTTGCTGTAACTGGGGCTGAAACATGGAATCATGGAATACACTGAGTTGAAAGGGACCCATATAGATCACCAAGTTGTTACTACAGGTGGGGATTCCTGGGAAATTGAAGAAAAACTGAAGAAAAACAGAGGAAAATTTTGCTGAACTTCTAGAAACACAAATTCAATGACACACAAAAAAACCCAAAACAAAAACCAACCAACCAAAAAACAACAAACAAAAACAACTACCCCATTGTCTCTTATCCTTTTTTTAAAACTTGTGATTAACTCTAGACACGAGCTCTAGAAAACTATTTCAGCTAACAACACATTAGACAGGAGACAAACTTTACATTGCAGCCCTTAGTGATCAACTGACGAGCGTTAATGAACTAACTTTTCCATTAGGTAACAGCCAATAGATTGCTGCATTCTTATATTGTCTCTGTGTTCCAATGTCCTAGTTTTCTCCAACTGCTAATTTAAAATGCTTTTCACTGTTGCAAAGAGTGTAGTTAACTGCTATAGAACAATTTTATTGCCCTAAAACAGTCATATATCTGCATTCATTACTATGAGTCTTAAAACCTATTACTGATATAAAAGACAGGATAACAACATGAAGGGTTTGAAGGGCAGTAGATAATAGTCTGGAAAGGGCTCTGAAATGCCTGAAGTATCAGACATAAAAAAGCAATGATAAACAAGCTCATTATTTGTTAGTGATGGTTATGCTGGGAGGAACATTTTTTATATAATTTTTCTCCTTTTTAAAGTTTTATGGAGAATATATTTCAGTCCTAAGCTGAGTATAAATTAAACATGTTTTACCCAGTTGTTCCGTTAAGAAATAGCAAGAACTAATGAGCTGTATAGTGGCAAAGCTGTTAAGGCAATCTGAAAGGACTCTATAGGGCAATCTCTGAAGTATAAAAGAGAAAGAAGTCCTCTCTCCATAGCCATTTACTCCTTCTCAGACATTTGGGTTGAGCTCAGTTCCACACCATCTTGAGCTATATGTGCTCAGCAAAGACAATCCTGTCTTGTCTGTTTTGCCAACCATAAAGGAAAAACATAACTGTATGTTAAGGGACATTCCTTAAATAAAAAAGTAAACTTCTAAATCTTTTGGGATGAAAATTTTTAGGTCAGTTTTCAGAGCCTGATTTTTAAAGTGCTGACCAGATATTACTCTCAGAAGTTTTTCTTAAAGAAAGAGGTAAACTGCCCAGCTTCTCCAGAAATCAAGTCAGTGAGGGTATCTGGCCTGTTGAAAAGACTGTATTTAAAGACAATATTTCCCTTGAAGTACCTTTTCACATATTGGTAAGTTTGAGATCATGTTTGATAGTCAGACACACCTTCTTCTTCCTTGTCTTGAAATTTTCTTCCTCAAGTATTAGCTGATTTTTTCTTTTAGCAATAACTACTCATGAAAACTTGGGATTTCCACACAAACTATTTTAAACATGAGAACCAAGACAAAGAACAGCTTGCAGGTGGACATTTTCATTGCAGAATAGACATTTTTATTGCTTTCTTTACTGATCCCAGTGTGAAAGGTTGAATTCTGATCATTTTATTCTCTATAACAGTTAAGATTGAGCAGTTATTTAAGCCATTTCCTTTAACTGTTGCACAACATTACTTCTTAAATGGTTGCAGCTTCAAAATCAATAACGCAACCAATCCGTACAAATCTCCAGGTTTTGAAACTGTAAATACTAAAACAACCCCAACCTCTCAGCCCCCTCTGGGAAGAAGCTGAAAATAAAAGTTTACCAGAGCACCTTGTCTTGAAGGATGCTGTTTAGAGATGGGCAGAGGACTTCTGAATCACTTACTTTGAGATTACATACCAAGAGTTTTGCAATGACAAACCTAAATGGGACCAGAGGATTTATCAAATGATTGCAAGTATGTACTCCACTTCTATTCCCTTCTTGAAACATGAAGAAAAACCTCACATTTTATGTGTGGTTGGTTTTTCAAAATCTGATTTAGCTTAGCATGTTTCATTAATCCCCAAAGTTTCTACAATACCTAACACAATTGGATCCAGACTGCATAAAGCTGTTAAATAGGTAGCACTTCATTTTCTCTTCATTGTTATCATTATTGTTGTCATTATCATCATTTATATTAATATTGTTGCAGTTGTCATTGTGATTAAAGCATCCTCATTCCAAAACAAGTTCTTGTTAGCAAAGATAAATACGTGGTTATTTGGTGCTTGACCTAAATTTTAGTCTCTCTTTATAGCTGATGAAGAGAAATTCACCTGGCCTGGTTTATAAATCCACTTTAGAATATGGTGAGTTTGTCCCCAACAAGTCTGTAGACAGCAATTTTCACTGCAGATGTTTCAGCTGGATAACACCCACCAGTTTTAGGGGATGGTCTGTTTCCAAAGCAATCAGGCACTTTTTTTTTTTTTTTTTAAACCCCACATAAAACACACTCAAGAATTTTTTATAGTGTTAGTAGAATGCAGAAACCTGTTCCACAGTGATTTTGATTTAATAAACTGTATCTCATAGATTATTAGTCTGTCACAGGACAGCCCTGTGAATCTGTAGTTCTACAGTCAACAGTGAGGAAAGTAAGTTATGAAGGGCTTTCCTCTCCCTTTAAACAAAAATAGCCATTCAGTGAAGGCTTTAAGAGTTGTAATGAAAGAGTAGACAAGTAAAAAAATAAGAAGAGTGAAGAAAAAGTAAAAAAGAAAGGAAAAAAGAAAAAAGAAAGATAAGGAGAAGGAGAAAGAAGGAGAAAGAAAGAGAAAGAAGGAGAAAGAAGGAGAAAGAAGGAGAAAGAGGGAAAAGGGAAAGGAAAATAATAAAAGTATAAGAGAAAAAGAAAAATAAACTGCTGGATTGAATTTCAGTGGTAGTTTTTATCCAGTTGTGCTGGAGCAACTGAACCCACCAGTCTGCACTATATTTTGGACACCTGGGGGTTTGCTTTGGTTATATACACCCGTCGAGCCTGTTTTTTAAAAATCATTAACAGGATAAAAGAAAGGTAATTAAATGCAAGTAGAGTAGAAAAAAATACAGCCCAAAGCTTCTATGGATATTATTCAAAGTTTTTATTACTATAATGTAACAGTTGCTAGAGCATTTCTGTCTTCTTCAGACCTAGAATTGATTTATTTTAATTTTTTAAAACTGAAAACAAGTTTTGTTATTACATAATAACTAAAGAGCAAGCAGCTGTGAATGGTGTGTATGAAAAACCATGACTTTAATCGATGCTGAGATGACCTCAGGTGAATCCTCAGCTGATCATTTTGTGTTAATCAATCTCATTGTTGTAATGATCAGGTTCAAATCATTACGTAACTCCTTTAAAAGGACAAAGTGTTTCAAAGAGACCCAAACATTGCTCAGGAATCAGGTAGACTCTCCAGACAGGGCACCAGGGGTTAAAGCATGTGGGACACAGTCACGGTATGTAACTTGGTAGGACTGAGGCTAACACAGTCATAGATGGATCACCTAGTTTGCAAATGGTGATTCCTCATAAATCATTATGAAAAATAGACTGACTCTGCCAGTTCATAAATTCAAGGCAAGTGTCTATTTCCATAAGGCCCAAGCAGACAGGCAGTGTTAGGGATGCAAACATGCCGCCACCACATGCAGTAGTTAATGTGTTAGCATTTTAACAAATTGAACCACTTCACTGGCCTATTTATCAGTTCAAGCTATTTAGAAATGTTGTTACCATATGTTGTCCATTGAAATGAATGCTAAACACTGCATTTGTAAATGGTAATTTATGACTCATAAACGTCTCAGCTATTAGAGTCATTCTGCCACTGTGACTGGAATTGATAGCAGTTTCTGCACTTCATGTTTTGTTTTTTTTCACTACCCTCATTTCAGGAATATCGTTGATATTAAAGCTTTAGTACCTCATAGAGGATGTTATTTAAAAGACTGTGTGTATCAGAGAGAGGTTATTTTTGTGTGCTATGAACCCCATAAATTGATTTCAACTTTTGAGTAAACTTCTAGGACTAAATATTTTAAAAAGGTCCTCTGGAGTATAAGAAGTGATCAGTTTTCAGTTATAATAAATCTGGTTTAAAAAACAAATGAGGCCCTTTTTACCTTCCCTGAAAAGCCTTTTCCCAATCTATATTTACTTAGGTACAGAGGAGATGAGCGTGAAGTAACAGTCCTTCAATCCCTCCCATGACAAAGTGGAAGTGCTCAAGCAGATTTGATGTTACTTAGCCTTGAAATTAACTTTTGGTGAAACTTCTTGACTATTTTTAATATACATTATGAAAATATTATCTATATGTTTTCCTGTGAATGCTGTTTCCTAGTGATAAAGAGCCATAGACAGTGCTGTTGAGAACTGAACTTATCAGAAATCGTCATTTTTACCAAGTAGGTTGATTGCAAGTTCCTAGGGGCTTTAAAGGCTAAATTTTCAGGCAGCCTTTGGAGTGCCACTCCAAAGTGGAAGTAATCTGTAACTTTCATGTCCAGAAGTTTGGTGCGTGTAGTTTTCTATCACAAAGAACATCTTGACAGGTCAGTTCATTCTGTTCAACTCAGAGAGATCTTCATACGGCATGAATGTCTCTTAAGAGGGGACTAAGGAAGAAGGCTTCTGAGTTCATTTAGACCAAATACTTGATTTTTAAATAGGTCTAATTACACAGATGGAATTTCACTTCTGGAAAACATGCTTATATGTTTCTTATGCTTCTGTACAAATATCGAAAGGCATCCAAAAAACTAAGGTCTAGACCTTCCTAAGAAGGTCTAGAAGGATTGTCTTAAAACTCCTCAGCTGTCTGCAAATATAAATCTCATGCATGTGAACACAGAGACACAGCTCACTACTCTTTCTGAAAACTTCCCCAGAACACAGAGATGATTTCTGTAGACCACCTGTGTTAACTATACTGTTGAAATATATATCATTGTTTGTCACCAGTCAGATTTGAGACATCCCTGATGAAGACACATTGCACTGACACAAACAGTTCTGTTTTAGTGCTTAAAGATGGATTTTGTACAGAATGTAGTCCCTAGTCAACATGAGTCAAGCAATAACAATGCAAATCCTCCAACCAGCATCTTGGTGTAGGAACATGGCTTACACCTTGGTGATAAATGTGTTTTGGGGACATTATCTATTTAAAAATTTCCAAAGAGCTATTCATGCAAATCTTCCTTTCTTTTCCTGGCTGCTAGGCTGTCTGGGTTACAATGGAAAACAATATATTTTACCTTTTTTCTCCTTCTTTTGTATAGCCCCTGTGACTACAGACAAGGCTTTTGGTCCACCATATTTTATTCTTCTGTGGAAGAGAGATAATTTATTCTTCTTAGAGGGTTTTTAAAGGAAAAGAAACTATACTTGAGTATGGCATACCCAAACAGTATGACTGTGATGCTCAAGGCAAAGGATAGAGAGAAAATCATTCAACATAGAATAATCAGAATTTTAGGTCAGATATTAATCTCAGCAAAAACCTAGTTCTCAGCTTAAGGAGTTTGATAGTGTTGTCTGAAAAAACACCTACCTCAGGATCTGGAAATCTCTTTTCATGTCTAGAATAATACTTTCAAGTAGCCTCTATTATTACAATGAAATTAAAAAAGATTATATCTGCTCTTTGGGCTTGCATGTACAGAGGATGTTGAAAACCAACTTTCATTAAAAACAGGATGTGTGGAACTAGTAGCATGAAAAGCAGCTATTAAATGGATTTGTTATCAGTGGCAATAATACTAAGAAGTCCTATTACAATAGTTACAAGGAAATATCTTTGAAATATCTTCTGAAAGCATTAATTCAATCTAAAAACAAAACTTCTGCAAACCAAAAAAATATTTTGTCTGTGGAATGCAAGGAAACAAAATTACTTGCTTGACATGCTGATATTCAGAATACAAAATCCAGAGCAGACAGCAAGGCTAGAGCTCCCTCTTGCCCAATTTTAACAAGCATTTTGGGATATTATATGTTGAGCTTCTGGGTTTTGCTGTGAGTGTTATGGCTTTTACAGCTGACAGAGAGTCCTGTGTGGTCAGCAGATGACTGAGAGTGTTGAAAGAAATAGATATGGTATCATGCAGTTTTATTTCCTCTTTTTAAATGTAGTTAATTGTGCTGTGAAAATGCCTGGGGTTGTTTCTTCAGTTTTTTAAGAAACATTTTATTTTCCACCCTCATATGGAAGTAAATAGAGTTTTTGAGTTCCAACAGAAAAAAGTAGGGTGTTGTGATTCTCATTGAAATGGTTCCTCTAGAGCCTATGTTTTATTAATTTTTTTTTATTCAAAACAACATCTGTTTGTTTGTTTGTTTTAATGCTTGTGAAATGCCAAAACAATTCATCTATGTATTTTGCAAAGGCCAAATTAAATTCAGACTTGAGAGATTGACTTTCAGAAGTGCAGGTCACTTGCTGCTCTGGCTAAAGTTAAAATCACATTCATGAACTCAACACCTCTGACTTATGAAAATGTTACATAGAAGTGTTTGATTTTGTTTCAGTAAGTCCATTAAAATATTTGCATTCATGGACTGAAAAAAGAAAAAAAAAGCACTTTCTGAAGAACAAGTTAGAATGCTGGTCTGTCATGTATTCCTAAAATTGAACATCAATCTTTTACAGCAAGTGCCATTTTCATTCAAAATCAATAAAAATTAAAACCAACAGATGGGAGATGTTAAATAATATTTTCTGGCAAAGAAATTGCTTTTTGGCTGAATAGATAATTTGGAGATCTTATTTATTTTGCTTTAAATTTGGACCTGCTCTTAGCTTCTACTGCAACTACCTTTATTGTGGTCCTACTACTCATGTGTATGAGGACAAAAGATCACTGCTGTATTATTGAAATGGGGTAAACCACTAAATTAGCAAGAGCAATTCAAATACAAATTGGGCTTTTTTTTTTTTCTACTCAATATTTTATGCTTATTTTTCCAGTGGTAATACCATTTAAAAAGTACAGACAATAAATTAAATATTAGGTTTTCAAAGTGAATATGTTTCATTCTGAGAAAGGTGTCAAGGGATTAAACACACGTTTAAGTTTGAGTATGCTACACTGACTTGTGATGTCTAATAAAATCAATGGGGAGAAGTGGGCATTTGAAAAGAATGGTTAATTTGAACAATCTTCAGTGTCCTGAGACCATGAAGTGAACTGTGGCCTAGTTGACTGTTCCCAAACTGACAGCAAAGAGAGCCTAAGGTGTCTAACAGCTGTTTGATCTGGAGTTTAATATTTTTTCCTTTTTGTGTACTAAATCCCAGAAAGACAGATATTGCACATCTTTGATGATTCTCCCAATAGCCATAAGTAACAGGAGCATCATGAGGAGCACTGAAAGAAACCAGACTTCCTTTAGAATGATAAAAATCCATGAAATCTCAGTCACAGGATCACAGGTAGTTTTGGGTTGGAAGGGATTTTAAAGATCATATCGTTCCAAACCCCTGCTGTGGACAGGGGTGCCTTCCCAGGTTTCTCCACTCCTGGATCTGAAGACTTCCAGGGATGGAACATTCAGCTTCTCTAGACAACCTTTCCTATGCCTTACCATCTGCACAGTAAAGAATCTGACCCTAAAATTACTAAAATATCAAATAAATAATTAAATAATAATAACAATAAAAAAGAAAATAAAATGACATGAGTGGAATGCAAATGTCAGTGAGTTTTTCTTGAAATATTGCTCCTCAAGAAAATTCTCTAACTGTTTTGTAGATAGGTATAAGCTTCAGGGCATCTGTTGTGGTACAGCCATTCACAAAACTGGAAATAGTACAGTCAGCTCAGAAAAGAGGAGCCCACTCAAACCTCAGACTGTGTTGTAACAGCTTCTGAATTCTATTGCCAACTCCACAGGAAACCCCTGAGTTGTTGACAAATTTTAGAGTATACACACAGGCTTCTAAATATGGATTTATAAGTTCAATTTTAGGGATTTTTTTTCATACTGTGTTTTGGATCCCAGCAGGATGATGATATAGTATTGACTTTCTTACCACAACCAAGAGAATAAAGTCTAGTTTTATCCTTTAGGCAAAGAATTGACTAAAGAGTGATCTGTAAATATTTTTGGTTATTAATGCTAATTTCCCAATATAATTATTCATTATAATAGTCTTAATGAATGGCAAGAAATTGTGGCAGCCAGAAAATGAAAGAAAACACAGTTATATCTTTTCAAGAAAATATTTCGCACTCTTGTCTGATATTGGAATGACTGAAATTATCAATTTTCAAAAGCTGTGGCTGTGTTCCAAGGTGACACCAAATCTCATAAGAATGAAGGCAAAGATCTGTCCCACATCAGTTTGTCTCTGGGGCAAATACTGGCTTTTCAGAAGCTTTTTGCATTCTCTTTGAATAACCCCTTAATAGTCATATGAATAATTGTTCTATTCCATCTGGGCATTGTCACCAACAATTACTGGAAACCAGAAAGCCAGGGATGGGGTACAAGACAAGGTAGCCCTCAAAGAATCAAACTCTGTGAGAAACTTAGAAACTTCAGTGCCTGGAATTCTTTGAGCCTGATATTTATATTTAATAGAGAGAGATTGAGCTGATATCAACCTGTAGCAACCACAGCATCCCATGACACCTTAAATACATGTTGTGCGAAGCTGAAATTGCTCTTGTTTCTCCAAAAGTTACCCTCCAACATGCTCTTTTGATACCCATAATTCTTGCATTATAAGTTACAGTAGAAATTTTCCCACTCTTGCTTCTCTGTGTCACAGCGTTACAGATCCCTGTCCTAGTTTCCCTCAACTGGAATTTTTCAGGCTAGAGATTCCAAGGTATCTCAGTCACCCCACATGCAAAACCCATTTTCCTCCTTCCACCTGTCTTACCACTGTTCTCTGACCATCTTTGATTGACACACGGAAAACAATGAGATTTTGGCACATAGACTCAATGCTGATAGTCCATCCCAGTTCCTAGGGGTCTCTCTAGCCAAGTCAAGTTGTGCAAATCTATTCCTGATGGCTGACAGAATTTTCATTGCAGACATTTTCAGTTCAGGGTTTGCTATTATACTCACTGAAAAACTATTTCACAGATAAGTATGCCCCTGAATCAGAGCTGTCTCCATGAAAGTTCATTAATTAATTAGTTTTACTTCAATAAGAAAAGCTGGGAAATAAAAAGGAAACAAACCTTATGAAAAAAAAAAAACAACATGTTGGTTATAGCTTTGTCTCTCTGTCAATGGGAGAGTGAATTGTTTCTTTCCACACAAGATGTGTGCTCTTTCTTGGGGTACGAGGCCCTATGAGATAAAAAAATAATTGTTTCCTCAAGTCTTTTGATTCTTTCTTCTTTGGCTAAGGAAAAATGGTTCTATTTCAGCCACAGTAGGGCATCTCTATTTGTACTCTTATTGTGATAGCTTAGTTTGATTGCCAAATACAAAAACTAGTAACAGAGCAGCCTGTCATGGCATAGATGCACTGGTGATATGGTCCTCTACACTAACAGAGGGTTAGAGAACACACCAATAAATGTAGAGTTAAAAGAGTGAATAATTTTGGCTCAGAAGGTACAACAATGGAGGTCATTAATAGAGAGGTTTACATGGGAATGTGTAATTTTCTTTATGGCCCTTTGGCTTTCTTTGTAATTGCAAAGTCCACACAAACTTATGGGGCACAAATCATATATTCAGAGGTGCTTGGAATGGACTTCTGGAAGTCTTTAGTTCAAACCCCCTTACAAATCACAACCAAATAGATGAGATTCCTCAGTGTATTGTATAGTCAAGGTTTGAACATCTCCAAAAAAGGAGATTTCACCCGGACAACCTGCTAAAGTGCTTCACCACCCTCATCACCACCTAGATTTTTTTCCAAACGTGTAGCCAAAATTTCCCACCTCTAAGTTTCACCAGCAACTCCAGCTTCCCTACACACAGGTAGCTGAAGACAGCAGTAAGATCCAGCTTATTCTTATCCTAAAGTGAAACCTCCACCTTCTCCTTATGTCTCACAAGTTCTGTCCTACTGATCATCTCCTGCTTATGCAGCCCTGAATGATGCTAGCCACCTTCATGGCACAGAACACTGGTGACTCCTGCTCAGCCTCTTGGCCATCAGAATTTCCAGCTAATTTTTGGCAAAGCTGCATCCTGTTCACTCAGCCCTCCCATCCTGAAAAATAAATAGATTGGGACATATTGCTCCCACAAGCCGATATTTTTTCTTCATAAATTGTAGAGGCAATTTAGAAGTATTAGCTCAAGTGTAGTTATTGATACTGAAAATACCTAAACTTCAAAATTCCTGCACTTGATTGACAAAAAATATGATTCTGAGGAAAATATGTTAATAATATTAAATTGGTCTTATAGACAGATACCATAGAGGGATATCAAGGAGCAAGAATACATAAAAAACATAAGGAAAGATTGCCCTCCTTTTTGGGCTCTTGCTTAGATTTATATATGAACATTAAATTGCATTCTAGGAACTTCACACAAGGCTAAGATTCCAAGAAGAATAGATTATCTTGCCTGCTGTTTGACCATTTTATGCCAGGCTTGTAAATAAAGCAAATTACACTTAGAATACATATAAATTTCTTATCAGGGATTTCTTTCTTATCTGTCTTAGGAAACAAACATTTTTATGTGACACTGACATCAAACTAAACAGTGAAATATGGAGGTATAGTGAAACAATATTTTAATTTCCTTTTAACTTCAGTTTCCCCTCCCCATTTTCCTGCATTTGTTGCAAACTTCTTTTTTCCCAGTTCTTGGCTCTGAACCAAAGAGGAGTGCACTGAGGAAAGACAGTCCACTTCCTATAGAAAGCAGCTGGTTTAAGAACAGTCAGACAATTTGCTACCATAAACATTCACCCGCCACTTCTGTGGAGTTCATTTTGTTTCATTCAAAATCAGTCCGTAGGTTCACAGTAGTGTAGTGATTATGGCAGAACAATAACCTTTTAAAATATTCAGCGGATTTCTACCTAGTGAAAAACATCTTAAACATCAATTAAAGAAATAGGCATATATTTTCTGTGAAAAATTTTTCCTCCGTCTGTTCAGATCATGCATTTTTCAACTAAACTATCACCAAGCTTGGTATTTTAGTGGGGAAAAAACCCCCTGTATTTTAAAAAAAATAAGTAAAAAAAAAACCCCACCACTTTGTGACTTACTGAACTGGGAAACAGATGATTCTGATTAACACATAAGAGCTATGTGGAATGTGTCAGCTTTGCAACACAATGGTCACTTCAGTTTGGATTAAGGCACTTTTTTCTTACTTCTTAATCTAGAGTGAGAACAGAAGTAATAGAGCTCACTCTTAGTCATAAAGAAATTGCAGACCACAGAAACTTTTACACAGCTCTGTTAGAGCAGGATGGATGATAGAGACAGACAGAGGAGTGGAAACTAGGCCTCAGAGGAGCTGTCATTGTCACAGATATGTTTACAACAGCACTAGAGCCAGTCCTGGAGTGAAGGGTGCAAAACAAACAATCCATTCTAGGATGATGTGGGCCAGTCTGTAGGAATATTGCTCAGCAAACACCCCAGAAACCCACCTGGAGGGGACTGGGTATTTTCCAGGCAGCTTTACCATTAAAACTGTTACTCAGTGGACACAGTAACACCCAGGAAAAGTAAGGGGCAACAACACGAAGTCCCTGACCAACAAATCTAACTAAACTCTGCATTGATGGAGTAGTTTAGCAGCAGCAGGACCTCAATCTCCAACAAAAATATTTGGAGCTTTGGTGTTCAAACTTAAGTTAATTATTCAATACTCTTTCTATAAGCAGAAGAAATGAAAAAAAAAAAAAAAAAAAGAAAAAAAAAATCTGTGGAAATGTTTTGTCTTGTTTAAAGGCAGGCATATGGGATGAGCAAACAATAAGCCTGTTGGCATATTGAGTTTCCTCACTTGGATGGAAGGGGTCCAGCCTAGTAAATAGGTCTAGTTTGAGCAACCTGGTCTAGTGCAAGGTGTCCCTGTCCATGGTAAGGGGTTTGAAATGAAATGTAAGGGCCCTTCCAGCTCAAAGCATACTATGATTCTATGAAGCTATGGTGAAACTGGTATGTGAATACTCAATTGGTTTACAACAGCCAAAACCTTGGATTCCCCGAGTCTCCATATCCCAGAGGGTTGTGCAGCCCTTCAGAAGGGCCTTGACAGACTGGAGGGGTGGGCAGAGAGGAACCTGCTGAAATTTAACACAGCAAAGCTAGGTCCTGCACTTGGGGAGGAGCAACTCCAGGCTCCAGCAGAGGCTGGGGGTGACCTGCTGGAGCAGCTCTGAGGAGAAGGACCTGGGGGTCCTGGTGGACAACAGGCTGTCCGTGAGCCAACAGTGCCCTGGGGGCCAAGGAGGACAATGTAATCCTGGGTGCCAGCAGGTCAGGGAGGGGATCCTGCCCCTCTGTCCAACCCTGGTGAGGCACATCTGGAGTGCTGTGTCCAGGTCGGGGCTGCTCAGGACAAGAGAAGACAGGGAGCTCCTGGAGTGGACCCAGAGTGCTACAAAGACGATGAAAGGCCTGGAGCACCTGCTTTATGAGGAAGGGCTGAGGGAGCTGGGGCTGTTCAGCCTCCAGAGGAGCCCCAGCTGAGAGGGGACCCCATCCCTGTCTGTCCCCATCTGCAGGGAGGGTCAGAGCAGGGCCCAGGCTCTGCTCCAGGGGCCCAGCAATGGCACCAGAGGAACGGGCAGGGACTGAGCCCTGAACAGATTGTCCAAGAGAGGGTGTGGACTGTCCCTCACTGGAGATATTCCAGACCCCTCTGGACACAATCTTGTGCCCTGTGCTCTGGGATGACTCTGCTGGAGCAGGGGTGTGGGACAAGATGACCCCACTGCAATCCCTTCCAGCCTGACCCATTCTGTGATTCTGTGATATTGCAATTCTCATTAGTGTTCTTGGACTGTATTTGCTTAGACTTTGAGAGTGAGCTCTTTTGTGAGGGATAATTCCTAAGTTTTTTGAGAAACTGTAAGTTTCACCCATGGCTTAAATGACTGGATCAGACAAACCTCCATAGGGAAGAGATAGTTCCTCCCTGTCCAGGAAATCAGAGGGGATCCAATACTTTATCCCTTATGAGGATCTGCACCTTTGTCATCCACTGACTTAAATTCATTTTTAGAGCTCTTCATAGTGACTTTAAGTTACCCACAGGAAATTAGTTAAGGTTAGGGCAGGATGTTAATGCTGAGTATTCAGTGAAGGTGTATCTTCAGAGCAGTGAGAAATGGCTGCACTAACAGAATAATATTCTTTCTGCATTTCAGCTGGTCCATCCAGGGCTGGCTAAAGTACCATCATGTTACGTGCCTCTTTTGCTTTATGCCTTTAGGAACATAATCTCATAAAATGTATTTTTAATATGCCTCTGGCAGTCTATGTCTGGGCATCTGGATTCCTTTGAAGACATGGTACTAATTGTATGTCTAAAACACAGCCACTAACTCAAAATAATTTTTTATTCTCAAATTTCCATTTTTTTCAACCAACTTCCTGGATTTTTCTTTTCCTCTTTGTTGGCAAACAAAATAATGTATTTGTGAAAGTAGCTCCAAAAGAGCTACTTTTACATTGCTTTGTAGCTCATATCACTCTTTGCTATTCATTTAACCTTTGCATTCCATTCCCCTCCTTAAACCTCTCTTTTTCTTTCAGCCATGCCTCATACATATTACTTTCCTACCCCTCCTTTTAAGCCTCAACCTGAAACCCTCAAAGCTGAGCAGACAGCTTTAATTTCAATTTGCATTGATTTCCTTTTATAATAATAAACCACCCACAAACACAGGCAAACTTTTAATTTGATTTAAAGCCAGCTTTCTGATGTGTCTCCAGCTTTGCCTTCTGACTTTCTGTCTGTGCAGATGTAAATTATTCAGTGAGGGTTGTTGTAGACATGCCTCCTTTATTAACATCTGTGGGACTTGTGAGGCTGAAGGAAAATCTACCCTCCCCACAGGCATCTCATGCTGGAAATTTACACTTGATGACTGTGTAGAGGGACCATATATCACCCACTCTTCATAACTGTTATTCACTCTCTAGAAGGGGAAAAAAAATAAAAAGAGAAAAAAAAAGGATAGAAAAAAGAGAAAAAAAAGAAAAAAAATCATCAAGAAGAGGAAAGCTGTGGAGTTCTTTGCATTATACATATCCTTTACCACATTAAAAAGGACAAAGAACACAAAAATAAAAGGCAGTCTGCTACTTTACCTCTCAGTACAGTCCAAACATGAAAGGCAAGCAGGTTCTCAAAAGTGGGTGTCATTTGTGATGTTGTAATTAATCACACATAGTTGCTTACTGTGTGTGTAGTACCTACTGAGTGGTTTTGTAAAACATGATTCGCCCAGATATGATCCAGTTGGTGCCTTGCTGCCTTTCCTAGATTTCCCTGCAGAGTGGATTATGAGTCAAGATACCGACAGCCCACCACTAGAATATTATGTGATCCACATTGAAGCATTATTTGGCCCATGGGCAGAATAGTATCATCATTGTTGCAAAGCACAGAATAATAAGGCAGAGACATATACTAACAGTTTGGGATAGCCAGATTCATCTTATTCATTTTAATGAGCAAGCAGGCCAGCAAAGCAAACCAGCCATCTGTGCTGCAAAGACACTGAATGCTGGAATTTTCTTCCCCTTCATCATCATATTGCTATATCAGCACATGTGCTAACTTCAAACCTTTCCCATAACACATGTCCTCCAATTGCAATCATTTGGATGCAATTTGGTTTATGCTTCCATTTCCCCCCTGTTGATACAAGTAGGGTGGTTGCTGTTGCCATTGGAAATGCTTTGACATCTCTGTCTCCAGTTCTTAATGTTTTTCTGTGTGACCTTGTCCAATCAAATCTAACAGGTACTGGCACAAGCTTTTATGACTTGATCTGAAAATACGCACAATCATATGCTAGTTGTTTTGTGAATGGTAATTGATGGCGCTTAAAAAAAACATCCATGAATTTCCCATTGAGGTAAACAAAAAGGCAGGATCCCTAGTCCAGGATGTGAAAGTGCAGAAAAAGGCATCTTACATGTTCTTTCATTGAATATTAAAATACTTGGCTTGAATTAAAGCCAGGTGACCTGCAAGAAAATGCAAGCAAATAAAAAGATCCTGGTCTCATAGAAAAAACTAACAACAGCCTTAGAGCTGGCAGCTCTTTCAGTGATTATTGCCTTATAATGGCATTTAAAAATTAAAGAACTCAGCTCATTTCCACTAGTTCAGCCCTTCAGTTTATGCTGCTGTTCATCTCAGGCTTCCTTTGCAGTTGTAAAGAGGGACAGAAAAACTTCAGAATCACTGTTACAGTGCCCTCCATTCAAGATATGACAGCCTCTGCACACTACCCTGTCCCTACCTCCCTCTCCTGTGGCATGAACGTGGGGTGATGAAGCTCACCTAAAACCTTTACTTCTGCAAGATGTGTGCAGAGGCTTGAACAACCAACTACAAATGTAATCTTAGATGCATACAGCACCTAGGGGGGGCAGATGCTTTACTTGGCAGTATGGCCAGTGTGACCTTTGGAGCTGGATATTCCGTGGTCATATATGTGAGTCCTACCTGATGGAAACCTTAATTAATGAAGATCTCCTGCTTTACAGGCATAAACAAGTGCCTGTGTGTGGCTTTTCACCCGTCTGAGTAGATACATCAGCTCAACTTGCACTAACTCAGGGATTTCTCCAATTGCCTGAGGCAGCCATAACCCTATTATTAAAATTATTATTGGCTTAAAATGAGGCACGTGGAACAGTGTTGGACACACTGATTCATGATAATTGTGATAGCACCATTTCTCTCTACCAAGCCAGAGGCATCTGGAAGCTGATATCTGTTCCATTAACAAGTAAGGATGTTGCAGTGCTACCAGGTGAAGAATATTACAGCTGTTAAATGACTGGAGTGAACAGAGAACAGTGTCAATAGTTGAATAATTTTGATTATTATCTTGTTCAGTTGAAGGTGGCAGGATAAAAAGCCTGCGTGAGGGAATTATATGATAGGGAAAAGAGGAAACCTAGATAATGGACAAAATGTGGTCATGTTTAAAAATAATGACAACATTATATCTTTGTGCTCCTTCTGTGGTGATAGGATTAGGCTGTAACATTCACATGGATATGGCAATGCTGTGTGAGAAGTTTTAGGGAACATCCATAACTTAATTCATGTTTCCGCAAGTCTCTCTACACTTATTCTGACATGAATTTCTCTGCTAATTTACTAACCTACTGCCTTGGTTTCTGTTAGATAAAACAGGGCTGTCAGCTGCATTTGCTGAACACTAGTTGTGGTCTTGCATGCCTTCTACAGAACCTTCTTCCTCACTTCTCTAAGTTTTTTTACTCTTGTCCCTCTGAAATTTTAACTGAAAAATAATTGTTGCTCGGGTTTATTTTTGCCAAAAAACATTGGTAAACTTATCATGCTTAATATATATTAAGGTATAATAACATTGAAAAAACTTTATAATCCATTTTTGTCTGTGTCATCAGCCTTGTAAGTTTTGGATACAAATAAAAGTTTTAAACAGAGAACCCTGAAATGAGGTGTTCCAGGATAACCCTTTGTTCTCCCTTCTAGACCTGGATGAAACCTCAGTGAAAAACTCCCCACCAACCCCTCCAAAACTGGTATATCTGAGTTAGCTAAAAACAGATTTTTGAGAAAAAAATGACAATTCTCAAAGAAACCCACAATATGTTGTTTTATTGAGAGAATTGAAATGTTTCATTTCACCACAACAGATTAGACACCTGAAAAGAGATGTCTAACTTAATTTTTAAAGGTTGGAGTGTCTGACATCTGCATAAACCTCAAAGATGCACCCAGGAGCTGCTAAAGATCATGTTTGCAAAGTGACAGCTGGAGGTTGAGTGGGGAAGCCCTGAGCGTGCAGGAGGACAGGAGAAATGCAAGGTTTTGCAACATAATATTATCCAGAAAATCAAAGCTCTTGGTTTCACAACATCCTTTTTAATTTTTGTTATTCTTTTTGTGTTTTTTTTTTTCCCTGCATTATAAAACCAATATATAAAGAAAAATACAAAAAGTGAAATAATTCAATGCATTTGAAGTCACTGAAGAATTCTGTGCTACTCAAGGGTATTTTGGGTGTTGAACAGAAAAAACACTGCTTTAAAAAAACACTGCTATCTCTTCCTGCCTTCCAAAATCAAACAGAATCAAATATTTTCATTTCATCTCCCCTACCCAAATATTTGCAGTTTATTTTTTTACTTTGGGAAAAAATTGCCTAAGACTCTAAATGTTGTTTAATGAACTTGTGGGAGAAGTGACAAATCCACAGCAGAATAATTCAGTAATTTGACTGATTATGTGATGGATAAAAATAATTCCAATAAGGATTTATATAGCTACAATATTATTATGAGTTTATAACTGTTTGCTAATTGGCATCATTAATGAAAATTAATGTAGGTACATGCACTTAAGCATTTCATCCCTTAATGAGGAAATGGACAATGATGTGAAATACTACTTATAATTAATATTAATATTTTCTAAGACAAATAGCACACTCAAGGCTTTGCCAAGAGAAGAAAATACAATTATCCAGCCTGTATGTGGTGGCCATGAGTTAACATTCTAGTTACAGTTGTTGAGAATAACCCTTGGTGATACAGATACATCAGAAAGAGATCCCATACCACAGAAAAGGCAGTAATGAGGAAGGAGTTTCTAATATGTCATGTTGGACATTTTAGTTTTCTATCTGTAATTCACACTTGCATTTGCAAATACAGCTCATATTATTTCCCTCTCATTATGTGGTAAAAAATAGACATACAGGCAAGAGGAAGATGCTTTGGCAAAAGGGTTGCAAAACTGTCAGGGCATCAAAGAGCCTGCAGGTCTTGTAGGTAGATCCTGTAGCAACAGTAAAAGCTGGAATTCCATGTCAGGTGCCTGGGATCCCTGCACAGTGCATTCAGATCTGCTTCATATCAAAGGCATCCTACATGCTTGGCTGAGAAGCATGAAAGACAAGAATACGTCTTTGAGAACTTATCTTTTTCTGAATCTTAGCTACTTTCTTCAGTATTTTGAATGTACCACAGCACTTCATGGTTACAGTCCCAAATATTTCTCATATTTACTTACAATAACTTTTTTTTAAAGGCATTGGAAATCTTTTTGTGACATTCATATCAAATTTTGGTGATTCAAGAAAGCCCTAAAAAAAATCAGATGCCCAATTTTAATTTGTTTTTTTTTTTCTTATAATATTTCAAATGTCATCTCCATTTTCCTGGGAGAGCATGATAACAAAGAGAATGAGAGTTTTTATCAGTTGGATGAAATAAAAAATCAAGAATAAGAACTAGAATCCATCTCTAGCTGGACATTCAAGGACATATCCATTCACTCAGGTTTTATTATTTTTTCTTGAATCCAATTAATTACTCTTTAATTCATGCCTATAAAACTAAAATTGTTTCAGAGCAGAGAATGTTTGTATCCCATTTGTAAAATAACATATAGGATAATTCCTTATAATGAATTAAGGAGGTCAGTTGCACATTCCTGGTGCCCTGTTGAAGCTTTGTCATTTAGCACAAAAAATTTTCAAGATTCCTCAGATGTAAGGAGGGAAAATAGATTAAATTCCTGCAGGAGGAATTGAACATAGCTTTCCCAGTCCTGGAGGGCTTCTATAACCACGGTGTTACTGTTATAAGGACAGTTTCTATCATTACATTTTCAATCTCACTCTCTGGAGGGAAGCTAGATGAAAGACTTACAGAATGTAACTTGGATTCACTGTATGTACTCTTCTGAAATACAGCCACGAGATCCAGGGGTTTTATTTTGCTCTTATTTATTTTGTTCTGGGCTACAAGTCCATCCACAGATTAAATTGCTTTTCTCAATTATGTCTTGGGGTGACATAATGAGAATTAATTGTTATTTGTAAATTTCAGTGGTCTTTGATATAAATTCCATGGAATCTGTGAGGTCTTTTATAGATTTAACTTGTTTGACCATTTTCAGGCATTAGATGTTATAACTGGAAGTTAACTCCCTTAAGAGTTAATTTTCCTTTCCAATGCACCTTGCATTCAGAAAAGTATCTAACCAGGCACCACTTTTTCCTATAGTTTCTGCTCTTAAAATTGATTGAGAATTTATACATAGAATTGCTGAAGTTCCCTTACAAACTGAGACAAATCTTGCAGTAAAGTTTATCCTAGTGAAACATCGTATTTTTTTATCAACTCTCCACTATTTCTTCTTTTACACCTGAGGCATTTTTAAAGAGTAGGTTTTAAGCATAGTTGTGGAGATGTATGACGCCTTTTGCCTTGCCTTTGTTGTATATGATTAAATTAATGCAATGAAAGGAATTAATTTTCCCTGACTATTAAATGCCACCAAAGGACTAATTTTTTCTATCTGTCTTCCTCTGCCTTTGTGTTCTGAGTTTTGTCCTTCTTCATGATGACTCATCCTGGTAGAATGTTTTTTCAAGGGATATTTGTCTAGTAGGTAAGTGATTTTATTTTGGATCTTGGTTAGAAGGTCACTTTTTTCCTGCTTAGTTTGCTTTGCAGAGGTGTATTCATCTTTGTGCTCAAAAACCATTTCCAGCATCCCTCCTGTTTCTGTTATATCCTGCTATATTATTACCAAAATAAGCTCATTTGGAATATTGTATTAATTACACCTACTTTTTAACATCCAACTTGTAGATGTTTCCATCTGGGCTCTTATAATAGGCTGGTTTGGTTTTTTTAAAAGCCCCAACTAAAACCAACCAAACAAAAACATCTGCCAAAACTATAGACATTTATAGAAGGAAAATGTATATTTAAGTTAAACATAATTTTCTTACCATGAGGGTAGTGAGACACTGTCATGAGTTACTCAAAGAATCTGTGGCTGCCCCTGGATCCCTGGAAGTGTCCAAGGCCAGGCCAGACAAGGCTTGGAGCAACCTCGTATAGTGGAAAGTCTCCCTGCTCATGGTGAGGGGTTGGAACTGGATGATCTTTAGAGTCCTTTCCAACCCTAACCATCCCATGATGCTATGATTCTGTGAAAAAAAGTTAATTTTAGAGTGAAGTTTATCTCATCTTGAATAAAAGTATTTAATGTAGGACAGAATAGTCTCCCTTTAAAGCACTTTTTTTTTTCATAGAGACATAGTGATGAATATCTCAGACAGAGACATCTGTATTGTAAGTGTCTAATGAAGATCAATCCCATTCAGAAAAGAGAACTAATAGTTCTGTATCAAAGACCACAAGAATATATTTCCTCTCTCTTCTCTTCTAGGTGAAGGGGAATGCAGTGGAACTGGCCACATATCACAAATAAGTTAAAAGGCACAGCCAAAGTGAACAGATTAGCACAAAGCCATATGTAGAATCTCTTAAAGCTGCTGACAAATAATGTTGAACTTCTAACAAAATGCTAAAATTCAAAGCCTATTTAAAGAAAAAAAAAATGGTGGAGATGGGTACATGAAGGAGAAGGGACTGGGCGGAAGACAAGTGATATTCATTTAGTAAATTGTTCAGTGACAAGGCCTATAACTTGTCCCTTGAGATTGTTAAGTGTTCTCCTGTATTCAGCAGAACAGGAAAGGTTTACATCACCCTTCCTATCAAAGAGATATTTAGGCTGCCTTCTCTCCAACCTACTTAACATCCTCATTTACATCTAGCTTTCTGACTTCTATTGAAATTGGGCTCCTACTCCACTGTCCTGCTACATGCTGCCATTCTCCTGTCCATCATTGAATTATTGCCTTTTCTTCTTCTCTTCCTCCTCCCTTCTTTTCTCTTCTTCTCCACTCTGCATCTCCCAGAGGTATTTGCATTTGTGTGGCAAATACACTGATTCTTTTCACATGGTTTGCTCCAGCATGACATGAACTATTTAATTGTAAATTATTAAGTCATCTGTACTTTTCTGAAATGATTCACAGTGAAATGACAGGAAATTATTCCTAGTGGAGTGAAGGATATGATATGATGAAATCACGATTCACATGTAAATTGGATGTCTGCTGATAGAAATCTGAAGTCCACTGAGAATTCACAAAAAGAAAAAGCTTCAGGGCTTATCCATTGGCTAGATAATTTATTAATGGATAGCCCTTGTTTTAATACTATCTGCTCTTAGTTGTTGAAACCCCAGAGGGATATTTTTTCCTTTTTTTAGCTGTAGCTTGATGTGAAAATTTTAGATGAACAGCATCATTTCTAGTTTTTACATATATTCATATATATATATGTTTATATGTAGCTTACCCCTAAATACCTCAATTGTCAGCCAAACTCAAACACATTATCCATATATAGGTATAATATAACTATTAAATATATGTATATTTTACATATATATATGTATATAGGTATAGATATATAGATATATACATATATTAAAGGATTGACTGCTAGCTGGTATAATTCACTGTAGTTATATTACTTGAATGGAATCGTGCCAGTTTTATCCATGCTGATGTTATGTAGACCACAGATTAAAGTACACACAGACACTGTCATGCATCTTTATTTTTGTTCCTTTCACAAAGCTGTCTGCACAAATAATATCTTTGGCTTCCTCTGCTTCACTTTAAAAGTGTTACGTTAATTTTAAATGTAAATTGCAATTATTAAATTTGACCTTATAAACTATCAGATGTGATGGGACTTTCCCTTCCTGATTTTTTCTTTATCTTAAATTGGAAAGGAACCAGATCAAACAAGCAGGATTTCAAAGTCAAAACAAATACCATCCATGGCTGGGGACGCTGCTACAATAACAAAAAAGAAAACATATGTATGTATGTGTGTTTTCTGTGTGTGTATAATATAGATGTTAACCACAAAGTATCCAACATCTTTAAATTTGTTTGTAAGACTGGCAGTAGCTCATCTTTTGTTGTTAAGGTGAAAAAAACCCCTCACAATCAAAGTGACCCACATAGATATATGTATTTTTTTTTCTTTCTTTAGTAATGGATACTTTCAGATACCTCGTAAGGTCCTATTCCTCTTGTCATGTTTAAAGGGTTTATTGTTTCCAGAAAAGCTTTTGCTGCTCCCTCTGGAGACTGAGCTGATCTAAGGTAATATTAATTCTGTGCCTCTCGCTTGTCGGAACTCGACTTCAAACGGAATAAATGAGATGAGAGCTGAAAGAGAGGTTATGCAAGCTGTCATCCTCCATTGTGTTGGAGGCATCAATGACTCTCAGAACAAATTAGGTGTCACTCTACTAAATCGCAGTCAGAAAGGCAAATCAGTTTATAGAAGACTTATTTGGTCTCCTGGAAAGCTCTTGCATTCAGAGCACAGTTAATCTTTCTTTTCTTTCCTTTCAGTAAATTTAAAAATCTGCATTTTTTATTTCTTTTAAAATCGAGATGAAGCAGAATTTCCTCATGATGAGTCATAGCGTTCCCCATACAATTTATGCTGATTAGTTCAGTCTAATTTCTCTTTCTTTAAAAGGAGAGGAAAAAAAAATCCCACAGAGGTTTGTTTCACTCCTAAAAGAGAAGTGAATACATATGTTTCATTAGATTTCTTAATTTGGGGATTGCGGCTTGGGAAAGAGGTCTGTGGTGAAAAGAGTGTTTGAAGAAAGAAAGGAATATTTTTGAAGCTTACCAAGTATGATTTATTACAGTTTTGTAAATCTCACTGATTCTATTCATTCTTTATAAAGTGACTCTCAACTTATAGAAAAGCGATACCTACTTGTTTAATAGTTTCTCTGGCACCTGATTTAACACATTTTATTTTATTAATTTTTCCCCCAGTAGAGAGGTTAAAGAGATTTTGCAATCTAGGTTGCACAAGAAACTTTTTTCTTTTACAGTCTAGTGATGTGCTACCAGGTTTTCACAGAAAAAGGCATGCTCAGCCACTATTTGAGAGAAGACAATTGCCATGTTTTAGCAAGATCAGGACAACTGTGGAATACAGCTCACATAAACTGAGGTACCTATTCTAGTTCAAAAAATTGTTTATGCAAGGAATCAGTATGGTGTAAGAGGAGCAGCTCTGCAGAATGAAATAGCTTCAGTTGAGGGCCATTTTACATTTTAAAAGATTTTTTTTTTCCAGATTATCTTTAGTCTAGACTTATGAACTGAGACACAGCAGGTTCTGCAGGACATCAGGTATATTTTTCAAGAGCATCTCTTAGTTTTGCTTGATTGAAAAGATTTTGAGACCCCTCCGTGCTCTCCAATAACTGGGAGAAACCAGATTTCCTCAAAAGTATGCTCTTGACAAAAACTAGAGATGTGACTGGTTTCTCATAAATTTCATGATAAATGAAAAGCACAGATTCCTAAAACTAAATTGGTTCTCAGGAGTCATTATGTCATTTTGTGACTTGGGAACCCAGTGTAAAGTTTCTGATGACAAATGACATTTAATTTCCTGAATTTTAGAGAAATCTTTGAACTTTGTCAGAGCTACAGTTATTAGGCTTTCTGTGGAAGACATAGAGACAGCTAAGTGGATAAAACTGGGGTCAGGGAAGGCCTCAAGCTTATGTAAGTGTTCCCTAAATTTTCTAGTGGGAAATATGGAAGAAAACCCAGAAATTAACTCCCCTTATCAATAGTTATCTAAATAGCTAACCTTCTCCTCGAGCAGAACATGTGAAAAAGACAAACCAAACAGAGAGGAACCAGAGATGCTCCTTCTCCATTGTAAATGACAGAAAAACCATCTATGCACTCGATGAGTGAGGAGTTCTGTAACTGAAGGATCATTCTGCTTACTTTGAAACAGAGACTTATAATCAGTTGTCTTACCTTTTTAGCAAAGTGCTGAGACCATACAAAAATTGGATATTTGAAAATTAGGCTTTGTGAGTCACTGCCGTTGAAATGTTTTTGCATTAGAAGATAAGGAGTGTGCTTTTGAATCTCCTCAGGCACAGGGGGGAGCTGAACTCAGATTCCCCACATGCTGGAAGGTGGATCTAAGACTTAAGACATAAAAACATAGTTAATTCCCTTCATTCCAACTTTAAAAATGATAATAAAAAAAGACTTTTGCCTGAGCCTGTTTGTTTGTTTTCATAAAGAGAAGACAGAAGGATTATGTTGGAACATCCCAATGGAAGAAAATTCCTCTTTAATGGCAATGTTAAGATGGAACAATTTTGAAGTGAGAGGGATATTTCTCAGCATTTCATAGAATCATAGAAGTTTGGAAAAGACATCTAAGATCATTGAGTCTAACCTTTAACCCAGCACTGCCAGGACCACCACTAGCGCATATCCTCTGCAACACATGTACACTCTTTCTGAACACTTCCAAGCATGATGTTACCACCAGTTCCATGCAGATTGCCCCCCAAAACTTACTAATTCTCTACCTCCCACACACAAAATCCATTCTGTGGATCTTGCCACAGTGACTAGGAACCTAAAAAATTAAGCTATTTATTAATAAATGGATCAGAATCAAGGTGTCATCATATGAGAAGCCACACTCCCAGGGAACATCACAAGAACTCAATGCTTAAATGTTTATGGATTGTAAATTGTTATTGTAAAGTAAAATTTCCAGGATAAAAGGAGGAAGTAGGATCAATATTAGTGTCAGGTCTCTAATATTGGAATGATGACATCTCCCTTTTTTCTCAGCACTTTGTGAAGGCTCCAGAGCAGAAGTTCTAAACAGGTAATGAAACATTTTTTATAAGTGTTTCTTCCGAATAAAAAACTTGTTTGGGTTGACTGAACTCATACATCATTTATGCTCCCTTTCTCTTGACATTTTGGCTATTTAGATAACTGGAGAGATTCTTTGCATAACCAGCTCAATTTTAAGTTCATATTGCAAACTATTTGAAAAAAAAAATTGTTCATATTCATTTTGGAGAATACCCATGGTGTAGGAGTCACTTTGATGAGTTTGATGTACACAGTAAAGTAGAGGAAGGAGCTTTCAGACAGTGAAGCAGCACAGGCCTGATCATCCAGAAGACAGTGAAGAGAGGGACATCCTTTCTAGCTGAAAGCTGTCTTATCTTACATTCTCCTCCTAAGATAGGGGGCAAAATCAAGGTTAATCTTTTATGCAAAAAAGATGTGCTTTCACATATGCTGATGTCTCTGGTGATAGGAGTAAAGTTCTCACAAAGGCAAGTGATTGGATATCTTCTTATACAGTTCCCTAACTCTTAACTACTCAGAGACAAAAATGACAAAGTCGTCTTATAGGCAGAAATTTGAAAATTCCTGAAAATGTTGAACTGTGTACCTAACTATAAACATTTGGGTTTGTTTGTTTGTTTGTTTTTCTCAGACAGTGACAAAGTTTAGGTTTACCAAATGGAATTTGTAAAGATGTTTGAAAGTTAATAAATAAATAAATCCTCCATGAAAAAAAAAGGGGATTTCTTGGACAAAGGGAAAAAACACATTGTGTTTACCACACAAATTGTATTCAAAGCACTGGGAAAACCTGGGCATGCTGATGTTAAACCAGGCTTATGGTTTCACTTATTTGATGTGTTCATGGGATGCACCAAACATGGGCTGAAAATCGTGGAAGATGGGAAACAAAGGGAAGAAATAAATAGTCAGTGGCACAAGGTGAACAGTGGGATGCCTCGCATCATTGTTCTGCATTAGATCTCATGTTTGAAATCTGTATTAATGATCTTGAAAGAGGGTAATACTGAGGTTAACAAAACTTGCAGATGACATAAAGTTATTTAGCAAGCACAGACCAGAGAGATCTGTGAGGAACTTCAAAGAGACTTAGCTAAACCATGTGGGGGCAAATGAAGTTCAATGCCAGTAAATGCAAAGTAAGGCATACTGAGGGGAAAAAAATAAATTAAACTGCTTGTACATCTGACAGGGGTATACATTCACTGTCTCAACCCAGGAAAGGAATCTGGGTATCAATGAAGACAGATTTCTCTGCCATATGCAGCTGTAGTTTTAAGAAAAAAAATTCAAACAAGATGTGAGGCTTCATAAGAAGACGGAGATTGATGCAGTAAGTACTACACAGCCAAACTATAAATCAAAATGTGGTCTCATCTGGAAAAATTTGTGAAGTATCATTTCACTACTGTAAAAACAAAATAATAAAAAATAAGGAAAAAATTGACAAATGAAAGTGGTCCTCTGGGAACAAAAAATGGAAAAAAAAAAAAAAGAGGGAAAAAATCTGTCATGTAGAATGATTGAAAAGATTGGGAATAGTTACCTTAGAAAGGAGAGGGACAAAAGGACATAATGAAAGGATGAATATAAATGACTGAGGGAAGATAAATTAGGTGCTTCTCTTCTCAGCTAGTGGCAGGACAAGAGAATGTGCAATAAAATTAAGAAGGCTGGAAAGTTCAAAACAGATAAAAGGCAACAGTGGTCTCTTTTTTTCTTACAATGAGTGATTAAGCCAGGGAACCCTCTGAAACACCAGAAGTGATAACTAAGTGACACTTCAAATAAATATTTAAACAGATAACAAGAATTTCTAAAGTAGAAATAAAAAAGGCAAAATACTTTTAGGGTAGTATTTGAAAGATCTTTTTTTAAAGACAGATTTCTTGAACTTTTGTTTGAAGAACTCTTCTAGTCTTGTGTCCAAATCCCACAAACTTTGGAGGAAAAAGGCCCTGAGGACCTAGTGGCTCATACTGGGGTTAGTTCATGTAATGTGATTTCTGTATTTGAGCACGCTGAGCATCAGTCTTCATGCTCTGCACACAGAATATTACTTCAGATTTCCACCAAATATTTGTTTCCAGACATTCATCCAGGAAAAGTTCCTTGGCACCAGAATGATCCTTTAGGAGAGACACTAAGGATCTGTGTGATGGCCCATGTTTACTGTCCCAAATTCTTTCAGACACGACACTCACCAATCATGGAGGTGAGATACTGGGCTACAAGGATTCAGGATCAGTCTCATCAGAGCAACACATGCTTTGTTTTAAACCTTTCATAGAACCAGGCTGCCTATGCTGGTACAGCCTGTTATTATTTGTCCTCCCCCTCTCCTGGGCTGCTTTCTTCATCAAATTATCAATATTTATCTTTCAGACTGCAGGTCTCCCCACTGAAGGTGTGAAGAATGTCCTTGTGTTTGTAGGCTGTCAAACACAAAAATGTTCCCACTTCATTGAAACCTTAGGCTGTGAAACGCCAGAAACTTGAAGCAGTATCAGTCCATCCCAGGGATGGAGCAAAGGAGACTCCCTTCAGTCATGAGTGCCAGCCTGGAGTACCCCAACATCTGACACTATGAGTGGTGACCCAAACCTCTGCTGTCTGGCAGCTCTCTGACATTCCTCTTTATAGTCATTAAAATGGAAATGACATCTGACAGACATGAACATCATTTCACTTCCAACTCCCTCAATTATCTCCTCCTTTCCACTGCCCTCCCACTCTCTGTGTGGTGAGAGAAATATGTTTTCAGAACTGTCATTTTAAAGAGTAAATACTTGAACCATCAATAACTGTGTGCACTTTGCCCCAGCTGAATGAAAACCTCTTTTGTGAGCGTAGAAGCAAATGATGCACAGTTAAGTAGAAAGAATACCTGAATATACTTATTTCAGCTATTTCTGTATTATGATAGCTTGTTTCCAGTAGATCAAAGAAACCTAGCAGTGTTGTTTTTTTCACACTGTGAGAAGCACAAACATCATTTAAATACCCCCTCAAAATATTCATGCATCAAAAATCCGTTGAAAGCTCAGTCTATTCCCCAGCTGGCTTTCAGCCAACATTGTTATGTTGTTGCTGCATCATGATGGAAATAGCAGACCGTAGAAAACAACAAACAACAGAGAAGACAGGCCTTTTAAAACAAATCCAAACAATTAAAACCAAAACAAAACCCTGACATTTTAACACTATTACAAATTTCAATGACAGCAAAACTCATTGATAATTGTTCAGTTATTGATTTAGTTTCACAAAATGAGATTTTAGATGTTGAATTTTAGGATCCTGTACTCAGAGTTTTTCTAACCCTAAGTCTGATGGTTTTTATTTTGTTCTGTAAAATATATATAGCACATGGATGCATTTCTTGCTTGATGGAAATGCTGTAGCTTCACTGAAGTTGACAATTACCTCTTTCATAATGATGGTCAAATAAGTAAGGAGATGAAAGTAAATGGAATTTCTGTGTATCTGGTGAGCTTTTTCCAAGACAAAGGATGAATAATCTTGCATCAAATCAATAGGGTATTCATGACCTCATCTCTGAGAAAGCTATGGAGTTTCTACTTAGAATCTAGAGTAGATGGAGAGTCTATGTAAGTTATTCCAATGTTTAATTGTCCTTAACTAATCTTATAATTAAAAAAAAAAAAAAAAAAAAGCCCTCTCATGGTAAACAGAAAAGACTTTTTAGAGAACACAAAGAGAAAATCTGTGGATGCAAAAAACATCCCTTAGTTAAAATGTTAGCACGTTCTTTGTTCTGCCTACCTGGTCCTGTATGGCTGCGATCCTAGGCCTTATCTACCTAACAGGGCTCCCATAAGCAGACAGTGCGCACACACTGACATCTCTTATAATAAGCAAAGTCCAAATCCCTCTTGCTCTTCATTCCCTGAAATCCATCAAAACAAACTGTGTCATAATCCCAGGAAAAAGCTGGGGAAACTACTAGGCTCTACTAAACCTGGACTCACTCAAAGGTTTCTTGACAAAGGTATTGGCAATCCCTATCCTCTGTGTTGAAACTGTGGCACCATATATCCTGAACTGTAGGAGTTCAGAGACCCACAGAAGGGCAGCCTGGTTCAATTTCAATTGCATGGATGTAATATCTACATTTGCTTTT
This sequence comes from Acrocephalus scirpaceus scirpaceus, assembly GCA_910950805.1. Lineage (NCBI taxonomy): Eukaryota > Metazoa > Chordata > Aves > Passeriformes > Sylviidae > Acrocephalus > Acrocephalus scirpaceus. Next base: position 23,482,697 of record OU383776.1, on the reverse strand, counting down.
AAACCCTCATTTAATAATATATATGGGCATATACACATATATATATATATGTATACTTTTATATATATATATGTATACCTGTGTGTGTGTGTATATATATATATATACACACACACATATATATCTTTTCTATTTCTATGGTACAGGTCTATGCACGTGTATAATCCTAACTCTGGAGCAAAACGTAACATTCAGAATTACAATTATAGAATCATCAGGGCTGGAAAAGGCCTCCAAGATCAAGTCAAACCAACTCACTCAGTCTCAGATGGACTGTCAGACTCAGATCAAGTCCAATGTTAATGGCAGCATTCCCAGAACTCCTCCAGAGAACTGCTCGTCAGAGGCAGACATTGATTTCATAGAACCATAGAGCGGTTTGGGTTAGAAGGGACTTTAAGGCTTATCTCATTCCACCCCTTGCCTTGGGCAGGGACACCTTCAATTATCCCAGGTTGCTCATAGTCACATCCAACCTGGCCTTAGACACTTGCATGGATGGGGAATCTACAGCTTCTCTAGGCAACTTGTGCCAGAGCCTCACCACCCTCACAGTCACAAGTTTCTTCTTAATATGTAATCTAATCTTAACCTACTCTCATTTTGAAGCCATTGGCCCCATTCTATCATTATGTCCTTATGATCATTAATAGAGATGTTCACATAGAAACGTGTCTTAAGACTGAGTAGAAAAATGCCTCATAAGTTTAGTTGCTCATAAGTTTTGGTGGCTGTGAAAAAAAACCAAAAACAAACCTCATATGAAATCATTTAGATTTATGCAGATCAGATTTCATCTAGACTTTGAGAGATCTCTTTAGAAATTTTGATTTATCAAATTCAGTTCTCCAGTTCATGTTCTTTTCTGGGGATTTCCAACACAGTTCTCAAACTTTTCTCCATTCTTTGCAGTCATGGTGCCCTGGAAGGCTCTGTGATTCTTGGAGTGCAGCACATGGGAACTCTGCAAACAAAGGCCATTTGACAAATCCTTGCTGTGAGCAGGGCAGCCTGGACCACTTCACTCTCTGCCCTTCAGCACTTTCACTATCAGTTCTTTAGCTCCCTTGCAAATTCATTGTTGGAGATCATTTCTCAGTCTCGATGTCTTTTAGGCGAGGCAGGGCTGTCATTTTAGGCCTATGAACTATATTTGCTGGTTGATAGATGCCTCCACATTGCCAACTGAAAATCATCCAGAAGTCAGCTATAGCAGATGTGCCATGTAATTATACTGTCAAGGAAGAATTCCAGACATTGGCCTGGTAATTTTAAGAATCCATTTCTGTCCATCAGAACATTCCCAGTTATTTTTTTCTTAGATATTAAGAATTGCAACTTTTTTTTTTTTTTTTTTTTACTGTGACAAAATATGTATTTCAGCAGAATTTTAAGACAGAAAGATCAAGGTAGATCTCATGATATTATGCCTATGGCTGACACATCTTGAGCTAGGAGCCTAATCATCCTTCTTACCCTCCTTAAGGCATGTGAGACAGAGACCTGTTTGCAATCCTTCAGAGCTGAGGTGGCACGACTCACCCACTGGAGTGATGATGTTTTACAACTGTTGGTAAGGAAGCTTATAGTTCAACTGGCCCTCTAATTTGGGGGTTTCATTTAAGAGACTAAATGCAGGAGAGTTGAAGCCACAGACAGACAAGGAGGCCCATTGCTTTTTTCTTTATTAGACCCCAGAGACAGCATGAATCAAAGCATGAGGTGTCAGAGTGCCAATGTTATAGCATCTGATATACTGTGCTTTGGGCACCCTCACATTCAGGACAGTTGCTTAGCAACTGGGATACAGGCTGAGGATGTAGAGAATCTGGGATCTTTTCTCTGCCCAACACGATTAGCATGACTTGGATAAATTACTTCACCTTTCTGTATTCCTCTTTCCCTTTATATATTTATTTATTCTGTCTCCTACTGAACGCTTGAGCAACTCCTTTGAAGATATTGGAGTCTTCATGTAATGAAATTATTCATCTCCTATGAAGCTGCAGATCCTGGACAATAACTTGGGTGTCATCTCCTTTTGCTACCTGTCTTCAGAGGTGATCACTTTCTCCTTAATTGTGCTCATCAACAACACAAAAGAGCTGTCATATTCACTACCTTGTAGTGACAGCATTTTGGTAGGGAAGCGCTCTTAGTCCTTGTATGAAAATTTCTGAGAGCAAACCATTTCCAAAAATCTAAGCTGTCATTTGGCAGTATGTCAGTAGACTTTATACAATAACACTATCCAACTAGACATATTAGGAGAACAGAATCTGCAAGACAGCATACTTTTGGCTCTGTTATATATTCATGCTACTGCCACAACCACCAGCACCAGAAAATAAAGACAGGTGGAAGGACAGTAGGGCTAACATTAGACCTTTGTGAAGGCATTCTTTGCTTGACTGATGGTTTGTAACTACTCATCATGGACAGTGAGCTGCGAGGTTTTGTCGTCCAAGTTAGAAGCACTGGCTGATCGGCAGATGAATGAAGAGTTGGCTCTAAAGTCTGTAACCCTTTGATTTCATGGTTGTTTTCTACATCCTGATCTCTCTGCAGCTGCCACCTCAAAGAACAGGGTGAGAGTAATTGTGTTGGCTTGCCTCCAAAACCCAGAGGAGTAGTCATTTGCTACTCTCCCAGATTATCTGCCAGGCAAACAGAAAGGTTAATGATGTAGAGCTTGATTACTCTGGTAGAAAGAAAGCAGTCAGCTTGATCCAAAAATCTTTATTGTGTATATAAGGGAAATGCATTAAAAGGACTCAGAACTCAAATACATTGTCTCCTCCATTCTGTCTTTGAACATAGGAGTATTTGCCTTCTGGCACATATGGTCTTGTAAGTAATAACTTTTTGCTGCACATACATCTTTTTGCCTGAAGCTTGTTGTTTAATTTTAAGACATTTACAATAGTTTTGTTGTTAAGAAAGCCAGTCTTCTTCAATATCAGCTGAATAAACATTTGAATGTATACGTCCCTGGAACAGATTGAATACCATTAGCCAAAGTATGTACATATAAATACATGGTTTTATTTTAAAATACATACATTAGTGTGTGTGTGAGACACTGTGTCTGTTTGTATACATGTGTGTGTATACAATAAGCACATTATTTTTGGTGTTCATCTCTGAGATAAATGTAAACAAGGTGTACCAAGTGAAATGCATCAACAACTCCAACAACCCCCCCAGGGAAAAAAAGAAAAGGAAAGGAAAAAAAGGAAAACAAAGTGATGAGAAGCCAAAATAAAAGCAACCAGAACCTGCCAACTGAACAAATGAACAACAACAAAACTACAGGACTGGGAAGATAAAGGAGACTTTACCATGACTGGAGACAGTAAAATTTGGTTAGAGTAAGATGTTTATAAAGATTGGCTTCCTTTTTGAACAAAATTCTGCTTTTTGAAAATATTTAATACTAAAAAAGTAATGAAAAAGAAACTTTATGAGCCCACATAAATAGAAATCTTTCAGCCTTTGGTTGAAAACCAGAATATTCTGGCCCAGAACTGAAATACTGAAGCCAAAGCCCAATATATTTTTTCCACAATGGTTTATGGACTTTATCATTCAGAAGCATTTTTCTTACATTATTCCATGAGGATTTGATTTTTTGGCAGAATCATGTGTTGCGTGAAAAAAAATTCTTTGTCCCACACACTTTACACTGGCTTCTGAAAAATTTTAATTTTTATAGGAAAGAAAATTATCTTTAAGATTGGCTCTGCATTTTACTTACCTTATGGTGAAGGACCTGGAGGAAAAGAAGTGCAAAATTATTTGTTATCTCTCTTCTCCTGCCGATTTCTGGTTTCTCTAACACAGATTGGGATTTGCATCTAGTTTAAATTACTTTATTGGGGAAGTTTCCACTTTGCCTTTTTACATTATTCATATTCTAAATAGAATTTAATATAGTTATCTTTAAAATATAAACTCCAACAAAGATGTTTTTGTTGAATTTTGGATGGGAATTCTGTTGAATTCTTGCTTGCTTCAGTTTAAGGCATTGTTTTTGACTAGATTCTAATTAAATAATGGCATTTATTAATTCCTCCTAAGTCTATTTTTCGTGTCAGTTAAGGCCAGAGCAGGGATGCCTGTACTGTGTTCCTTGAGATAGCTGCAGGTCTGAGACCCAGGGACCATGTCTCAGCCTCAGGGCAGGTGTGATCCCTGTCCTACTGTGTTTGTAGGTTGCTCATCTTTGTCACTTTCTGTCTTAGGATAAAATGCAACGAATATCTACACGAGTGTTTCAAGCATTCTTGGGGAAGAAAATGCCATTTGAAAGGAAGAAAACAGGAAAAATCAACAGAGCCTTAATAGGGAAAAATATGGCGCCCTCACAGCCACTGAGAAAAGAGGAAGATTGTATAAGGCAAAGTCATAAAAACTAAGATGAAAAGAACTCTATCCATAAGCAAGAGGGATACAAGTGGGAAAGGAATGAGTGGAGAAAGAATTCAGGACAAATGTCTCAAAGCAGCTGTGGAAAGAGCTCTTCAAAAACACAGAAAAGATTTGGAAAAGCTGAAGGGAGAGGAAGGATGCCACCAAAGTTGCCTCGAAGTCACAAGCTGACAAGTCAAGGCAGGCTTTCAAAAACTAAAAAGTCAGGAAATGTCATTCTTCCTAAATATCTACTGAGGCCCTGGGGCACAACAAAGGAAATCCACTACAGCTGCATGGCAATTGGTAAATTCTTGTTATCATGCTATGTGCCAAACTCCTTTCTCTTTGCTTCTCTAATTCATCTGTCAGCGTGTGGGGGTAATCCAGACTCTGAAGGGACTTATGTGCTAAAATGTCAATTGGGAGACAACCCTCAGCCCTTGATGGGGAGATGAATTTATAAGAAAATCTCAAAATACAAAATAGAGGAGCAAGGAACTTGGTTCTGGGAAGAAAAGATGGCAGAGAGTGGGCGAAAAATTGAGGTCGGTTTTCCAAAACACATGAGTTCAATAATTAGCCCTAGAGCCATGGCTTTAAAGCAGACAGCAAAGATTAATATCATGCCATCTGAAATCAATTTAGTCCTATCATTTTGTATAAATAATATTTTGAGTTTCTGCAAAACAGAGGCTCTACAGGAAAACATTCATGATTCTAATTTTTGAAATATAAATGATGCAGTATGATATGTGTTGAGGGAGGAGGATGAGTGTGTGTGTGTGTGTGTGTGTGTGTGTGATGAAAACTTTATCTTTTTATTTAACTAACAACAAATACACTTCCGCTTGATCTCCAGAAGCTACAGAAAAACATGTGTGGGCTTTCTGAGCTGGCTTACAGTACACTGAAGAAACAGAGAGGAAAGGGAAAACAAAAAAATACTATCGCTTTGCTTAGCCAATGACAGCAAAGCTCTCTCTGCTCCATGACCTGCCATCTTCTTTGCATTGCAACCATCCTATCTCTGGAATAAAACATAACTATTTTCAAGACATTGTGGCTTGTTCTTGGCTGCTGAAAACCTTCCTGATGGTCCAGGATTTAAGAAAAGCCAGACTTGGGGTTGGTGCTGATCTGTGGATGGGCAAGCTGGAAACAGCTGGCATAGAGACTGCTGAGAGTGCATAATGCTCCTCAGGGACTCTCTTCTGCAGCAGTCCTCCAGGGGCTGAACCCAGCAGTTTTACAGGTGTTTTGTGCCTCTGAAGTGTCTTCCTTGTGCTTTCATGTGAGGCATGCCTGCCTCTAGGGAGTAAGTCTTCCTGAAAGAAGGGGAGGAATTTGGTTTTTGTATTCCTTCACTGTCTTTGTTACATCCCTGCTAATTGCTCCACTGGAACGAAACTGAACAGATCATTAAACCACTTGTCCTTACAAGAGAAGGGATTTGGGTGAATTAACCTGCCCAGAAGATGTCTGCGAGGTACATTTAGGTACATTTCCTTCTGGGGAACATCTACTCCGTTCCCTTGACTGAAGACAAATACAGAAGATCACCAAAGTGAATGGTTTTTAAATATCAGATTCCATTTGCAGCATTTGTTCAGAATAGGGCAGGTCAATTTAGGTCTTAAAATAAAATGATAAAACAGTCACCTTTTCAAAGACTGACATTACTGCAAATCTCCTTTTTTTCTCATTATCCTCTCAGTTTTAAGGTGATGAATTTGATGCAGTGTTTATTATTCTAAATGGCAATATAACATGCTTGAGAACAACCTATGAAAACAGGGAAAAAGAAGGAAAATACATGGGATTTTGGGCATAAAAATGGTGTTGGATAGAAGATTTCAGGATTTGTCTTCCACTGCGTTTGTTTCTTCTCTTATTTGTCTTTCCTCCATAAATTTACCACAGTGTCACTAAGTAGATGTTTAAATGTGCCTCCAGGCATTACTCTACACCTGATAATCCTAAAGTAAATACATTGTGTGATTGGTACAAAGAAAGAAAGACATCCTGCTTTTATTTAGAATGGCATAAAAATCTCATGTAGATTTAAAAGGATAGAGCATTTCGCTACAGATGTCCACAATTTCAATTACAGTAATGCTATCAGTAGCAGGTGAAGCATTCATGGACTAGAAACTTTAATAAGAAAAAGTTCACAAGATTATCATCAGATAACAAGAACAAAATAAAGATAATAAACCCAGTAATAGACTATAAGGCCTCTCATATGCTTCTTCTAACAATAGTTTTCAGTTTCTGGCAAAACATGTGACAATCCTTAAGTCAGGTATGCACATTTGGAGATGGAGGATGTTATTTTTACCAGATATCCCAAACATTGTTTAGAATAGAAGACATTATTGGAATGAAAAGCAAAGATTACTCTTATTTTTGAGACCATAGTGTCTCTTCCCTTGCTCAGGTTGCCTGCAGGTTCACATTGACACTCTTGCTTGTTTATACTACTGCTTTATTTTCACAAATGAAATAAATAGTAAAACCCACCTCGTTGTCTTTGCTGCTGCTCAGCATGAAGTGACACCCAGGATGGCAGAGAGGGCACACCATGTCCATAGTGAAGCTCAGTAGAACAGGGTGCCCATGGTCACAAACCCAATTTCCAATCAGGACCAAGCCACCAGAGAAACCAGGTGAATCAAAGAGTGGTGGGAGGCTCTGGGGCAAAAAATCTATGAGGAGCAGCTGAGGGTACTGGAAGAAAGAGAGGTTCAAGGGGAATGTTTTTCCTCTCTACCACTGCCAGAAAAGAGGTTGAAGCCAGGTGGAAGCTGGTCTTTTCTCCCAGGGAACGAGTGAGAAGAGGAAATTGCCCTTGAATTGCACCAGAAGGTTTAGAATGGATCTGAGGAAAACTTTCCATACTGAAAGCATTGAAACAGGCTAGCATAACATCACCATTCCCAGCAGTGTTCAAAATATGAATGGACACGGTACATTGTGCTGTGATTTAGTGGTCTTGGTGGTATTGGTTGAAGGTTGGGCTTGATGATGTTGGGGTTAATTTCCACCCTAATGATTATATAATTCAATATCTTTTTGCCTCAATTGTGCTAGGGGTAGGCAGGATTATACCTACATTGAAACAAGTCAGACATTGATCCAGGAAATCTTTTCACTGCACCATTTCACTACAGATGAGGGATTAGATTTCCGGTAAGTCTATGATTTTTTTTCACCTGCAACTGGGTAATTTGTGATGAACTTGTTAACGTTGAAAACCCATAATCACGGAATGGATTATATTCCAGGTGCTTTTATTGAAGAGCTCTGGCAGTCAGGGATAGGGTACAGACCCAAATCAGACTCCAACATTATACTCAAGATGGGCATGTTGTATACTCTTTTTGGTTACATAAATGTATTAATTATTAAACCCGTATTGTTCTATGGTATACACTGATTCTATTCAGGCATGAATTTCCCAGACCCCAAAACATCCTTTCTCATGATTCTTTAGTGCAATTACACAGTTTCTCATGATTCTGATTAAACAATAATTATATTCAATTATCAATGATCAACACATTTAACAATCATATCGTTTATCATATGATGACTATGCAGGTGAAGTTGCACATGATCTACCAAAGACAAAGTTAACCCCCCCAGTTCCCAGGGCCTACCCAGTCCCAGTTCTCTTTCCCAGGCCCAACCCCCTGAATCTATTCCTCATGATTTTAGAAACATTCTATCCCCATGCAAATAAAATTTAACCCTATATTATTAAACACATTGATAAATTATTCACATTTTTTAATAAAATTATAAGAATGGTCTGCTGCCTGCTAGTTACAGGAACTATCTAGAATTTTAATGAGAGTCTTCTAAATTAAGGAGCAGAATAAGTTTATTTGTATGTGTGAGTATAGATGAATGTTTTGTTTATTTTAGAATTTGTTGACTTGGATCCTGTAAATTGTACCATCCATACATATTATGATCCTGAAGCGCTTGAAGTCAACCACATAAACATATGTGAAAATCTTCCTAAAGCTTCTAACCCAATCATTCTTGTTTTGCATTGTCTGGGAGTTTTCTTATTCTTGATCTGTAAGGTCAGGAATCCCATATTTGATCTCTTGAACTGAAAGTTTCTTTGGAAACACTTCAAAACAAAATTAAAGAAAAAAAAAAAAGCAGAAAAACAAAATGTTGTGCTTTAGCTTATAGACCATTAAAAAAATAAAAATAACGTAAACCTATAATTTTACAGAAAACAACAAGTTGGGCATGCTCCTCAATCAATAAAGAGAAATCCAAATTCTTCCAGAGTAAAGCAATATTTCTGTGCTTATTCTCCATAATAAGATTAGCCGGTTCCATAAAAGGACAATTACATCACTACAAAGCATTTTAGGTTTTAATCTTATGAATTCTACTGCTGGAATCATAAAGGACCTTTCATTTTTTTTTCTTGTGGGGTGTTTCTTTTGAGATATTTTTATGACATGTCCAATTCAGGATGATGAGAATGGCATGTACCAAGTTTTAGTACATGTAGCCTGCATTTGTCTCTGAAGTCTGAGAGCATGTGAGTCATCATAATGGCTTCAGGTTGTAAGAAGCATCAATGATGAAAACATTAAACCACAAAAACAAGTTGCCCTTATAATGGTTTGTTTACTCTGGAGAAAAATAAATAACTAGATGAAATCTTTTTTAATAACTAGGAAGATTATCATTGACTACTCATTTCATCTGACAGACATTTGCAGGCTATCTCCTAGAAGATTATTATTCCTACATCTTTATAAATGGCTGTACATATTTATTATTCTCTTATTTACAGCCAAGCTATGATAACTTTAGGATTCATGACAGGGAGATCTGTAGGCAAAAATTCTTGATATTTAATCATAGACAGATGATGGGACAGAAATTAGAGGAAGGTAAATAAAAGGAAGTTTTATAACTGTATTCAAATCTATTAAAAACACCACAATAACACATTAGCATTGTTTCCTTGGGAAATTAGACCTTGTTGATAACTGACCCTTGGAGGTTTGGTAGTTCTGTATGTGACTAATAATAACTCTGAGCCTTTCAAACAGCCAGTTCAGAGAGCTTGTACTTTTTTGAAGCTAAGGTGATGTTTACTGGAAACGGATTGATTTACAGACAAGAAAATGATCAAGAACACAGGGAGGATTGGGGCTCAGCATGTCCTAGGATGTGGATGAAAATTACCAGGAGAGAATTCTTGAATTCAGCATATAGTTCATTGATTGGGAACTAACATATCTAATCTGTAACTGGAAATTTTGTTCCAAGAGGCAGTTTCCTGGCTACAGCTCTTCTGAGCACTGTCTCTCAGAAACCCCCTTGGGCACATGCCACTTAGCATCATTTAGCAGTGAGTGCTGGAATAGCAGAGAATTTAGGTTTTCTTTCCCCAATAGGGATGCTAAGCTACAGAAATAGAAATACTTTGCTCTTTTGTCAGCAGTTGATGAAATATCATCTAAGTGCAATGAGAAATATTGTAAACAAACTGCAATCTTTATGCTATACTTTAAGATGAAAGTCAGTTTGGCTGTTTAATAAAACCACTCTAAAAATCCGTCATGAAAGAAAAGTGACTGCAGGTCTCATTAAGGAAACCTAGCTTTTAAAGTTGCTTTGGCAATTTTAGCTATCCTCTTCAGGATTGTAATTCCTTCTGAATAACAACATGATATTTGCTATATCCACTACAAATGTAGTGCACATTATTAGGTAAAATGATAAAAAAACTGCTGTTGGGACTGGCAAGCATAATTTCTGCTCATCTTTTCCTTAAATGAATATTCACTGGTCTGTTTCTTTTATGAATCATCCCAAAAAACATAAAATCATAGAATGGCTTTGGTTGGAAAGGACCTTAAAAATTGTCCAAGCCCCTGCCATGGACTGGGACACCTTCTACTAAATCAGGTTGCTTCAAGCCTCATCCAGCCCAGTTTTGAACACTTCCAAGGGTAGGACATCCACAGCTTCTCTGCATAACCTGTTCCAGAGCCTTAACATTTTCTTAGTCCAGAATTCATTCCAAATATCCAGTCTAAAAATGTGTCTCAGAGGGAGGAAAGGAAGAAACAAGCCTTGTGAGTAAGTTCAGAGAAAAGGCTCTGCAGAACATCTCATGGAGGGCATAGGACACCAGTGTGAGTGGGGGATTAATAGTAGCAAGAATCTGTTAGAAAGAGAGACGATGTGGAGATAAGGGCAATTTTGCAGGGAGACCAAGTACTCATGGAAGGACTCAGTCAGTACTCACTGTGGGATTTTTGGGTTTTTTTGTTAGCTTGATATTCAGATCTGAATGCAGTGACTTGATCTACTATCTTAGTTTCTACAACACTTTAGAAACCAGTCAGAACAACCTCTGCAATAAAAAGAGTTATTCCTAATAACTCTTGGAAAATAGGGAGGTCTAGATGATTTAAAGAAGTAAAACCTAACAAGCATCTTTGAAAGGAATAAAAAAAGGATTTCAGAGAATATTAACATTGATTTGTCAAAGGAATTGTAGAAAAATTTAAATTTATAACTTAAATTTAAATTTAGAAACTTCTTAAAAGTTTATATTTCTGAGTAATAAGGATACTACAATTGTAGCAGATTTGGCAAAATATCAGATAATGTCCTTATAGTGCATAGGTAGAGAGAGTGATAGATGTGAGGTACATTGATTTTAATATGTCTTTATGCTTGGTCTTTGTGACCTTTTCACAACCAAATAAGAACAACTCTGGAGCAGTTTAGCTGCACAACCATTCTTCAACAATTGTATCCTTATATTCATCTATCAGTAGAAAAGTGACAGACTATGAAGACATTGCATCCAGGAGTCTAATTGGAGTCTCTTCCAAGAGAGGATTTAATTTCAATATGAATTACTTCAGTGATGGATGCCAATGTAGGTGATACAAGGAGATTTGTGGAGAAATACAAAGCAAGTACTCTACATGATAGGATGAGACTTCAAGCTGATCTTGAGAACCCGTAAAAATTATCTGAATTTAGATAATATTACTGGAGGAAAAATGTAGGGAGAAGTTTTTTTTAGCTTGAAGAAGAGAAGGTTAATAGCTTTTCAATAAGGAAAAAGAAATCCCACAATTTTGTCTGTGTAGCCTTATAAAGAAGCAAATCGGATTGAGAGTAATGAATAAAATTATCATAATTTCATAATTTTGTGTAGGCTAAATAGGAACAGGGTGCAGGAAATTGCTCTGTCTGTGTTTTTGGATGCTTTTAAGAAAAAGTGAAAGCCCTTGGGAAAGATACATTTGATCTTTCACTTTGTTGGGAACAAAACACATTGGTCTCTTTTGGTCCCTTCCAGCTCTGTTCTTGTTACACTGTACTTTTAGGGAGAGTTTAGCAGCTCCCCTTGTACATGCTGAAGAAAACACACAGAGATTTCTGTGTCTGTAAGCAGTGAAGAAACATCGAGGGTAAAGAACAGATTTTGGGTCTGGCAAATGGATCAACCTTACTGAAAAGGTGAGAGGCGCGAAGGAAAGTTGAACAGCCGTGGAAGATGTACTGACTCTTTTTCCCACTACACAGTTAAAGTATTGTGCTGGAGAGGACATGTAAATCAGTGATTTTAATTTTTAAATTGCTGGATGAGGTATTCTGAAAGATTACTGAAAATTGTGGAGTCAAGAGAGACAAATAAGAATTAGAGGAGATGATTTACATTTCTTCATTGTAATGGGTGTTCTGGGTAACTGTTACAAAATAACCCAGGCAAAGCATAAGAATAAAAAAGAAGTATACCTACAAGGGAGAACACCTTGAAGAAAAAGTGGACAAAACTGTGTATCCCTTCTAATTCTGTTAGAGAGTAAAGAATCGTTTTCCATGTAATGCATGAAAAGTTGCCATTATGAGCTGCACTAGAGAAACACAAACAAAGAGAAAAACAACATGATCTTTTAATTAGTGAATTAAGGCTTTGAGTAAAGGTGTTGATCAGAGGGAATTCATGGTAACTCACATGAATGTAGAGTGCCAGTGAAAGAAACATTGAACTTCTGTTGGTCAAATGAAGAGGACTTTTGGATAGCTAAGAATTGTCTGAGCTTTCAGCAGAGAGGCAAGGCTCTTCCTTATGGTCTGAACAAAACTGAAACCCATAAGCCTTATAGAGGACTTCATCTCCTGGCCTTTGTGTGTGCATAGCATTAGGGATTGAGAACACAATGAACTTCACACTGAGTGTGAAACCATAAAATTAAATCTGAAGCAGTCAGAAGGAATCTCAAAACCACTGTGCAGGTGGCACGGAGACTTGAGGAGTGGCACCTGGTTTAGAAAACCTCTCATTACCTGGGATAATTTAATTGCCATGCAAAATCTGCTTTGTTGTTGCATTCTGTCTTGCATGAGGAGCATTAAATCAATATCCAACAGCTGCAGAACCTGTTAAATCAAGGTGAAATTTTGTGTAATGAAAAATATCAGAGAGATTGCTCACATCTTTCCTTTTTTTTTTTTGGAAAGAGGTAGGTCTCTCTGAAGCAAAATCCTGAGCTTTACTTACTGCCCATGGAACTGTTAACTCAGCCTATTTTATTCTGCTGATTCAACGCCTTCTCTTCTGGGAAAGAATAGAGCCATCACACATGGCAATACATGTGTGCATATTCCTGTGTCTACACATGGTCTGCACTGAGCTGAAGGTGAACTCAAAAGTTTGCAACGAGACAAAATATTAATAAAACACCATTTTTCAAGAGGTGGAAAATAGTCTTATTAGTAATAATGAGGTGAATGTTTTGTCTGTGGCTGATGGTGCTAATCAGGTAGCACTGAGTGATACAGCCAAGACAAGAAGAATCTGGTGCAGCTGGGCTGGTGGAGACACAGGAATAAATCACAGAGCCTGCTCTATCTGTGCTTCATAAATCAGAGATGATATATTTTTTATACAAATTATTACAGGAAATGCTCCCAACCAAACTGCTTTCTTTTCTACAAGTATCCTGCAAGCCTACTCAGCTGGACAAATTTTGTCTCTTGTCTATCAATATTATTTTACCCCTTTTTCAATAAATTATACTACATACAGTGTTCACCTTCAGATTACAGGAAAAATACAGATCGGATGTCCAGTTTAGTTTGAAAACATTTACATGCTGTGATGATAACCAGTCCTAAAAACATGGGCTGAGCAGCCTTTTCTTTTCCTCTCCCGGAAACCACAACCCTTTTCCATCCTTTGCCCCAAGGGTCTTGCTTAGCAGAATATGATTTGTGAACATTTCCAGTCCAATTCAGGAAGGAGCAACCTGCTCCTACAAGCTACCTGGTTTATTTGGTGTTACAAAGAATACAGTTTTAACCTCAAAAGGAAACATCTCTACTATCATGCCTAGTCATCCATGAATAGTGACGGTAATTATTTATATGAACTTATACCAATTAAAGAGAGAGCCCTTCAGCTAACAGCAACCTGCCAAAGGATTTTGTTGTTTTTATTATCCCTTAATGGATATAACCAGTTTCATCTTCTGCTCTCTAAAAGAGTCTACATAGACAGACTGCAGGTAGAGGTACCGCTAAATGCATTAACATCTCTTTTTCTTTTGATATTACCACACACAGTTATTCCAACAGAATAAACTTTGGGGTCTTCTATGTATTTCCAAATGGAACCAAGGCATTTTTATCAATTGCAGTTTTTGCAGTTCTGTTGTCTAAGGCAGTATTGTATATATGGTTTTATTTTTTAATGCAGAAACAAAAGAAAGGAAGCATTTCCTTCAAGGGAAAAATGCCTTTGCCTAGCCAGTACTCCAGGTAGAACAGCTCCTTACATTCCTCCAGGAATTGTTAGAAAACTCTTTCTGCTACTGCTGCTCTTCTTTTCACCTCCTTGGCTGGCTGATGCTTCCCTAAATGCCAGCTGACACTGAGAGGAATAACTTCTGATTTGGATGCTAAAATATGCTTTGATGTCCCTACACATTTTATGTAGGCTCCAAGTCCTTTATGCCTCTCAGCAAAATCACAGCCAAGCACTATGTATTATGGAAATGTATGTAATTTTCTTCCTGATATGCTCCTAGCATGATACTTTCTGATTATTTTTTCTGTTCCTTTACTTTTTCCATTCTAGTTAATAATATTTTTTGGTCTGGTCTGGATGTGGGGTACCATTTCGAGGTGACACATTTTCTTTTGTTCGTCCTTTTCCTAGCAGCACAAGAAGCAATTGTTTCTCTTCTTCTATTCTCTTTTTTTCTAAAACATTTAAGAATGACATCTTTTATAATTTGTTATTTTTCCATTCTCTTCTTTCCTAAAAATAATGTAAACATTGTAACTGAATTGCTTTTAAGACCATAATTTTTGACCTATTAGATTGGAATATTACAATATTATTGGACTTGGATATACAATTCTAAGCTTTGAATGAATACAACACAGGTTGCCTGAGCTCTTGAGCTTCCAATCTTCCTTTGAATAGCTTACAACAAGCTGAGAACTAAATATTTTCCCATTGCTACTTGGAATTTAGAAAAAGTTTCAAGTCCTAACTCCATTGAGAAGACAATTTTAGTGTGTCCCAGGCTCCATCCATCAAACAAAACTCTGTTTTACGTATCCATACACAGAGATATTTCCATTGAAGTCCTCTGTACATGAACAAGCCTTTTTGAAAGCTTAGCACTTTATCTAATTGCTTCAATAAAAGTTTCACTTTCCAACTTTAGCAGCTTATTGAAAAAACCAAAATTGGCCCAAGAAGCTTGTGCCTGCCCAAGATTAGAGACCCATCAGCTTGTTATTTGTACCACTCCTTTCCTCATGACAAATTTATGCTACTGCTGCCAGACTGACAGCTCTGCAGACTGGATCTAACTTTGTTGTGCAAGGTCTGTAGCTCTCAGTAGGCAACCAGGCATCATCAGCTCTGCCTCTTCCACGTGCTACTCTAGGGGAAAACTGATTATCATAAACATGTTGCTTGCAAGAGTTCTTTGATTTTTGATTTTCTCCAAAGGCCTTCCTCCATAGAAGTTATTCTTGGTCCCACTATTGCATGCTGGAAGTTGCAGTGTTAATACTAAATAAATAAGCACAGCAAATTCTTCTTTTCTTTTGCTTAGTGTTGGATTGACTTACACAAGGGTCATGTAGAAAGAAATTGTCATAGAATCCTGGAGTGGTTGCAAGCAACTTTAATGTTCATCTCATTACACTCCCTTCCATTATTTCCACCCCTTCCATTATTCCAGGCTGCTCCAAGCCCTGTCCAACCTGGCCTTGGGCACTCCCAGGGATGGGGCAGCCACAGCTTTTCTGGGCAACCCATTCTACTGATAAAAGACCATTTAATTTGCAGCTGCAAACTACCCAAAACTAGATTTTTAAATTCATTAGAAGATATTACTTGATGGCTCAGAGACTGATTGGATTGGTTGATATCTTATCATTGCCTGGCTGCTGTTTTCTGTGGGTGAGGTACAAATACTCTTTGGAAATTCTCTTACTTTACAAGAGATAAAAAGTCATGAGACTTACCTAGTCCTGGAAATAAATACTGAATTCTAACAGGAGTAGAGGGCAAGAGAAAAACCTTTGGTGATCGTTGTAATACAAAATGTCACTCAGAAATGACTGAGGTCTATTTTCACTCATTTTGTGTGTAATGAATGTTTCGGTGGTTTTATATATACAGAATTACTCCCACAAATGCCTGTTTAATGACCTGCAGCTAATGAAAATTGAAGCAATGAAGATGTCATTCCTGATCCTTCCAAGCTTACATAACAAAAATGTTTTTCAATCCTATACTGCTTCTCTGAAGGAATATGTTAGTGATTTCTCAAGCAGGAAGCAGTGATAAAGCCTGTTCTCATGGGTGTGCTTTCCTTATCATCACTTTTAGTGCACCATTGTTTCATACACTGCCATGGAGGCTGATGGTGTCTTCAGGGGGACAGTGTAAAACTGCACCAGCCAACAGAAAGTTTCACTCCTGATTCATTTGGATGGAGACAAATGTTGAGACCAAATACAGCAGGAAGCTTTGGGTACAATAATTTCATAGAACTCAAGAAAGAGAATGTTTGGGAATTCTGCAGGCACTGCCTTAAACACTCATCTGGGAGGTGAGCACCTCAAGACCTCTAATTTAACTCCACATCACCCCTGAAAAACAGGGAAGTGCTGTTATCACTAGTTTATACTTGAAGAACTAATATAACTTAGTCTAGAAAAGATATTGTATCATCAGTCAGGGGGATAGATTTTTGGGTGGAAAATCTCATGCTTTCTTCCCCCCACCATGTAAAGGGAAAAAAATATGGCTATAGGCACATACGGATTAATTGCTTGACATTGTCAGTGTTGTTTGAATAGAGATAGGATGCAACTGCAGACCTGACTTGCACTGTCCCCACAGGACCATTTTGATCCTTCCTTTGGGCTTCCTTATCTCAAAACATAAAAGCTATTTTGTTCTCAGGTCACCTTTTGCCTTAGAAATTTTTTCTCCTAGTGACCATGTCTGACTATAAAAGGACAAATTTCAATTTATGAATGAGTTCAAAGTACTCCCACAGTGGTTATATGTGTTCCTGTAAGTGCAAGGAGTCTATTGTGTTCTTTTCTGCCGGGACTGTGGCCTTGTTCTTTATTTTGGAGAGGGGTCAATTTATAGGAGACATAATAAAAATACTTAGAAGACAGGAACACTCAAAAACTAATTTTAAACAAAAAAAAAGGGTCTGAAAAGTTATTTGATATGGGCTTGACAGCTGAACTAGGAAGTGAAGGCATCAAGGGGAAACTTATCCAAGATATAAAGCTGAAATCTTAACAGACACAGTAAAGCAGAGACATGTAGTGAAGTCAGCATTTACATCTGCCCAATGAAGATATGAAAATTCAGGTATCAAGGTTGCTTTGAGGGCCCATTCAGTGGGGGAATACAGCAGTAGAGATAGTGAGACTGTCTCAAACATGATTGTCATTAAACTTGTAGGACTGTAACAGTCCACAGGGCTGGCAGCATCACTGTTAGAAATAACAGGGTAATTTTTTGCCTTTGGTATGTTGGTATCCAGAAGGATGGAAGGAAGCCTGCTTTCCTCAAAATACCATGGAGAAAAAAAGCCATGAACATGATGTAGCCATGGACAGGCAAAAGTACAGAGTTTGCAGAGTAAAGCACTTCTCAAGACACTCAGAGGTGCTCTGTGGAGGAAAACGATGCTCAGCAGTTTCACCCATCCCCTACTCAGAAGAACTGGTGCTTCAGGTTTCCTAGATTTTGGCAAACATTGCCTCACTAAATCTGCAAGTTTATAGTGACACCAAGAATGACACACTGTTCTTATGAAACCTGTATATCAACAAAGATTTGAAGCATTCTGACTCTGTGGAACCAAAAACAAAAAAAACCCAAATTACCAATACAGGCTAATATTGGGAAGGAAAATGTTTTTGCTTTAGCTGTTATAAAGCATAAAACAAGCATGAAGGTGAAAGCAAAAACAAGAGGATAGATTAAGCATTATTGAACTGGTGTAGAGTGTACTGGGCAAGGAGTGTTTTTGCAGGGCAGATCCTTGTTTTTCAACATGTCTGATATCCTTGACAAACATTACTAGCAACTTAGGATGCTTTCAACCTGAGGCTCTTCAGGCTTGTTTGTTCTCTTCTTTGTTTGTGTTTAACTCTGCCTTCTATTAAAACTATTGAGGGAAGAGTCCGTGCTGCTGGCTGCTTCTCTATAAGCTCAGGGTTTATGAATGCAATTTTGTATGATTGTGTTTTTAGGAGTGAACAATTTCAAAATAGGTGCTATGTAACCTGTCCTTATGAAATGGGCAATTTTCTAGCACACTAAAGGACACCTTGGCTACCTATACTCAGTTTGTGGAAAATTGATTGAGTGAGACCAGGATCCAACATCCTTGCCCTTGCCACAGAATTCCTGATGGACTATAAGCCAGATGCTGCCTCAGATTATGTCTATGTCCACATCAACCCTGTGAAAATGCAGCATTTATTTTTGAGATAGGCTTCTTTATATTTCAGTAAACTCTTTCAAAACCTTGCTTCCTGATTCAGTCCCACTCCAAACCTTTAAAATATTTGAGGACTTACAGTTATAAATATGTAAAGAATAATAAAATATCATGAACATTGAGTTTTAAGAGAACTTATCTTAAAAACTACAGAGAAAAAATATGAAAAACTCATTGTCTAATGAATGTTCAGCTCACCCGCTCACCCTTCCTGATGGTCCATCAAGTAGCAGCTGCTAACACCTCAACACATTTGTGTTTCCTCATTCAGTTTGTTGCACAGATTAAAAGAAGCCTGAAGGAAGAGAGTTACTGCTCAAATGTTCTTATGCTTTTTTGGAAATTGTATTGTTTCATTGTCCCTGAAAGATGAACAAAGGCAATGATCTCTAAGAGCTTAATGGACTCAAATCTTCTGGCCAGTAAAGCATTATGGGAAAATCTTTCGTTAAATAGATGCATTGAAGTAAATGCCCTGGAGCATTTCAGCATCCTGAAATATGTCTGTTTCCCTGGCAATTTCAACCTCAGTGTCCCATTTAAGTTTGATATGACATTTTTTCTTTCCTGAAGAATTTAGGTGAGGACTCTCTGGACATCTGTCTTGGGTTTGAAAGACAGTTGTCTGCTAGGAAGAGCTAGAGCTTCCCTTGGAATGGAGAATGTCACCCCCCTCCCCTCCTAATTATTATAATTTTGCAACAAGGGGCTTCCAGGCAAAGATATAGGAATAGGAGTAACAGTTCTTTAATAGGAATAAAAGCAACAACAACAACAACAAAATACAAATGCAGAATGCAGTAGTACAAACACAAGCAAGCAATCAAAACAGAAGTCCTGGGAAAAAAAATATCTTGACAGTCAGGGATACAACCTGACACCCTGTTGGTAAGGGTGTTGGAAGTAGTTCAAATAAATCTTTGATGAGG
The DNA here is from genome assembly GCA_910950805.1 of Acrocephalus scirpaceus scirpaceus. Taxonomy (NCBI): domain Eukaryota; kingdom Metazoa; phylum Chordata; class Aves; order Passeriformes; family Sylviidae; genus Acrocephalus; species Acrocephalus scirpaceus. Next base: position 23,463,286 of record OU383776.1, on the reverse strand, counting down.
TTTTGTGGGGTCCAGATAATGGAGTAGGAAAAGTCCAGTGGTGGTGAGATGGGTCTGGTCTTCTTCTGGTGGAAAAAAATAGATGCTTGCTGTTCCTGATTCTCAGTTTTTATCCAGGTAGGAATGGTTGCTCCCCAATCCCCCCCCCCCCCGCCCCCCCACACTGGGTGGAGCATCTCACATTGGGATGATGTAATGTGTCATGTCATTGGTGAGCCTTAATGGCCCATTATCAGAAGATATCTCCCTGGAGGATGGACAGGTGGTGAAGGAGATAAGAAACATTGCCACACCTAGTTTTAACAGCTGGCCCATTATCAGAAGGCATCCACCCCCTCCCTCCTGGAGTTACAAGAGATAAAGAAATATGTGCTTTTACAACAGATGAATACAAATCAGAATACAGATCTCTTGGCTACCCAACCCAAAACAACATCCGAGACAAGTCTCACTTCCAGTGAGACTTTGCACAGGACCAAGCCTAACTCAATACTTTTATCTAGCTCAGGATCATCACCTGTCCTTGCTGTTTACAGGCTCCATGTCAAAATATCACTGAGCAGGGTCTCAGAAGTTAAAAGACTGATATGAGTCTGTATGTGTAGTGAAAGAGAGGTAAGTTTTTTCTTTATCCATGAGGTCTAACTGCTGCAATAAGGTAACAGATGTGTTTAAACCCGTCTTATCCACAGAAGAACCATAATAGAAAGGTCTTGGTAGTACCTGTTGGCTGATGCACAGGAAGAGACTGGTTACAGAAACCAGCCTAACAGTTCATGATAGCACAGTAAAAGGTGGCTCATACAGATGCATAATAAACAGGGAAGATAAAAATGTCAAATCATTTACCTGAAGTCACCCCACTTAATTTACTGCTAATGCAGAATTTATTTATGCAGGAAAATTAGGTGTGAGGTTCTTAGCTCAAAAAAGACATGAATCTTATGGAGTAAGCGTAGGTAGGAGGCCACAGAGGTGTTCCAAGGGATGGAGCTATTGGAGACAGGCTGAGAGAGATGAGGCTTTTGGCCTGGAGAAACAAAGGCTCCAAGGAGACCTTAAAGCCTCTTCCAGTCCCTAAAGGTGGGTTATAAAAAAGATGGGGAGTGACTTTTTACATAAGCATATAGTGATGGGACAAAGGGGACAGTTTAACAGTGAAAAAGAAATCTTCAGCAGATGTTAGGAAGAAATTCTTCCCCCAGAGGGTGGTGAGTCCCTGGCACAGGGTTGCCCAGAGAAGCTGTGGCTGCCCCAACCCTGGAAGTGTTCCAGGATGGGTTGGAGGAGGCTTTTGATAGCATAGGGTTGAAATCTTAGCTGCTTGGAAAATGTACTTAGAGTTAGAAGTAAGATTTAGGGGGGATGGGAAACTGTTTGGGGGGGGAGTGGATGGAAAAACCAGTAGGATGAGCTGGTAGAATTAGCAGTCCTAAGGAGATAGGCTAGTTGGCTAGTTTTTGCTTTGTCTTTGTTAATCTGAGTGAGACCGCACATAGGTATAGTTATTAAGTATCATTAAAAGCAATTAAAGTGCAATGTAAGAACATAGAAAACAATTGTAACCACGGTAAGGAGATGTTTTTCTGAAACTCAAAGTTTATGCTTCAGTAGAGTCAATAAGAAGAATGGAATATCACTAAGTTAGTCATTGATATTTTATGTAACCAAAAGGTATAAAAATTGTAAGTTGGAATGCATTCTTCGGAACATGATTTGGGTATGTCGGACCCCTTGGTTCTCAGGCCCATAATAAAAGCATTGCATATAGCCATAATTCTGTGACTATATGTATTTTTCCTGCGCTAACACTTGGAGCGCCCTGGGATAGTGGAAGGTGTCCCTGCCCATGGCATGAGGTTGGAATGCGATAAGCTTTAGTGTCACTTCCAACCCAAACCATTCCATGATTCCATGAAATAAGTACTCCCAGAAAATTATTAATTTCACAGAAGAACTAAGCTGCCATACAGAGGTATCTCACTATCCATTTCCCATGCAAGCAGCTGCCAGTGGGTGATATCCTCATTTAGGTTATTCAGCTGGGAGTATAAACATTGGCAGGACAAATACTTTTTTTGTTTGTTTTGTTTTTTTGGTAATTTATTTTGAAGTCTGTTTGGTTGGTTGTTTTTGTTTGTTGGTTGGTTTTTGTTTACTTTTTTGGGTTTTTTTTTCCAGGAAATTTCTTATCTTTTTTATATTTATTTGCTTACATTTTTCACTCTGTATTTCCATCATGAGCTCTTTTGAGTTTCACGGTTGTGTCCCACAAAGACCAGCAAGGAAGGCTCTTGATTTTCCATACTCAGATGTGTTCCCTAAATAAATTTACACTGGATTTGGTCCATAATGAACCAATTAACTCCCTTGGATGGCAAATGCAAACATGAAACAACACCACCCTTCAGATCCCATGAACTTGGGATCACATGGATGCAAGCCAGTCTATGCCATATAGGCTAAGAACCAAGATACTATAAAAGATATGGATAACAAAGGTGGCTCAGGCCTAACCAGCCTGGCCCAGACTCAGTTGACTCTGGATTTTGGAGTCATGTGTGGTACATCTTCTTCTCTGTATTTGTGTGAAGAGAAGGAGGGAAGAGTAGGGAAGAGAAATAAATGAAGAAAATGTCCTGATGTCAAGTGTTTTATACTTACCTGCTGCATCTTATTAAATCATCTTGTTATTTTCTTGCGTTTTTTCTACAACAGATTTATTTGGATGAAAAAAACCCAAGGTACTATTATCAGGCAAATCCCACCTGTGTTTGTTTTTTAAAATAAAGATTGAACACATACAACTTTTAAACTTTAACGAGTTTGGGTTGGTTCTAGGTGTGTTGATTTGTTATACCAAATCCTTGTGCCATCATATTAATGACTGCTTGCATCAAGGGGCACACAGGGTAATCCCCCATCTCTGGCAATGTCAGCTCAGCAGTGATTGCTGTGAAATTAATCAGAGACTGTTGCTGGAATGAGGACATTGTAGTCTGATGCATAATGAAACTTATTAATGGCATCCTGCATAATTTAAGGTATCTAACCATACTAATGTAGGTATAACATAGAAAGAGTTTTCTTTCATTAAGTCTATGAACTAGCATGCCACAAGAAACTGAGGGCTGGGATCCTTAATTTTCCAGCTGATGTTGAATTGGCTGTCTTGGTTTTGAAAAACAGTTGTCTGCCAGGGAAAGCTGGAGCTTCCCTTGGAGCGGAGAATGTAAACCCCCTTCCCGCCAAATTATTACAATTTTGCAATTAGGGTCTTTCAAGCAAAGAAATGGGAATAGGAATAACAGTTCGTTACTAGGAATATTAAAAAAATATATATAAATGCTGAAACAGAGGCAGAAATAAAACTCCACAACTAATAATAGTTAGAGCGGTATTTATTTTGATAGGCACTGAGATGAGTGGGGAATAACCTCGCCAAAGACACACATGCCCACTCGAAGGTCTTTCCCCTTATTATTCCCCAGGGTCTTACATTGCACAATTCGCCTCATACATATTCATTCCCTGGCCTTGCCCATCCTTGCCTCATATGGTAATTAATTCCATGCCCATCTGGGCTTGCTCAGTTTGCTGCAGTGGTCTCCGGGGTTCTCGGAGGACAAAAGAAAAGGAGTCTTCTTCAATGAACTCTTCACCTTTGTCTCTTCTGTGCGGCTTCTGGCCCTTTTGACATCTTTTCAAGTGGATACTCAGTTTGTGCTGCTGGCTAAGTGTCTGGGTTCTCTATCTGCATTTTTAGCCTTGTTGTCCCAGAGTATTTACTTTTTTTTTTTTTTTATTACCGAGGAGCCCTAGATGTTTTAAAACATACTAAAGGTTAACAGACACAGTGTTTGGTATCCACTAAATGCCTTCTAAAATGCAATTTAATATATGTTCTAAAGCACTATTTGAAATACATTCTAACATAGAGGCCTACTATAAAGGATCCTCTAAAATTCTCAAATCTCTGTCTCAAATGCAAATGTCGTAGTGCAAAAAAAACCAAGCAAGCAAGCAAACAAAAGTCCTGGAAAACCCTGACAGGGTCAGGGATATAACCTGACACCCTGTTGGTCAGGGTGTTGGAAGCAGTCCAAGTAAATCCTCCTGGAGCAACAGATGTGGTTCTGTGGAGTAGATATGATCCTGTAGAAAGTCCAGTTGTGGTGAGATGGGTCTGGTCTTCCTCCAGGGTTCCAGTGGAAAAACCAGATGCCTGATGTTTCTGAGTCTCAGTTTTTATCTAGGTAGGAACAGTTGGCTCCCCCCACACTGGGTGGAGCATCTCACAATGGGATGATGCAATGTGTCATGTCATTGGTGAGCCTTAATGGCCCATTACCAGAAGATATTCCCCTGGAGGATGGATGGGTGATGAAAGAGATCAGAAACACTGTCCCACTTGGTTTTAAAGGCTGGGCCATTATCACAAGGCATCCGTCCCTCTCCCCCTGGAGTCACAAGAGATAAAGAAAAAAACCTCACAAAACATTTCCCCAAAGGCTTTCAACAGATGAAATAGAATACAAATTTTGGCTACATAACCCAAGACATTGGCTCATTTTAGGAGATGTACAGGAGTTACTGATTTCCAGTAAAACCCTAAAAGCACCCACCCCTAAGGAATATTTGCAAACATTCTGTTTTATGGTATTTGCATTCCCTTTACGCTTTATCTGACTGAGGTTAAAAATCCCACTGGGACAAGCACTGTATAAACATCAGTGAAGAACAGCTCCTACCCCAAGTAGATGACATTTTATAAAGATAAAAAGGAGCCAAGAAAATGAGACATTGTTTTCTTCCTCAGTCTCTTAAGTGAAGTTTTGAAGACAGGCCCAGAAGAATGGAAAACTTAATAACCAGATACAGAAAAATATTTATCCTGGTACTTTTCCTAGCTGACTATTTCTGTTGAACTTCTCAGCTCTTGGAGTTATACATATACTTAATTATGTGACCTAAATGGGAGGACTATATGGCTAGGAGCAGAATAAAGAGAAGAAACAGGATTTAAACTGGCATCTTTTTAATCCAAAAGTATTTACTTTAGGAATAAACAAAAAACTTTCTTTATAAGTGGTTTTGAAAGTAAGGTTTTAAAACATCAAAGTTAGATACGAATATGTGCAGCCACAAGAAACCCCATGACCAGTTCGTTAAAGAAAAACATTACTCCAAATCAAACTCCAAACTCACACATGCCAAATTTCAGCTTTACTTTCATTTTTATGGTTGTCGCTATGAACACCTGAATATAATGGTTTATAATGGCTCCTCTGACAGCCTGTTATAACTTTAATGGTACTAACAATACTACTATAATTAGTGACTTTTATATTGTGTTAACAAATGCCAGAGTGTGCTACCAGTCTTCTAAATGACTTATCCAGGTTTTAATTAGTGTCTATCTTTCTTTTCTTTTCTTTGTACAGACATACACTTACTAAAATGACTCAATGCTTAGCACGATGTACAGGTCAAAATATCCACCTGTCAAGAGGGTTTAGAGCTGCATGGAAGGAGGAAACGACTTACAACATTTAGTTAATGGAACAGATTGCATATTTCTCTAAATAGAAATGGGGGAAATTGTGTGACAGATGGATCAAAACCTTCCTGTTGTTGAAAACCAACAGATGAGACAGACTTCTCTTATGACACTAGCCAGATAGCAAGATGCTGATTAACCAGACCTGAAAGAATCTTCCGCCCCTTGTCTCAGAGTGCTCATGAGACACTTAGGTACAGGGAGATTTTTCTGTGTCATATTTCGCATCTGAGCAATATGGATGTGGGGTGTGGGTATGTACACATTTGCACTTATATACATGTATAAATATCAATACCGGCACACACATTAAAGTAGCATTCTAAAAGAATTTCAATTTCCATAAGGAATTGAATCATAATCAATGTTTATGTTGCCTTTTACTAATACTGGAGTATGCCCAGTGTCAATATGCTTATGTATTAATAATATTGCCTAATTTAGTAGGAAGTTGTACCTATTAGACATTCAGAGCCTTCATTACAAAGCTATCAACTTGTCTTGGGTTGCAATGCAAAATGTAACCACAAGCATGTATTCTATTCCCAGTCTGTTGAAACCAATTGAAGAGATTTCTCTTTATCTCATGACTCCAGAGGGGAGGGGGTGGGTGTCTTTCTGTTAATGGGCCAGCTGTTAAAACCAGGTGGAGTAGGGTTCCTTACCTCTTCCATAACCCATCCTCCCTCCAGGGGGATATCTGCTGTTAATGGGCCATTGCGTCTCACTGCATGACTGATAAAATTGCATCATCCCGTTGTGAGATGTTCCACTCAATGGGAGGAACCAAGCATTCTCACCTGGATAAAACCTCCAATTCAGAGCACCAAAGTAGCCTGTTTCCACTGGATTCCCAGAGAAATACCAGACCCATCTTGCCATCACTGGACCCTTTCTACAGGATCATCTCTACTCCAACAGAACCACATCTATCACTTCAGGAGGATTTATTTGGACTGCTTCCAACACCCTCACCAACAGGGTGTCAGGTTGTGTTCTGCCTCTGTCAGGGTTTCTAGGATTTTTTTTTTTCTTGTTTTCTGTACTACCACATTTGTATTTTTAATATTCCTAGTAAAGAACTGTTATTCCTATTCTCATATCTTTGCCTAAAAACCCTTTAATTGCAAAATTGTAATAATTTGGAGGGAGGAGGTTTACATTCTCCATTACAAGGGAAGCTCCAGCTTTCCCTGGTAGACATCTGTCTTTCTAAACCTAGACATTTCTAAACCTAAATTTCATGTTACTGAAAAGAATTTATCAGTTTTTGAAACATCTCCTATGGCACAGTAGCTATTGTACAGTATGAGAAGGGCAGTCATGTATGGTCAAACTGGAATAATAGGATTCCTTTAAACATGTTGCTAGCCACATATTAATCATTACAGTTTCCATCCCACTAAGAGTTACACAGTACTTTGTTTACTGGATGTCATTACTAAGATATGGAAATGCCACTCATGTTGCTCTCCATGAGTGCAGGAAGTTACCTTTTTCAACACATATCACAGATTTCAATGGCTCTGCTTTCATGGTCTAACCATAAAGGATGCTTTTAGTTGTTTATTTTGTTACTTTTTTTAAAAAAACTTTTTAAGTGTAAAATGTAGATGCCATGTGTGAAGAGCTGTCTTTTACTCATGAAAGAGCACATCAAGACTTTTTTTGTCACTTAAATAGGAGAAGCTCAAAGAAGCTGCTGGTGCAATGATGTACATTAAGGAAGCAATCGTGAGTGGAGGAGGACAGGCACAAAATCCCCCAGCCTCCGGGAGGAATCTGGCAGATGTATCTGAGCGTGAGGATTGATCCCTAGGTGTGTTCCTAGGAAGAGCAATAGAAGTGATAAAGGCACTGAAACAGTTCACAAGCTCTGCACTGGAAGATGAATTACATGCATAGACTGTGCTTTTAGCACAGTCTGGTTAAGGGCTTGACACTTTGTAAGAAACCAATGTCTTGTTACATGGAAGTCATAATAGTTCCTCCTGGTCCTAAAATCTCCACATGTGGCATTTATTCCTAAAGAACTACTCTTTTGGGACGTGTGTTTCTATTTCTATAACGGAGAGAAGATTGTGAAGGAAAGCGGTTCATTTCCAGCCTGAGGGTTCACAGGGCAATTTTCATAAATACATATCAGTAACAAGAAGGCTTTAGCAGTTTTACTCTTTAGCTGACCGTAGCTCTTTAGCTCTTTGAAGGAGATGAGATAGACGATTTATTAGACTTTACAACCCAGGAATACTGCCATGTTTAAAGAAGATGCTCCTATGACTCACAAAATGCTGTGCTACCTACAGTAATATTTGGGACTTTGCAGAATACTGCAGGACAACATCCATTTGCAGGATCATGAATTTAATCTCAAACTATCTTTAACTATCTATTGTGTTAAGTTCTATCACAGTGATGTAGGATTTTGTAGTAACTGGTTACAAGGCAATTCCTGGGACAAAAAAAAAGTTAACCCTATGGAAAATTGCAGATACATTAACAGGCACTAGCACAGCAATAACTCCTAACTGCACTCTGAATTGTGTGAAATAGTTTATGACCTCTAGGCTTTTTTCTCTCCTTTTAACTTTGCAATGCTTAATAAAAGTTACACTCAAACTGCTACACTGCCTTAGAAAATAAGAAATTAATTATGAACACCCCATTTAATGCTGGAGGACTACAGTGTCCACAGTTTCTTTAAAGCATCAGAGAAGTAATGGCACCGCTGCCAATTGAATAGTTATACAGAACACATCTAAATGTGCTCAGTCAATGAATCCTTGGAGTGTTTCTGCTTCATTAGCTGTTTACATGGTGACCTCAGTAGAAAGGCTTTAGCCTGGTGAAATGCCTGCTTTGCATACTGCCGCAGGCAGCAGCAGAATATCTGTTCCTGATTATTCATAATAAACTCAAAATTTAGGAGTAACTTATCAGCTTGCCCAATACTGCCCCATCAGCTCTTGTTGTGTTAACCTCTCAACAGCTTCTGTAAGGCTGTAATAGACAACAATAATGTGCCCATCTCCCACGCCCTCCATCTTCCATAAAGCCAGTCAGATATTTTCATTGATGTTTCATGATCATATTTAAGTACTCTGAATCCTGGACTTTGCGTTTGAGTGGGATAACTATTTCACTTGTTTTTAATGATGCTGTTATTTGCATCATGAATCACAATGCAAAGGAAGCCCACGATACTTAAATTTTATGGCACTGTCTTCGAAAGTAACAATTTTCAAACTCAGCACAAAGTGAAGAGGAACAATTTACCTTACATGAACTGCTATTTGTTTGACAAAAATAACTCCCAGAAGAACACTGACTATCCACCTTATTACTTTGGATATCCCACCATGGGGCTGTGCAGAGCAAATAACACTCACTCATCTTCTGTTCAGATACAGAAATATGGATAAATAAATGGCATAAGTTTAAATTTCATGATAAGAAATAGCATTTGATAGATGCATTCCAGCTACCATGTAACTCACTGTAAGTCAGAAATCCTTCACAATATTGCAGTGGCTTTATTCTGCAATCCAAAGGCTAATGTATCTTTTTGTTGATGAGATAAAACTTTCATGGTCTCAGAACACAATAATGGCATAATAATTAAGCCTATGTAGTTGGCAAATGCTATCTCTTCCCCTTTTCCATTCAACTTTCATTTACTACCTATTGAGGGGAAAAGTGATCTCTATCTATATGTTAAGATAATATATAAGATTATACAGGAAATTTTAATCCCCACATTCTCTGTAGGTAACAGAAAACTAGACTATACTGAATATCAGAAGGGAAACCTTGCTTTTGGCAGGCTCTATTAAATATGAATAATTATCTGAAAAAGCAAATAAAGACCCTCACTCAACATTTTACTTCCTTTCAAGTTGCCCACTGCATACTGCAAATTTTATCCATTTCCCCTGAGATACTCTGGCTGTTGTTAGCAGAGAAATTATGGGTTGTAACTGGAGAAGGAGATGTACTTTAGTCCTCTGCAAGAATACCTTTGCTCCCTGGAGGACAGTTGCCAGTGATGTAAGTTATCTGATATTAAAAGCCTTGATTAAGGGTCTTCTGCTGCTTTTTAAAATTCAGCTTTGATATTGAGCAGGAGGAAGATGTATAGCAAAGCTAAATCACAAGGGTTCTGTGGCCACTTGCACAGCATGGATTTTGCAGTCCCCTGCATGGACACAGATTCCTGGCTCAGAGGTCTCTTTGGCAGTCCTGCAGTGGGTCTGCAGCAGATTCAATGCACTCATTGAAGGCTCCTCTTTTGTGGAAGAGTCTGTTTTGCCCCTCAAGAACCATATTTCTGTGGAAATCCACAACTCTGAAAATTTCAAACACCACAATTCCCTGCAGTACTTCCAGCACTGTGGCTGTTGAGGCTGCTAAAAAGAGGTTTTGCAGTCCAGGACAAGAGAGTGAAGATGTGAAGACAAGTTGGACCAGATCTTTTGACGGTGGGAACTGACACAGTTCTATTTATTTTCATTCTGTAACATCAGCCACTGCTGTCTGAGGGATCAGTCATGCAATAGTAAAACTTGGGATCTATTTTAGGAATATTTTCCTTTTGCCTGCCCCATTCCCTTCACATTTTGAAAAGAAAACCTTTGGAGGGAAGGAATTTATGTTTTATAAACCTGGTATAAGTCAATAATATTCAGAAAAGAACAATTTTTTTTTTATTTAGGAAAGTTATATTTTCAATAAATATTTATTCCCCACTTTAAATATCAAGATTTGGGCAGAATCTTAGATTTTCCTGGATAAAGTTCTAAAATATGTAATTTCTTCATAAACGCATAAATGCAGAAAATCTATATGGGCATTTCTACATATTTTACTTCCTCCCTTAGTCAGAAATAGGACTTTCACATTCAGGGGTCTTCTATGGATCACATAGCCAATAAACCTACAAGCTTTTGACTTCTGTGAAAACAGTATACAAGAAATAGTGCAATTCCAAAAATGCAAGAATGACAAGAAAATTTCCCATTGTTTTGCAGGGTCATGTGATGCGCTTACATACATAAATACCATCTAGTCAAAGCATATAGATTCTTATTTAGGGATTTTATTGTTCAAAACTCTTGATTTTAAGGAATTAAAAATATAAAAATATATTCAATTAGATAAAGTATTTCCCCTTTCCTGAAAATGGATTTCTGTTCCATTTAATTTTGAGCAAAATGGGGTCTTTTTCTCAAACACTGTAAATTTAAGTCTATTTCGCCTTGATTTGTTCAAGTTACTTTTTGTTTTCTAGTAATGTAAAGTGTTTTCTAAAACCAGCCTAAATTAATTGATTGTAAATACTACCAAGTGCCACTTGTTAACAACAACAACAACAACAACAACAGCAACAAGAGAAAAAATCAGTTTGAAAGAATATGTTGCTATGCTTCTGAGGCAGCATCACTTTGGTCACAGTTATTATATTACAGATGGCACTTTCCATCTATCCTCTGACAAAGTGAAAATGAAAAATTTTTCATTTGGGTCTGCCATGTAGATGAAAATTCAAAAAACAGATTTTTTTATTTTCCTTTTACTGTTAAAAATATATGGAGAGGAGAGGAGAGGAGAGGAGAGGAGAGGAGAGGAGAGGAGAGGAGAGGAGAGGAGAGGAGAGGAGAGGAGAGGAGAGGAGAGGAGAGGAGAGGAGAGGAGAGGAGAGGAGAGGAGAGGAGAGGAGAGGAGAGGAGAGGAGAGGAGAGGAGAGGAGAGGAGAGGAGAGGAGAGGAGAGGAGAGGAGAGGAGAGGAGAGGAGAGGAGAGGAGAGGAGAGGAGAGGAGAGGAGAGGCCTGCTATTTTCTCATTTAAAAATTAAGGCATGTAGTGAGGAAAGAGTTTACAGAGACTCTAAACTTCAGCAGCAGCAGTTTTGCAACCAAGGTAAGTGTCAGCATATGTTTATTTGTCTGTCTTCTGATTTGAAAATGTTCTCAGATGAGATTAGAAATATTTGAGTTTTTATTTTCAGATACTCTGAGAAAGCTGAGTTCTCATTTCCATCAATTGAAAATCATAGATTCAATAAATTCAATAATTGAGCTTTTAGTCTCATCTTATGCAGGTATAAACAGAGTAGAAATAGAATAATAGAGAGGGTGGATGTCACTCTTTTCAAGGCAGTGAAACAAGAGGATGAGGTGAAAGTTTTTTTTTACCTTTTACCTGGAACCTCCAGGGCTGGCACGCTCTCCAACAGCAGAGGAGATCCAATTTAATTTCATTCTTGCTTTCCAAATCACATCAGTGTAGGACTGAAGATTACATAGGTCACCAACTCTTGTAACACCAAGCTCCTTGTATCTTCAGAAAAGTGAATGATTTGTGTTATTCCATTCATAAACATGTGAATAATTTTTATTTTGAGTTAGGAACATTTAAACCCCATCCTGCCTAGCCTCAAATGCACTCTTGGCTTTTACATAATTCATGGTCATAGGAACAATAAGAGCTTCTGTCTGGTATAATTTTCTTCACTGTAGGCAGCATGTATGCCTTAAGATTGCTCAGTGACTGAATGCTTAAATTTGCTTAGATTGTTGTTACTAATAGTGCTGCACTGAAGTCCCAGTTGGTGTAAAAAATGGCATTTTCAAAGTTTTGTGGCCCGTTAATATTGCAAATGCAATTAGGAAAGACTGATAAGGAAGGCTGTAGTAGGCTAAAAATGTAAATGACAAAGGAAAAATGTAGCAAAAGTTATGTTATCAAAAAATGTAGTATCTTTATTTCCCAAAGAAATGAAAATATTAAAAGCTAACCATTTGAGACCAAACTTTGACTACATTTTCTGATAGGTATTCAATATTCTTGTTAGTATTTACATCCAGTGGGGATTTCACTCTGATTAATTCAGATATATCTAATAAACTGAAAACGTCTTCCAGATTTTTCCAGTATTCCCATGCACATAGACACAATGAACAAAAAAAAAAACCCCAAACCTAAAATACCCCACAATCATATCATGAAAATCTCATGGTATTTAAAATTAATTTTAAATTAATATTATGATGGTTTTTAGGTAATTATAAAATTAGGGATGCATTGCCACAATAACCTTGTTTTTCTATTGCAGTTTTTCCCCTACCTATACCTGCAAAATTATATTAAAAACACCTTGCTGTTTCTATCACCTGTCCTCTTTATTTAGACAGAAAACTCTCTGAGACCAGTACTATGCCTCATTTTAGACTTGTGCAGTACCCAATATACACCTCCATCCAAAGGCTGGTTTTGACCACTATCCTCTATAGTCATATAAATAATGGTGATAACAGTGTAAATTGCAACACTAAAAATTATGTTTTCCAGTCTTTTTGCTTTTTGAACAAGTTAATCATATTTTTGTCTGTTTGTTTGGGTTTTTTATATATTCTGGTTTTATTTGTCAAAAAGACACAGACTGATTTTTTTAAATTAAATTTGTAGATCATAAATATCTGCTTACTACCCTGTCCATGGAACTTGCATGAAATTATTTATGAGAATACAAAAAAAAAGGAAAATCTTTTTTTTTTACCAGTCAGGGAAAGAAAAAGAATTTTGATGTATTGCCCACCCATTTAAATACTTATTCCTTAAAACCCCACAGATATTAATAAAAACCCCTTCTTTGTTAGAATTGGTGAATGTGAAGTGCCTTTGATTTGGTCTTAGTCTAACTATACTGAATTGTACCAACAGTGATGTAATCACTATTGTCAGTACCTTTTGCATCATCAATTTGACTTCCACAAACAATATGGTTTTATGGGTCCCTACAGTGATTATCCCATGAACTGATATACAACCAAGAGTGTTTTTTATCTAGATATTGAAACTATTAGTTGCCTTGATGCCATCAAAGTCATAATCACAGCAGAAGTGCCTGGGATAATGTCCCAGTACTCCCCAGACACTTTAAAGCATATTTTAAATGTGTATTAGTGCTTCATATTTTCAGAGGTCATTGAAGATATGAGTATCAGGGAAAAGAGATTTAAGATCGTAATCAAGGCTGAGAAGGTTACATGCAGGAACACAGTAAATAAGGATAACATTTAAAATTTTATAGAGATAATAATTGTCCTTAATTTTCTTCTATTTCTTTTTATCCTGAGGAAACGTTCTGAAAACAACATAGTTGCAACATGTTGTATAACAGAGCACTGATAGAGCCTCTGCTGCTTTCACTGGAGAAAAATCTGCAGAAGGGCAGAAGAAGACTGTCTCCACCTCCACAAGACAAATATTTCCCTATGGTCTCCGACACCTTGTTCATATCTAATGACCTGAGGACATGCAGAGGAACATTCTCACACCCTTTCCTGTGGCTGAAACTCATGAGTTATGAATAACAGCTGCTTGCCTCTGTCCCACAGCCTATGTTTTGTGTATTGTCACATAACTCAGTTTCTTCCTGTTACGTATTTGCTCGCTGAAACTGATGTGGGTGATTATGAAATTATTTGAATTGTCCATAGCACTTTCACAAGATGAAAATTGACTGCACTGAACCCCAGATTTCTTAATTACTCTCTGAATAAACATTAGAAAACATAGTTGAAACATATAACAGAAATCTGATAGACTGTATAACTTCCATAGTTAATCTACAACATTTCTTGTGACCAAAACAAGTCTATCTGTGTTAAGATCATTGCGTTCTGCCTTCTTGAAGTCTGCATTGAGACTGTCTCTTCCAGATACCTAATTTGGGTTTCATACACCATTGATCCTACATTGCTGTAGGCACTATAGATAAGAGAAAGATAGGGAACAGATATGGTCCTTGCCCAGGGAGAACAAGTAGGGGCAATCATTGTTTTCATCACTTCTTAGCTGAAACTCTGATCTTCACACTACTCCAACACAAGCCTAGGAATGTCTGGTAGCATGGCTATTCCTGAAAGTATAAAAATGACAGTTATTTTTCCTTACATCACCCTGTTAGAAATCGTAAGGCTAAGAGTTTAGAGGTCTTCTGGGTTTCTAGACGTCCTTATGTCTAAGGGAGCAATGCAGTCACCTCCAAAGTAGCAATAGCTTCTCCAGTGCCAGCTGGAAGGCAAAGTGGCTCTTTTTACTGTTCTAAATCAAGGAGTTTCACATGTGAGAACTTCTCTCTGGAGATCTGTTTATCAAATAACTAATTTGGAAAACCTTTAGATAAGCAATAAGATTCATCTAAATTATTCTGGGGTTTTTCTGGGAGATATTGAAAAACACCTGGAGGACAAAAGAATCATTGATCACAACCAACACAGCTTCAAGAGGGGAAAGTCCTGCTTGTTAAGCCAGAATTCTTTCTACAACAAAGGAAGCCACCTAGCTGATCCAGGAAAACCCTGGAGAGACGTCATTTTGGATTTCCACAAAGGTTTTGATGCTGTCTCTCAGTGTCCTTCTGGAAAACATGCCTATCTCACAGCTGGATAAACACATCATGCAATGGGTAAGCAACTGGCTCGTGGGTGGGGCACAAAGGGTGACAGAATAGGGTGACATCAGACTGGGCACCTCTCACTAGAGGAGTTCCAGACTGTTCCAGCCTTGGCCCAGTTCTCTTCAACAACTTCATGAACAACTTGGATGACTGACTGGAAGGAATAATAAGTAAGTTTGTCCACAATAATAAATTGGAAGGAGCTGGGAATTCCCTTGGGGTTAGAGAGGGCCCTACAGAGACCTTGACAAATGAGAGGGCTGGGAAATCACCAATCATATGAAGTTCAACAAGGACAAGTGCTGGATTCTGCACCTGGGATGGGGCAACCCTGGATGTACGGACAGACTGGGGGATGACATGTTGGAAAGCAGTGCCAGGGAAAGGAACCTGGGGGTCCTGGTTCAGTGTCACATGAGCCAGCAGTGCCATGGCAGCCAGGAGGGACATCCCTGTCCTGGGGGCATCAGGCACAGCATCACCAGCAGGGCAAGAGAGGGGATTGTCCTGCTCTGCTCTAAGCAGGGGCAGCCTCACCTTAAATACTGGGAGTGGTTTTGGGTGTCCCAATATAAGAGAAACATGAAGACATTAGAGAACCTCCAAAGGAGGGGCAAAAGGAACAGTGAAGGGCCTTGAGGGGAAGTCTTATGTGGAGCACCTGAAGGCACTTGGTCTGTTCAGCTGAGAAGGGGAGGCTGAGACCTCATGGTGGTCTTCAACATCCTCATGAGGTGAGGAGAAGGGGCACACACTGATCTCTGCTCTGTGGTGACCAGTGACAGGACTGAAGGTAATGGCCTGAAGCTGAGTCTGGGAAGATTTAGGTAGGGTATCAGAAAAAGTTTTTCTTTTTCTGATACCTTAGCAGAGGGTGTTTGGGCACTGGAACAGACTCCTCAGAGCAGTGGTCACAGCACCAGGCTTGTCTGAAATCAAGAAATATTTGGACAATGCGCTCAAACTCATGGTGGGATTGTTGGAATGTCCTGTGTGGGCCCAGAAGTTGCTTTTGATCATGACTGGTCCCCTTTCAACTTGGCATATTCCATTGTTCTGTGATTCTGTGATTCTATGATTCTATGGTTTTGCGGTTCTATGATCCTATGGTTCTACAATTCTATGGCTCTACGTTTCTATTCATCTGTGATTTCACGGTTCTGTGGTTCCACGCTTCCGTGATTCCATGATTCTATAACAAAATAACAGGGATTTCTTTGATGCAGGTGTCTGTCAGTGTAAACTCCCTTCTTCAGTGAAGGGGAGATATTTGGCACAGTCAGTGTGGCCTAGAAACCTCACTTGCAATTGTATAGGGAGAGATGAGGCAATGTCACCTAAACCTGTTGCAATCTTCTGTATCTGGGAATGAGAACAGAGGAATTACCATATGTACCTGCTGATACAAATTTTGAAAGTTCTGCCAAGCATGGAAACATTGGTCCTAGTTATAAGGCCTATAGTTACCCTCTTTGTCAGTAAAGCTTGGCTGAGGTTTTCACCAAAATTTTCCACAGGGTTATTCCTATCTTCCACAAAGACACTTTCTCCTGCCCTTTGATGCCCCTTCCCTGAAAGTGTCAGGGCCAGACTGGGTGGGGCCTTGAGCAACCTGGTCTAGTAGTAGGTGTCCCTGTGTATGGCCAGAGGCTGAAATGGTTTTTGAGATCCCTTCCAATACAAACCTTTCTCTGATTCTACTGCAATGGCTTACCACCCTTGATCAGCAGGACTAGCAGTGGCCATACAGAGAGGGAAGCATTTTGAGAGTTAGATTTGGACAAGGATGAGAAGCACAGATGTAGAACACGACTAACCACAAAACCCAATTTCTTGTCCATCCTTCATAAAGCTCATCAAGGTGGGTGTCTTCAAACTCAACATATTCTGTGATTCTATAACTCTCTTTTCACTGATTACTATATTTACCTCCTGCCATTTCACCAAAACCTTTGTGTGCCAGCCAAGCCAATATGAACTAAAAAAGTCTCAAATAGTGTTGAGGTTAAAAGCAAAAAAATAAAAAACATTCAAATCATAAATGTTCAAAATCACTCAGATGTAGCACCTGTGTGCTACAGAGGTAAAGTGCTAATGTAAGTAGAATGTGCAGAGAAATTACAAAGAAAACCCAACCATAAAACAAATAAAAAACTCCATAAAAACAAAAAAAATCCCCACCAAACAACCCCCACCAACCAACCAAACAAGAAAAATAATGTCCAAAAAACCCCCCAAATCCAAAACAAACCAGCTTCAACTCTATCTTCTTAAAATCTTTATCCAGAAACTTATGACAAATATGTGACTTAAGTCTTGGGAATGTATTCAGTATCAAGGTGAAAATAACAATTACCCAAATGCTCTCTTTAATTGTAATGCAGAATAATTCAGGTTTCCATAAACACTGCATCTTTCATTTCAATAAATATTTGAGGGAAGAAGGAAAACATCAGTCAGAATTATTCTGAGGATAAAATTTATAAAGTCCTCTGTTGTAGCTTTTCAGTAGATGCACTAGATATGCTGCAGCCTGACTTTTTCATAAGTCTAGAAAATAATAATGATATTGTTTAGCATATCATTTCGATGCCTGTTGATTTGCTTCCATGGAAGTGTTGATTCTTTGCAGGATTGTAATAATGTGATGGATCCTGACCAGCCTCTGCTCTCAGACCTGATTCAGGGTCTTTATTCAGGTTAAGTAATACTTTATACATCAAAAGTGAGTTGCAAAAGGATAGGAAACCCAGTTGTTTCAACACAGAGTCCATAGGTCTCCAGAAAAGATTCAAAACTTTCTCCACTGCTATTTTCTCACATCTCTCAGATTTTTCGTGCCTTGAATGATATGTGTTGGGAGAGGGAACCCCAGTTTGAATTTCAGGCAGATGAAAGCAAATGTCTCATTTATTGTTAGTCAAATTTGAAGTTTTCTAGTATAAAGACATCCCTTTTTATTCTATTCTTGCGCAGTGTCTCTCAGACTTCCATTCTGACTTTCAGTAGCAAGATAAGGAAAGAATTTTAAGGGGAAATATAAATCTCTCCTCATGTTTTAATACATGATCTACCTGTCCATCCGGTTCACAGTTTGAACCAATTTTAAATGATAACCCAAATGATTCCGCTTTCTTCAACATCTGCTGGTACTGAGAAAAACTTCTTCCTGCAGAACTCCCTCGATTTTGATGGTCTTTTGGCAGGGATAAGCCTGGGCCTGCTTGTTTAACCTATGTTATGGACAAGCAGCAGAATTAGAGAATTGAACAAATTTCCTTTACCTCCATTTGCAAACTATGCAATAATCTGCACATTCAGTTCTATCCTTTGCTTATTATTTTGTGAGTAAGGACACAATTTGCTGCAGATGACATCTTTGTGACAGTGAGTCTGCAGCAGCACTGAAATGAAAGGGGGAAGGAGCAGGGTCACAGAGAGGACAAAAGGAAAAAATAGCTGTCTAAATCATATATCATTAAAGTGATGCTCATTGAATTACCTCTCTTAGGGCCTGTCAAAACATGTGGTGCCCTTGCAATATGATGTGAATTAAATGCCTTCTGGCCCCTGAAATATTATTTTCAAGGCCAAATATGTACTTTCATGGTTTCTCTGTAGTAACTACTAAGAAACACTTGAAACACACTGATTGACTCCTATGATTAGCAAAAACCAACTCAGGAATACAACGTGAGCAATGTGGGGCAACAGGCTTTCGAATGGAAAAAGGAAGACGTGAATACTTGCAGGACTTTGATGATGGTCACTGACAGCTCCATCTACTGAGAAACTGGTCAATACGACTAAAAATTGCCCCTGGGAGAGAAAATGTAAATTTCATTGATACATAGAATCATTTGATTTAGAAGGGATGTTAAAGGCCATCTTGTTCCAATTCCCTGCCATGGGCAGGGACACCTTCCACTACACCAGGTTCCTGAACAGTTGCTGGATTAACAGCAATATCATTAACTGGGTTAATCCTTTTAGTAATTGTGTTCTTGCTTTGCCCTCTTTGAGCACTCTTCTTTTCGGGAGACCTGATGTAGACACTACTACAACTATGGTTGTTATCAGATGGCAGCCACTGCTACCTGTCTCCGAGATAGCAAGAGACAGGAGAGAGAAAAAGGTCTCAAATTTCACCAGGGCAGGTTTATACAGGATATTGGGAAAAAATTCTTCCCTGGAAGGGTGCTCATGCACTGGAACTGGCTGCCCAGGGCAACGGTGGACTCACTGTCTGTGTAGGTGTTCATAAAATATGTGGGTTGTTCTTGGACACTTGGTTTAGAGGTGGACCAGGCAGTGCTGGGTTAAGAGTTGAACTCCATGACCTCACAAGTCCTTTCCAGCAGTTGTATGATGCTGTAATTCCATGATGCCATCTGCTTGAAGATGTAAGGCTCTTTGAGTCCTACGGCCACTGCCTTAGCAGACATCACAGCATCTCAACACCACAACAACTCCATGAAGTCTGGTTTCCTCCCAGCCACTCAGACAATTGAGTACCAGAGCAATGAGCTTTTCCTCTTCCCACTGAATTTTGAGTTTTGACTAATTTTGATAATCATGAATTTTGCATGTATTCATTGCTGGTTTTATATGGTGAGATTGTTTGGTTCTGACCAGAATGCCAGACCTATTCTGCGTAACTAGAAACAACTGGTACTTCTTTATTTTAAAAATTCATCAGCTCTGTCTATCAAGAGGCACAGTGGTTTCTTAATTACTGGGAGGCTGCAAGGATTTGTCCAGAAATTAGTGTCTATAAGATCAGGACAAATATAGTTAATATGTAATCTGAGTTAATTATTACACAGAATTAATAGGTAACCTTGTCTAATACATGAAGAGGTGAAATCTCACATAAAATGATGTGCTATCAAAAATATGACTTTGTGGAGAAATATTGTACCATTATTTATCTTAGACATGAATATTTGCAGAGGGAGCTGGAGGATGATACCACTGCTAAATTCAGGTATTCAAAACTCATAATAAAAGTGTTCCTCCAAATTATTCAGATTTCACACATTTTACTTTAGATTTTTAATTTTTTTTGAGCCTGCATTTCACATATCTATTATGCATGTCAGCTTTTCTCAAGATGACATTGTCTAGAATTCTTTTTTTTTTTTTTTTCAATCTGCTTCTCTTCTTGTTTTTTAGTGAAAGTTGCAGGGGATAATATTTTTCGCATTCTTGAAACCACAGTTTTAAATAAAATAAAAATATTGTGATGCTTGCAAGAGAAATGTTAAAATCAACATCACATTTATTCCCATTAATTAAAACAGCTTCATGATTTCCAGAATAAGGATAATTCTTCATGCCAGAATCATGGGATGAAAATCCATGTGTCACCATTATGTATAGAGGCCGCCTAAGAGTTCTATAAATCAGAATATTAATCTTTGATTTCTTAAGAAAACTTAAATAAGCTGAAAAATAGAGAAATGACATGAGTCTCTTCAGAGAATAGAGTGTGTCAGTTTCAGATACAGATGCAGAGCTCAAATTAGTTGGATTCTAGTGCTTTTCTCAATCTAAAGTACCCAAGAATATTCCTCAAGGGTCCCCTAGATGCCCCAGCCTCACCAACATATTACAATATTCTTTTTTAGTGAGTTACTTTTCTTAGCACTACTGTTGGTTCCTTTTTGGTTTTGTTTGTTTGTTTGCTTTTGTGTTTAGTTCCCTTCCCTTCCCTTCCCTTCCCTTCCCTTCCCTTCCCTTCCCTTCCCTTCCCTTCCCTTCCCTTCCCTTCCCTTCCCTTCCCTTCCCTTTTTTTTCTTTGGGTGAAAACTATACTCTGTATTTTAAGAAATGAGGGACAATACTGACATCTTATGTATTTTGTGAGCCTTGCAAAAGTCGTTCAGGATATGAAGAAGACATGACAGGGCCAGGACTCTTAGTACTTCTGGAGAAAATCTTCACTATATACCACAACATCAGGGCAACACATGGAGCGTCCTCCACAAGAGAGTAGACTGATAACTATTATTTCCCTACCCTTTCATAATACCCCTCTAGTGATTGGCAGCATCTTCAGCACAGAATTGTTTTCCTTAAATTCATCACACTTTTATTTTTTAGCAGTTACAGCAATTGAGACTGTATTTTCAGCATTTAAGAACAATACCTGTAAGCAACCTTCTTATTAATAAACAGTTGAACTTATTTTATGATCCGGAAGACAATCTGTATAAAAGTTCTTTAGATATTCCAGTTTTAGTGATATGAGTTCTACAGCAATTTTGTAGTGAAAAATGCCTTTTCTGCATGAAGAGATTGAGATTTCAGCACAGGTCTCTCTCAGGGGAACATATCACTATGTATAGCTAGAGAAAAACCTGGATGGTGGACAGCTACTAGGAACCCAGTTTTGCAGTAATAGTCCCTGGAGCATCATGCTTCATGTAGCCTTGATGCCAGCCCACACAGCTATCTTGGGAAGAGCAAGGAAGAAGATTTGGTCTGGTATCCAGACCCTCAGCACAGCCAAGCCTTGCTGCCTTCAGTCTTACTGGGTGTAAACCATGACAGCCATTCCTGACCCTTGTCCCAGGTCATAGGCAAAGTGGTAACAAACCAGAGAAGGAAGAGCACAGATGTTCTGGCACCTGGTTGTCATTCCAGCCACTGCTCCTCACTGCCTCCAAAACAAAATGGTATAGCCTGGTTTTGGAAGGTAAGAGACTAACGATCCTTGGTGGGGAGCAATTTTTGGAGTTCTGACCTCATGCATGAGTCCTGGCTAGTTCCTGTTGGTACAGCAGCAAAAATCTCACGTTTTCATTCAGAATGCCTGGGGTGTGTTCTGAAGTTGGTATCTCACCTCTCTTGTCTTCACACTGTGATCAGAGAGCGTGCTTGATTTTTCCATCTTCTGTAACTCTTTGTTATGTATTAGTGATTTTGAGGTCCTGAGTGCTTCTGTGAGATGCTGAGCACCCCGAAGTTTCAGTGATTGCTAGTTAGAGGTATGCAGCACCCTTCAAGACTGTGACTCATGAGAACAATTGTGTTGAAAGGGAAAAGAAGTCTTGTCCTGTTAATTACAGGTTCAATTAAAACATAATCCAAATCCAGAGTACAACTCAAGAGGAAACTCAGTGCACAGTACATTTGAAATATATGAGACAAATAGGTCTTTTTATTAGTTTGAAGGTTAACATGATCATTAGGTTGAATCAGTTCATTATGTAATTGTGCCTGTTCCTGCAGTATGGTGTGTAGCAATCAACAGGAGCATTTCAGGGAAAAAATGAAAGGATAAAAAAATGACATTAATTGTTGAGCATGAGTAGTTAAAAAGATAAACTAGACAGAAAGTTGATTTTTTCCGATACGGTAAGCCCGTTTCATCAAGGCAAAAAAATAATTTTTTTGAGATGCAAATAAAATAGTAAAGCAAGTTGGCTTAGAAGGCACAGAGATGCAAATTTGGGATGACAATGTTTATGATGACCACAGCTTTCTTGTTTTTCCCCTTTACCCTAACATAATTGCTTTTGACTGGGCAAATCATGTTGTTCTTGTTGTAATGTCATTGCGATTTATGATTCTATAAGGCATTTGAAAAGATTTTTTGTTTTTATCCACTTTGCATTTCATTTTAATGCCATCTAAGGAAATTGCATACCTAAAGCTGTACATGTTTCTTTTTATTAAATACCAAATAGTATAATCCTTTTCTTTTTCCCTCCCCTGTTTCTTGATTACAATCAAGATGTGTTTGAGATTTTATTACAGAATCACTTTCCTACTCAATTAGAGCCTTAAGGTTAATTTCCGCTTATATTTTGCACTAAATGTCAAGCTTAATGCAGATTTTACATAAATGTAGGGGACTACCCATCCACAGGTGTTACACGAAGCCTTGTGGGAAGATTTACATGCAGCACCAAAAAAATAATTTCCAATCTGGTATGCAAGAAATGACACAGGCTGCATAAAGTCCATTGGGAGTTTCATAGCAATTTCAAGTGAAATGTACTCAGGTACTATGACAGTAGTAGAAAATTTTACCATAAAATATATGATATATAGATAAAGTGTAGTTGAAGACTGATCTGCCAGCACCTAGTCTGTATGAAATTCACCTCCTATGGGAAAACTAACATTTTATTGAAGCCTTCCTCCTCTGTGTCATGGCTCCCTGCAACAAAAGGAAGAATCCTGAAGATTCCTTTTGGAGAATCAAAAGAAGTCAAAGGTCCCTATTGCTCCTATTGATTTGGATAATTATTATCTCTCCCCCTTACTTGTATTAAAAAAGTTTGATCATTTCCCAAATAAAAATGCACTAAAGGCTCAAGAGTCTAAGAAAGAAAAAAATATCAAAATGCTTACAATGCTAAAATTTCTCAATAATGTCTTTGTAATGAATTATTTATTCTACAAATTATAGCAGAATGTAAATAAGAAAACACTGATGTTACAATCATTTTCTAAGCACAAAGGCTTTGCCACATCTAAAATCTTACAGATTTGTGAAATGAATTTGTAAAACCTCATGACAGCACATGTTATTATCTCATTGAATGTTTTGCATGGAAACTTCCAAATAGAATTTTTTTTTTTTAATAGATAGTTCTGGTTAGAAAATCCATTTCTTTTTCTTTAGAAGATAATTCTTTTTTGTCTTCTTTGACTTTTCCTGCAGAAATCATTTCTCATTCTCCTTTTCTTCCTCCTTCTTCCCTGACAAAGAAATAGGAAAAAAAAGAAAAAAAAGAAAAAAAAATTCAGTCTTGAATTCCAACAGTTTTCATTTAAAGTTTGGTGAGGTCTACTCATGGGGACAAAAAATGCTGCAATGGATATTGCTCTACATTTTTAATATTTTCACTCTGTTTTGGGGAATAATTAATAGAGAAGTGCTCTCAATGTTTGCAACAAGAAGGGAATTTTAGCCTCGTCTTTTTTGAAAGGACATGAAAAGCTAATGTGCAAGACAGATACTGAGGGATTAAGGTGCCAGCATGCAAGATTAAAACAAATACAGAAAAAATAAATTACCACAGGCCTAATAAGCTATTAAAGTATATCTTTATCTATTGCAAGCAAAAGGTTCTGTAACAAAAAAATGTGCACACATAACCCTACAAAAATATATAAACATAAAGTTATAAAATAATAATTTATATGTGAAACGCAATGGGAAACCAGCTAAGATATTCAGATTTAACTGACAAGTAGTAGCTGCAAAGCTTCTGATATGTACCTAAGGGACAACATTTTAGTAAAAAGATAACAAGAAGATATTATATTAATATTAATAAAGTTTTGTTTCCAAAGGGAAAATATGATCAAGTACTTTGCTTTCTAGGCTGCCTTTTTTTCTTTTTTATTTTCTAAATTTCTATTAAGTTGGAAACAAAATTATTCTAACTTAACCAGTTGCTCCTTTTTAATATAATCCTTTTAAATTTTACATGAAAAAAATGAGGGGTGGTGAGCAATGAGGTTAACAGAGCCATATTCCTCAGATGATGTGTGATAAACAAGGCTCAATGCCAGACATTTTTAGCCAAGTCAAGTCAGTCTATTCATGTTCATATACCATAAAATTTGCTTTTACAAGGGTAACTATAACATTTGCATTAGAAAGGAACACATGAAGTCCTAAACTCTTTGCATATATCCTGGGTTCTTCTATAGTGATATATAAAATGAGAATGTGAGCTCTAACTTTACATAAATTTTGGCTTCATAGCTGATAAAATTTTATGATAGATTACATATTCTCAGGAGATTCAGGAAGCCAAGATCTGCTTCCTTTTGTTAGTAACACCCTATTCAAGGGCGGCCTTCCAAGGTCTTACGCCAAGGACCAAATTTCACAGAATCACTGAATAAGCTGAGTTGGAAGAGATCCTCTAGGATCATTGAGTCTAACTCCTGGCCCTGCACAGGACCATGCCTGACAGTCACACTCTGAACCCAAGAGTATTTACCAGATTTCGAAGTTTCTCTCTTGACTTTATCTTCAATTAATCAAGAGTAATGGAAGGCTCGAATTTATTTCAGGTTTGTTAATTTTCATCATGTCAGAAGCCTCCTTCTCATCAAGAAGTCCAGGCTACTTGAGGTACCACTGGATGGTCAGATGAAAACTGGTTGGAAAACATATTTAAAATGCTGTGAACTAGAAACATATCTACATTTGCCTTCTCTTCTCCCACTTTCTCTTGTTCTCCCTAACTTCAGTCCAGGAGGAAAGATACTGAAGTCAAGTAATTATGAATTGAGGAAGGAAAAGAATTTTTTTTTAAGGTGGGTTAAGCATTCCTAATACTATACATTATTGGAATTTGATTTTCTGTATCTCTTTGTTTTAACTTGTATTTCAATTTCAAGGGAAATAGGCTAACAGAGAAACTGAAATGGAAGAGAAAGAGGTAATTGCTTACACTAGGAATTTTCTGAATACAAGATTTTATTTATTTATTTATTTATTTATTGTACAAAGTTTCGATTCAGGTCCACACATGAAATAAAAAAAACCAACCCTTTTGTTTTCTAAAAATGTCATAATCAGATCTAATCTGTAAGTTTCCTGTTCCCCTTATTTCTTCTTTGAGTGCCTAAAATCTTCAGCTAAGTAGAGATTTTATCTGCATCACAAAATTGAAATTACTGTGTGCTTGACTAACATATTAACTCTGAAATCTACAAGGCACATTGGTGAACTTGGTAATGAAGCCTTAAAATAAGGGTAGTCAAGATGTTCCTAAATCGGGAAAAAAAAAGTGAGACTCCTTGAAAGAACATGACCATATTTATCACCAAACAGCAAAGGGCGATTATCTGAATACACAGAGATTGCAGAGATCCAAATGCATTTAACATGAGACTAAAGAATTTGGAATTGGAGAGCTCTGTAGATCATATGGTCCTCTTCCACTTACACAGCATATGTCAGTGATGCCCACTGGGAAATCTGTACACCAAGAAAGTCAGACTAATGTCTCCAGACCACAGTCCTGCTTGTTGATATTCTGTCGACTCTTCATGCTTCTCTTGATGTGTAGAGTGCAAAGCTGCATCAAATATTTCACTTTAATACTCCAGAAGTGTAAAATAGATCAGAACAATTATTTATGTTGCAGATGTAATTTCTCTTTGTATGTCATGAAATCATATGCCCCAATGACAATATCAAGATTATTTTTTTGCTATCCTCAATAGCTCTCAGTTTCTTTTTAGCAGAGATAATTCCCTGCTAGCTATTTCCTGATCTTGAGCTGAGCGGTTCAACATTTCCACCTGCAAATAGAAATTCACATTTAACACCCCTTACACAGAAGTTCTTTTTAGCTTTTTGGGGTCATTCTCACGGAGCAGCAGAAAATGTCATGCCTTGATCAGAGATTTCAACACAAATACACCTTCATACATGCAGACATATTAGGCTGTCAGGTACTATCCAATGGCCTGCTTCATTGGCCATTGACACCTTCCATGAGTCAGCCAAATTTTTCCCTACACACTTCCTTCCTATGCAATTAATTTCTCATTCCCGGCTCCCTCCATACTAACCTCTGAAAAGCAGTACAGGAATGCATGCAGAGAGATGGATGACAGCTTTTTAAAGAGCATTCATTCCTATATTCAAGGCAAGGAGAATATCTTGTAACTGTAGTTTTTCTTCAGCACCATGTAAAAATTACTCCATGTACCTTCCTCTGGCAACTGAAACAAGAGTAGCAGAACTCAAGTTGTCTTATTTTCTTGTGTGTACAGATTTAAACACAAACCATATTTTGACCTCCTTTTTTGCTGCTGATACTACACTTACAGTGATGAGCAGTTCAGATCAACTATGTCTCTGAGGCCAGGGAAACTCACTTCCACAAAAGAAGAATAATCATTACTTAGAGAAGACCATTAATTGTTCATTCAACTGCTAGTACACAGATTACTCTGAGACAAAATCTTCTGAAAAATTAAAATATGTAAACTAAGAGATCAATATTGTAATATTTTAGTCTATATTGTATTTTTCATTGCAAAGAATCCCAAAGAACTTCATAAACAACAAATACCAGGACCACACAGAAGAAAGGTGTCTAAATTTAAATGGTGTGACTGCTCATAAGAGATATTTTATCCCAGATTTTTGAGCAAACACATTTACCTTCACTTACTCCAAATTATTGTGTACATCGAGAATAACACAATTTTTTCTTGTGTTACAGTGAGCATAAATGTCTAAGCAAGACTGTCTTGACTTTCACAGATGTCAACCCTCTGTTAGCTAGCACCCAGGAACATCAGGATGTGATCAAAGTGTTACACTTTCTATAAAACAGAAATCTTCCCTATTAACATTGTATAGACTGGGATTAGTTGTTCTGTGCAGGGACAGGACTGAAGTGTAGGAAATATTAGTTGAGTTCAACAAGGGCAAGTGCTGGATTCTGTGCCTGGGATGGGGCAACCCTGGATGTATGGACAGACTGGGGGATGACATGTTGGAAAGCAGTGCCAGGGAAAGGGACCTGGAGGTCCTGGTCAGTGTCACATGAGCCAGCAGTGCCCTGGAGCCAGGAGGGACATCCCTGTCCTGGGGGCATCAGGCACAGCATCACCAGCAGGGCAAGGGAGCCCTGAGCTGGAGCAGCCTCACCTGGAGCAGTTTTGGGTGCCTCAGTATAAGGAAGGTCTTAAGCCGTGAGAGAGTGTCCAAAGGAGAGCTGTGAGGATGGTGAAGGTCCTTGAGGGGAAGCCGTGTGAGGAGTGGCTGAGGGCACTGGGTCTGTTCAGCTGGAGGAGACTGAGGGGAGACCTCATTGCAGTTACAGCTTCCCTGTGAGGGAAGAGGAGGGGCAGGCACTGATCTCTGCTCTGTGGTGACAGTGACAGGACCAGAGGGAATGGGCTGAAGTTGTGTCAGAGGAGCTTTAGCTTGGATATCAGGAAAAAGTTTTTCACTCAGAGGATGTTTTGGCACTGGAACAGCTCCCCAGAGAATGGGCACAGCACCAATCCTGACAGAGTTCCAGGAGTGTTTGGACAAGGCTCTCAGACACAAGGTGGGATGGTTGGGGTGTCCTGTGAAGTGCCAGGAGCTGTACTCAGCGATCCCTGTGGGTCCCTTACAACTCATAGTATTCTGTGAAATCTGAGTGCATTGTGTAGTTCTAACCTGGGATTGATTCAAAGGAACTCTCAAAGGGACAAAGGTCCCTTCTCCTTTTGTCTCACCTTTTGTTGTAATTTATTTGCAGAGGAAATTATTTCTGGTAAAAACTCTGAAGGAGAGAGGTCACTTGACAGGATTCCAACACAGTCAATTACTGTTGCTTTTAAATAAATTGTAGGCTTGTAGGCTGTTACACTGGCATCTTAATGAAATAATATTTTGCACAGGAAATGTGCAAATGCAGGAAATGAGGAAATGCAGGAAAAATGAGGAACAAACAGTGTCTGGTAAAACTAAGGTTATTTAAAAAACAAACCCCAAACTATTTTCCTCTTCTCTTGGACCAGTCAATGAAGATATAGAGAAGAGTTTGAACATGATAAATTTTGTGAAGTGGGTTGATACAATATTCATGTGCAGATGGAGTAATCGTAAGAAAAATTATGTCTTTGATCAATCAAGAAAATTTTCTCTGAATGAGGCAATCACAAACTATTAGTAGCAAACAGACAATTCTAATAGTAATGGGATGAGACACCGAGCAAAATTTCTCTCAACTAAAGGAAAAAATCTTTCAGATAAAAATCTTGGTAGTTGAATACCTCTCACAGAAAGACTCACAGAACATTTTCTCTGCATCCTTAAAAAAGAGCAGTCTCAGTATAGGTTGCATATGTCAAGCTCCAGGAGCTACTCTGCACTATTTTACTCTATTATTTCAGTTATCAGCGATCCACAGTACCGGCACTAGAATTAACAAAGAGGTCTTTAAAAAGGAGAGGTTTTCAAAAGCAGCAAATATTCAGCAAGTTTTTGCTTATATAATTGCATTCAGAAAGTTCTGGTTCCCAGGAAGGATGTGCAAACTGAAATATTTGCACCCTGAGATCAAGATTACTTTGTGGAGATACTTTTGTCCTCACTCCTAGGGCTTCCCGTTACTGAGAGTGAAGGTTTTTCCTTATGGAAACCATATTGTCTCTGCCAACTATTCAAATAAAACAGATTCTCTTGAATTGTCTCTGAAAAATGTAACATTTCAGCTATTGTTTTTCATACAGAACTACCTTTTAAAGCATCAAGAAGACTTTCATTTTGTGTGCTGGAAAAAGGTTGAGAAATTGGAACTCTTTTTAATGAGATTAGCAGGTACTAGTTAGAGCACCCTCCTTCTCTTTATGTGATAATTCACTTGGATTAAACAAAACAGTTGGTAAATACAGAAATCTGAAAAGCTGAGCTAGCAAAAAGAAGCAAGAAAATAAGAGTGTAACAATCTTGGAATGAATATAATGTGATTTCAGCAAAGAGGAGAATAACAATGAAAGAAAAGAAACAGGCAGGTTTCTGTCAGGTCTATTCTCCTACCTTTACTAAGCTTGTATAATAGCTTACATTAAATAGCTCCTTTACTTCTAATTACGCAGCAGATACTGCATTTGGGAAAATGTCTAATTATTACCTGGGTTTGGATCCATACACAGTATACCTCAGGATTAAGTTTATTCAGTAACAGGCTGAACAGATTCTTTCATAAAATCTTATTTAAGATTTTTGATAATTAGTCCTTCACCGTGTTATTCAGCAATGTCTTTTTAGTCTAAGAGCTACATGATACCTGTTGAAGTCATACCCTGGAGTGGAATCCAGCATTTCCAATAAGGCATGTAGAGAAAAGGGAGAGCTAAAGAGAGGGATACAAACTAACCCCATTCAGATAACTACTCAAAAAGAGGAAGATAAGTTAATTTTTAATCCAAAATGGAACTTTATCTGCTTGCAATCCAAAGATCATGGGCAACATTTTTGACATTCCCTTTTACAAGAGACACATTCTTCTCTTCTGTTTGAACAATAGTCCCTAGAATGCCTGATCATGTCCTCTTTTTAGTAGTTCTGTAGTAAGAGTTAGCAACTGTGTCTTGATAAGGGAGAAGCCTAAAACAGAGCTGTCATCTACCTCAGGCATGTCCTAAACATAAGTGTATAAAATTTTCTTGAGTACTCCAGTCTTTAATTTTTTTTTCCTCCCCTGAAACTGATTTGCTGTTCAAGATGGAGGGTGAACAGCAAGTGGACCACAAAGCCTGAACAAGGGGGAGTCTGGGTCTCGTGCTCAGTGGCCCTCTTTCTTCTATTGTTTCCACAGCTGTTTTCATGTTAAAAGGCTATATATGACGTTTTCAAAAAGAATTGGCCATTATAAGAAAAGAGAAGAGAAGAGAAGAGAAGAGAAGAGAAGAGAAGAGAAGAGAAGAGAAGAGAAGAGAAGAGAAGAGATAAATATAAAATATAAAATAAAGTAATAAAATGCTCAGAAATTACCCCAATGCCTCTGATATTATATTGCAGTTGAATAGAGGTTAAGATGCATTAGTCTGGATTTAGGCAACTAAATTCCATATTTTTTCTATACTGGATTCTGACATTTAAACTGGTTTTAGTTCTTAGTCTCTATCACACAGCTATGACATATCCACACACAAATTGGATCATAAATCCAGTTTCTAGCTTTTGGATTTTAAGATAAACTTAAGGAAATATGATTCTATACTTGATAGCTAATTCACTTATTTCCAAGACCAGTACTCATATTATGCACATTTTTACTTAGGTATTACTTGAAAAAGAAACTTCATTACTTCAACTAACTATACATAGAGTTTGTTAAGCAGTTACTTAACTAGTGTGAGCTCCCCCTCTTCATGATATTTTGGGTCAGATATTATCTTTGAAGGAGAAATGTAAAATTCTTCTGAATTAGTTCATATAATTTTTCAAATCGACATTAGGGGTTTTTTTGGTAAATTTTATGCTGATAATTTCCTTCTTCAGTCTGAAAGTAATTGGGAGAGGAAGACTTGTCAACATCCATATGAATGTACTTTATAATGTGTTCTGGTTGAAGTCTTACAGGGAGGGAGAGTGATACAGTAAAACACAGCACAGTTCTGATTAAAATCCACAAAATAATCTTTGAATGGGAAATTCTGTAATTTTTTTAGAAAATTAATTCTAAAATGGAAATCAATGAAAGATATTTTTTTTTGCACATACAAAAATGGAGGTAAAAACAAAACACAAAAATTAGGCAAATTAATAATCCTTAGTAATAACAAACATAATTTCAAGAAACAACTATCTGGGTATGTATTAAGGAATAAAACAAATACATAAATAAGATTGTAATTTTATACCTCCACACAACATCTGATTGCAATTCATAAATCAGGGTTTTATCCTGGTTTTATCCAATTCACAGTTGTGCAATTCTAGGTCTTAGTCTCGCAGTTCTAGGATATTTAAAAACTTTCAAAGGCCCCATAAAATCTTTCTAAAATATAAACCCCATTTTAAGCAGCAGGATGAGGGATTTAAATACCTATTAAGTAATAAAATCACTTGGGTTATCAAAGAGTCTTTTAGCTTTTGTAGATTAGGAGATTTGGAGGTACACAATATGTGCTGCCATAGGGAGTTAGAAAATTGATGTTGTTGGATCATCTATGGCATTTTGTGGAACAGGTTTTTTTCCCATCTTACTTATACCTGAATTCAGGACCTCCCTCAACCAACAGGACATTTGATAGGAAAATATTTTATTTTTGTTTAGAAATTTTTCCAGATGAACTTGCACACTTATCAAAATCTAACTCATTACTCCATAGAAATAAATATACAAAAATTGCCTAAAATAAATCTGCTTTGTGAAACATGTCCAAAACCATTTTTCTTCACATCAGTTATTTAAAGGCTTTTGGCAGTGAAGAAATCAACACACACCTACAGATCTTGTTTTCTAACAGTAAATTTCCTTCAGGTTAAAAAAAAAGACCATCTTATATATTTTTTATCTGATGACAACTCAAACATTAGTTAGATATTGTATAAAAGCTACTTTTCACAGCTTTCTTATGCATGTTTGTGTATACAGATCGCATTGAATCTCTCTCTTTAAAAATTCTCTCAGATAAATTAAAGAATACTAAACCCCTTAAATCTATCAAATTTAGGCATGCTTCTTCCATTTCCTGATTTTTTAAATAGTTTTTCCTACTTTTTTTGACTTTATAAAAACCCCCTGAGAATGTGAATATTTCAAAATAATCCTCAGCACTCATGCTCCCACCCTTCAATTCTCCTCCTGTCCCCGGCCCAAGCTGGAAGTGACCCCATAGAATACCACTAATGTTCTTTCTTTCCTGGAGATCTTCCAAGATGACTGCACTATCCTTGAAGGTTTATGATGTTGCAGGAAAAGACCATGCTAAAAATGGCTGTCACCACTTACACCTTTCTCATGTACTCCTTGGTGTGAACAGAAGTAAATCCCGCTTCTCTTCTCACACCTCCCTTCTGGCTCCACTCTCTTGCCTTGGGAACTTCCTGCTAATCCATCAGTTTCAGACAACTGAAAGTTAGGGAGAGGGTAATTTTGGTTTCCAGAACTGCTGAAAAATCAGTTCTGTCTTGGTACTTCTTTGAACCATCTTTTTCTCAGGTATCAAAAATGGTGTTTTCCCCCCTCAGATAAATCATGGCACTGGTAGAGTATAATAAATTGGTCTGAACAGCCTAGTCTGATGAAAGGTGCCCCTTTCCATGGTGAGGGGCTGGAACTAGATGATCTTTAGGGTCCCTTCCAACCAAAACCATTCTAGGATTTTATATCACTCTTAGCTGGACTGTGAACTGTCTTTTGTAATGGCATCCTTGGTACCAGCTTGATAACTGGCAGCTCTCCAAATTTGATTCATAATATTTAGTAGGCTGTCTCAATCACATGTATCAAAATTATCAAAGCTGACCAAAATTATCAGCTGGAATTACTTTAAACTCTACAGAGTAGCTTTCAGGCCAAAATAATAATAATACCGCTCCCCCACCTCCCTGTCCCAAAAAATTAATAAAAAATAGGCAAATCAAAATAATATGTACAGTCAGAAATTTCATTGCATGGTTCTATAAAAATATGCAAAAGTAACATATCTTGAAACACTACAAGATTCCTGTGCCATGTTTGACCCTGGACACTCACTCCAGCTTTCATATAGGTATGGGAGAGATGAAGACTTGCTCCTCAGAAACTATACCTTAGAAGACTCATATCTTAGCAGAATAATAAAATACCTAGAAGGCATATCTGAACTCAAAAATTCTGATTTTTTGCCTGCTTGAAAACATGTCAGTTGCAGTAATTCTTGAATATGCTCTGAAAGCAGGCTGCATGTCTGCGTACAGAAGAATGTATTTCAAATATCAACACTTTAACAGATCTAAAACACTAATGTAGATTGACTTATAGTGGGTTTTTTTAGGACTATTCTCTCTCTGTGTAGAATTGGGCCAATCAATCTGATGTGCAATTTTGCATTTTGTCTGATTGCCTTAGGGTTGTAAATATTTATTTTTCTGTTTGTTTGACTCAAATATCTTATAGCTGAAGATATTCTTCTTAGGGCAACTTTCACTTTTAAGAACAGGAATCCCTGACTTTGTCAATGTCTATTAAAGAATGGATCATCATGATCCTTCTCCTATAAGGGAAAGAATCTGTTGCAAAACAACATGACAGCCATGGCATCATACATTGAAACCTCCTTATAACTGAAATATATATTTATTATAAAACTCTTTATATATAAAGAGTTTAACTTGGCAGTGTGTATCTCTCAAACAAGTTACACTTTCCATATTTTTGAGTGATTTAGGATCATCTATTCCTTTCACAGAGGCCTGGTGGCTTTCTTTCTGGTTTTGTTTGTTTGTTTTGTTAGGGGTTTTGTTGTTGTTGTTGATGTTATTTTTGCTGTTTTTCTCTTAAACTATGTTTCATGGATGGGAAAATCAAATTTTAAGGTCAAAAAGTCAGAAACTGAAGTTTCTCTCTACCAAATGTTCCTAGAAAATATTGTTAGCATCAAAATATTATTTGCTTCAGAATATGACAAAAGAGTGGAAAGAACAAAATATATTTTTTTTATACTTTATGTGTGGAATATAAGATTTTTTTTTAGTACATTCTACCTAATATGCATGGAAGAAAGGATATACCTCATGTCTACCATTACTCCAGAACATTTCAAACATGCAGTGAGATAGGACGGAGATATCATCTTCACACCAGTGAGAAGCAACTAAGAACAGTATCCAGAAATACTTAAAACCTTGAACTGATAATTACATAAAATGAATGTGCTTCTGAGCTGTTCTGAAATTCTGAAAACCTATACTCTGGCACAACCTCAACAAGAGAGTGTGTAAGACTTCTCATCCCTCAGATTTATCTGGATATGCCTCTCCTTGTGACTAAGTAAATCTTTTGCTGGAAGGGAGACAAAGTTTTGCATCATTTCAGCCCGTGGAGAAAACTGCTCATTTCCTAGGAGAATGCCCTGTGGACTGCATGGGAGGAAGCTGCCTTCATCTTCATCCCTTGAGAGTTTATAAAGGAAGAAGTTTGAAACACACTGAGTGCTTTCAAAGAAAAAAAACCAATAACTTCTGGTGAAGGTTGGGATGCATGAAGACATGAAACTATTCCTGGGTCCTATATGAGAAAGACGTCTATCCAACATCTATCATCCCTGGGACATTTAAAGCTTCAGTTAGAATGGCCCTTAGCAACTTGGCTGTATTTAAAGAAGTCTGCACAAAACTGCAGAACCACTTAGGATTTACAATGTCTCAAGCTAGTAATTTCTATTTTCATTTCATTTCCATATGTGCTCGGAACAGAGCATCTTGTAACAAGTCACTTCTCGGAGAGCAACTTCCAAATCTCCTTAATTTATACAGAGGGTCTGGTCCAAGAAACACTTGTACATTTAATTGACTTCATGTGAGTAACATGACAGTACAAAAGTTGAGTATAATTAAGAAAAACTGAAGACATGAATAATTACAAACTTGATCTTGTGAATTACAATATTAACTCATCTTTGAAATTTTATTTCCACATTCTTCTTTACAATGGCAAAGTATAAATAACCAGACAGAAGAGAAATCACAGATCACTCTGCTAAAAGTTGTTGACTAGATAAATGAAATTATTTTTTTTCTTTCTAGAAACTCCAGCTGGTGTTATCTTGGCCTTCAGTATCCACTAATTAAATGGAAAAATGTTTGATATAAAAAGTTAATTTACTAATTAAATGACAAGTATGCTTTATAAATTGTCTCTTTGGCTTATTGTGCATTTAGAGAATTAATTAACAATACAATCAAGCTGCAGTTGTGAGATGCCAATATGGATGTGATTTGAAGATACTTTCACTTCTGTTTTCTATCTCAGTTTTTACGACAGCTGCAGAGTAATGAAGACACTTAACTCGTAATTTGTCTCTGTAAAATTAAAATGAGTTTGTGGTTTCTTGCTCACTGGGACTGCAGACAAAATGGTGCATTTAAGAGTATACTTCTCATCAGTCAACACAGTCATGATGCTGCAGCAAGCTGCCATTTTTCTCTACAAATGAAGGCTAAAAAGTTTGATTTTACAGTAGGCTGTGTTGTTCTGGTAAAGTATTTTCAGTGGAACATAACAATAAAAGTATAAATATAGAATAACTGATATATTCTTTTAAAATTCATGTTAAATATTTGCAATTAGTAACAACATTAACAACTGACAGCCTTATTTTTAATCATTAGTAGGTCTGCTAGATATGACTAAACAAATTAAAAAGTTAGTTTAGAAACTGCCAAAGCATAATGGATAAGTTTGACTTTTGAATGTCATATACATGTAAACATTACATATCTGGGCCAGCCAGACTGGTCTCAGGATTTGCCCCTTTGGATGTTGGGGATTTGTTTGCTTTGGTTTGGTTTCCTGGTTGAAATTTAATACAAATATTAATTCAAAGTCAAATCTAAAGTCAGTCAGAATTTATTACCTGCTGCAACTCCTCCAACAGTCAAAAAAGAATTTCCAAGGGGTGAAAAAAAGAAGAGTGAAGCGGAGAGGAGAGGAGAGGAGAGGAGAGGAGAGGAGAGGAGAGGAGAGGAGAGGAGAGGAGAGGAGAGGAGAGGAGAGGAGAGGAGAGGAGAGGAGAGAAGAGAAGAGAAGAGAAGAGAAGAGAAGAGAAGAGAAGAGAAGAGAAGAGAAGAGAAGAGAAGAGAAGAGAAGAGAAGAGAAGAGAAGAGAAGAGAAGAGAAGAGAAGAGAAGAGAAGAGAAGAAAAGAAAAGAGAAGAAAAGAAAAGAGAAGAAAAGAAAAGAAAAGAAAAGAAAAGAAAAGAAAAGAAAAGAAAAGAGAAGAAAAGAAAAGAAAAGAAAAGAAAAGAGAAGAGAAGAAAAGAAAAGAAAAGAGAAGAGAAGAAAAGAAAAGAGAAGAAAAGAGAAGAAAAGAGAAGAAAAGAGAAGAAAAGAAAAGAAAAGAGAAGAAAAGAGAAGAAAAGAGAAGAAAAGAAAAGAAAAGAAAAGAGAAGAAAAGAGAAGAAAAGAGAAGAAAAGAGAAGAAAAGAGAAGAAAAGAGAAGAAAAGAGAAGAAAAGAGAAGAAAAGAGAAGAAAAGAGAAGAAAAGAGAAGAAAAGAGAAGAAAAGAGAAGAAAAGAGAAGAAAAGAGAAGAAAAGAGAAGAAAAAGAGAAGAAAAGAGAAGAAAAGAGAAGAAAAGAAAAGAAAAGAAAAGAAAAGAAAAGAAAAGAAAAGAAAAGAAAAGAAAAGAAAAGAAAAGAAAAGAAAAGAAAAGAAAAGAAAAGAAAAGAAAAGAAAAGAAAAGAAAAAGAAGCCACCTGGACCTAATCAGATCTTGAGGCACTGAGAAAACAATCTGGTTTCTCTCCACTGGCAGTTGTAGATTTTTGTTTGATTGCCTCTTTTTATATTTACAGGTAATGTTAGTCCACCACACATTTTTATGTTGATATTTTTATAGTTTTTCTTTCATTAACCAGTTGCTTTCACATTTTAGCACAATTTAGTATATGGTTATGGATGTATGTACAATCCCACTCTAAAGAAAGAAATCTGTTCATTTTGCATTCATTTTGCTTTGATTTTTCAGTCTAGTCTGCTGGTGCCTATAGAAGAAAACAGTAATAAATCATTTATAAAATCAGCCCAATCCCTTCTACAGGGAAATACAGTGAGACAGACTGTCTCATAAATTGTTTAGAATAATGCAGTTCTCCAGTGATTTAGCCTGATTTGTTTGTTTAAAAAAAAATAGAAAACCCACAAAACCTGCAGATGATGATTCCCGTCTTTTATAAAAGGGGTAACAAAAGTGCTCACTTAAGGCAAAAACAATGAGCCAAAGTACCTTTTAATGTTCTTGAAGACAATGTAGACAACATCCCATTAGCAAACAGACTATAGGCCAGTGAAATTAGAAGGAACAATGTGTCATGACATGGAAGAAATGGAAATGAAAATTCTGTATTTATTGCCGAGATTTTACATGGGTCATGTGGTCTGAGCTTTCACTTAATAAGGGGTGAAAAAAGGGAAAATACTCCCCTCAAACTGACCCAGCATCACAAATCTTTCATCTGTCTTGTGTGGATCACCGACAGTGATAAAATGTCACTGGCAGCTTGATTTCTGGCATTTACTCGGCTGTATGAAAGACCACATCCCCAAACACTTCTGTCACATTCTTTTCCAGATTGTGTTAGATTAAACTGAGGAAATAAGCCTGTTTTCCTGAGGATCATAGATTCATCAAAATTAAAGATGGAAAAGACCTGTTAGTGTAAATCACTTACATTATCCCTCATCCAATGCAAGATTACTCCCTGTGGTGTGACTTCTAGCACTTTTTTCAGTCCACTTTGAAATGACTCATGCAACAGTTTCCACTGTTTCTCTCTAGAGATCAGTCTCCACTCTAATAGATCTCACAACCCACAGTTTCAGCCTAGATTTTCCATTACTCATTTAGAGATTTTTTTTTTCCCCATGGCCATCTGGTAAGACAATGGTGTCTCTCTTAACCCAAAACCTGAGCCTTTGGAGGCAAGTTAAGGGCTACCAGGAGGGTGGAAGGCAGTCACCAACTAGTCAGGTCTTCAGCAAATTTTCTAGTTTTTTTTACTACCCCTGATCTCCATGATCTATTGAGTTGTCATTTTGGTACAGAGATGTATTCAAGTCTGACTTGTCTTCTCTAATGATCTTTTTACAAGGGGAGGTAGTGATAGAAAAAGGGGAGCAGAATGGCTTTATACTGAATAAGGGGTTAAATGAGATATTAGGAGGAAATTCTGTACTGTGTGGGTGGTGAGGCCCTGGCACAAAGAAGCTGTGGTTGCTCTGTGACTAGAAGGGCCCGAGGCCAGCTTGGAGAGGGCTAGGAGCAACCTGGAATAGTGGAAGGTGTCCATGCCAGGGCAGCGGGTGGAATGAAACGATCTTTGAGATCACTTCTAACCTAAACCATTCTATGATTCTCTGATTCTATGTTCTGAAGTCCTGATAGGACATTGAAATATTTTCTGGTTAATATGTACATAGGTATACCGTCTAGAGAGTTTGGCTATATATTGTATGAGACTTTGACCCCTTCTGGGTCTGAGCACAGTTAAAACACTGCAACAGTTAAAGGGGATCATTGCAGTAATCAGGAAAAGCAGTGCAGGTCTTCATAACTTAGCCTCACCATTATATCCCACAGATCAAGACCTACATCTGTGTTTATTAAACTCCAAAGTAATTTTCATTTTTGCCTTGAACATTTCTCCAGCACAGTAGATGGAGCTCAGCCTGGACTTGGATTATTTCTCAGCTGCATGGGTCTGCACACAAGCTGGTTGCCTAAGCTTCTGTTACAGCCAAAGAAGTTAGTGCCACAAGTTAAAGCAGCAGCTTAGACAGAAAGTGTCTGTGTGTAGACTACACATAGACATCTGTGCTGGTATGTAGCCTCTTAAAGCCAGGGCAAGCTGTATCCTTGTACCTGCACTACTGATTTGGGCTGAACTATCCACTCCAACAGCACTCCATCAAGGTGCATCAAGGTGAAGGGTGGGCTGCAAAGTGCATGGCAGGAGGAGGCTACTGCTGCAGCTTCAGAGCAGTGACCTGCACTGATGCCCCTGATATTTCTGCCTCACCTTGCAGCACTTCTAAGGACAGAGAGCAGCTACAGGGGTGATTTCCTTCATCTTTTCCAAGATCTCGACTCAGATGTTGTTAATGCTTTCTGAAACATTGATAAAAAACATTGTAGTGTTATAGGCATCCTGTGGTGACAGAGGGAACATGGAGGGTTTCAGCTTGTATCCAATCCAAAGAAATACCATGTATCTCTGTAACAAACCCATGTAAGCTCACAAGTCCTTCATTAAAGCCTTTACTGATAGTATGACATATTGATAACAGTAGGCATAGCTAAAAGCAGTCCTAGAACATAAAATAAAATCCCCCAAAACCCCCAGACAAAGTAAACTCAAATGCAAGGGTGTGCTTTAGCTTTAGTGTAGTATTGGAATATAGGGATAAATTGATTTTTCCAAGCTAGAGAGTCTGTAACACTCTCAGTAATTAAATTAGCTGTTCCAGATTCAAGGCCGGTATCCAAACTGCATTTATCTTCTTAGTCTCAGCAGTCCTTCTTTTTTCCTTTTGACTGTTTCCTACTTTATTTCAGACTCACTTTTCCAAATTAGTTGCACTTTTTTTTTGTATATACTTAGGGGAAAAAAATTGTTCCAGGAAGATACCATCTGGAATATAATTTTCTCTAGGATTACATGTATAGAAGGAGAATTTTGTTGCCTCAAGTTTAAAAATTGTCTCTGCTTTACAGAACTTGCTGGAGAAGAGATAAGTCCATAGTAAAAAATCAACAACCTGTTCATTGCTTGATGATTAAAAAATAAACCAAAATATTTAACAAAATAATTTGAGATTCTGGGGAGTTTTAATTTGTGAAAGAGAAACTAATCAGACACAAACCGTTTCAGTTTGGATTTCCCCTGGGAAGAGTTAGATACAAGTTACTAGGCAGCAGAGAGAGGAAGTAGGAAATTCATGTCTGTCTTATGGGCTGAACGGTGATCAATCAGCAATAAAATATGCCATAAATTGTCCTGCATTGATTTAACTTTTTCTGAAAGAATAAGTGTAAAAAAAATCCAGGCAAGCAAGTGCTGTAAAAAGCATTGGAAAGGATTTATTTTGCTGAGTTGATACACACAACAGAAACATCAATTTTATGGGCCAAGAAAAGCAACACTCCTCAAATAAGTACATGAGCTTCTGTTCAATTGGTGGAGAAGAGGCACCTCTGAAGTCCTCCAGTAGGAAATCCACCATGACCAGGATAAATTGAACTCCATAACCGGCAGAATTT
The DNA here is from genome assembly GCA_910950805.1 of Acrocephalus scirpaceus scirpaceus. NCBI lineage: Eukaryota > Metazoa > Chordata > Aves > Passeriformes > Sylviidae > Acrocephalus > Acrocephalus scirpaceus. The sequence continues at coordinate 23,422,806 of OU383776.1, read as the reverse complement.
TCTGTCACATGTTAATTCTCTTTTGGTGGAGTGTTATGTTTAGGACTCACAGCAGTTCAAATATCTAGGAAGATTGAAGCACAGGAATCATTCCACAGTCTTCACCTTCCTGGAGGAATGTTTACTGGAGAGTTTGCAATTGTAGTTTCCACGTGGTTCTCAAAGAGTTGGACAATCATGTTCAAAGCCACTGAAAGCTTTTCACCACTCCTGATTTCAGAAGGCAAATTTGAGTTCCTGTTAAGCCAGATTTGAAAGGTAAAAACATTTTATCTGTCTAGAACACCCTGAGACGCTATATGTCATTATATACTGTAGAAACTTTTTTTTAATGCTCAGTGACATTTTTTTCCCATTGCTTTAACTGCTTTTCACTGAGTTTTATTCCTACATCTGTTTCCTCAGGTATTTGCACTACAAAGCTACATTGCCACACTTATTTTTCACCCTTGGCACTTACCTATAGGTACATACTCATAGTTTAAATAGTTTGAGCACATTTGACTTTGCCCAGATTCACTGAAGTCGAGAGAAAAACTAGAGAAAAAATTGCTGTGTCATTGAAGTTAATAGTTGCTTTAACAATGCCTGTACTGGAATCCTGCATCTTTTATTTATATTGCTTGCACACACTCTGAGAGTTTTTTTGTCCATGCCTCCTAATATTATTTGAGACACAATATTAGGGGTATTAGTACTTAAGGGTGATTTCTAATTGGTTATATAGATAAGACACAGACATGTTTTTCGTTTATCTCTATACACTCCAATAGTTCTAAAATTATTTTCTGAGTGAACCATGCATGTCTTCATGCCACACAAAAGGCAAGAAACAAAACCTCTGTGTTGCATGCTGTGTAAGACTCTCTCACGATCTGCAATTGAATCTCCTTCTGTCAAATATTTTGAGGAAAGTTGTACGAAACCAGAATTACATGAAAGAGCCATGATGGCTGGTCCTACCCAGGACACAGACCAGATGCAAAGAATAATTCTCTGTAAATGGCTTCAGCCAAACTTTATCATTTCACCTCAAGGTTAGAGAAATATCCCTTGCCTTCCTTTGTTAAATGATACCACTTCAATTTTTGCTGATTGATAAAAACACATAAAGACAACAATACCAGATAATGTCTCCAACTATTTTATAATAATAAAATCATTACTTAATAAAATTGGGGAATAATTACAAGAAGTTATGAATGCACTTAAAATTTATCTTACTTTAACTTAGCCACCTGAGAGAGATCTGCTTGCTTTAAGTTAGTAATTTAGTCTTTCTCCAAAGAAAGACTAAATTCAGAGGGTGACTCATCTTAGGCATCTATCTTTAGATGTAATGAATCATTTTATGGCAGGGCTGGTTTCTCTGCAGCTATTAATGAGGTAGTCTAGTCAACTAATTTCTTAGGCTGAGTTCCTAGCTTTCAGATGATTAAAGAGAAGTAATGTTAAATAATCTATCTTTAAAAATTTGCATGCTATAAAATTAAAGCAGGTTGATAGTGGTTGAGAGAGGAATTAATCTCTCAAAGTAACCATATGTAAGTTATGTTTAGTATATGCTACCCTATCTTGAAAACTTGCTTGGGAATGTTAGATATGACCTTGGACAAATAAAGACTCTTGAGAGTTTCCTAGAGGTCAGGTGGCCAGATGATGGACTAGATTTTTGGCATAGTCTAAAAGTAAACTAAACTCACCCCATCAAACACCTCTGTTTGAAAGAACTTTTCTCATTCTTTTCACTCAAATTATTTGAGTTGGTTTTTTTTTCACCTGTTGTGTGGGTTAACTGAAGTCCTGCAACAAATTTTCCTCCTAAAATTAGCTTAAATCATTCCCAGTGAGTCCTCTCAGACTAAAAAAGGGATCAGCATGTCAGATGTGATTAGCAAAGACTTCCTAAGTCACCCATCCTTTCATCTCCTGCTCTCATTTCCACTTCTGGAGCACAGCCTCTCCTTCATGTTCCTAGCTATGGAATTGGGAGTTGGGGAGAGGGCATCTGAAGACCCCTGGTGTTCAGCCTCTTATCCTGAATGAATGAAGTTGACTTCATTCCCAGGAAACTGAATCACACATGATCTCTTCACAAAGGACCACATGGACATTCTCTGCTTGCAAAATTTGAAAGGAGGTAAAGGGAAGGCAGTAAATGGATACAAAAATAAAATTCAGTAACATTTGGCACATATCCCAAGTGGTATAAATTATACTTCTTTATAATCTGTTATTTTTTCTAGTTGGGTAATTTGTGCCTGTGAACCTCAGCAGTCATTTTCTCTCTTATGCTCCCTGACACAACCTCAGACGTCACTGTTGCACCCAAACCACCATGACTTACACAGGGAATAAATAACAGACCAAGGAGTTTGCATCTCTGTCTAATATTTAAAGGCAGTGAGAGTATGCTTAATGCTTTTTGACCACCTACTAGTGAAATGGTAACACTGGTGTCACAAGTTTATCTAATTTCTATTGTTGCAGAGGTAATGCCACATAAATCGGGGGCACAGGCTATTCATTTTGCAGCCGTCTTTTGCCTGGTGTATAATTATCACAGCTCATCTTTATTAAACACCAGCCTTATCTTTGTTTTGCTCTCTTTGTTGATAGATGTAACCTCAATACTGTTGCCATGGCTACAGTAACAGTAGCTGAGAAGATTTTGTTTGTTGTAAACAAACCGAGCTGTACAGGCGCAGATCCTAGTGGAGCGTTTCCAGCCCCTTGCCTTATATTATGCTGATTAACACTACCATCTCCCTCCTGCTACCCATTTCTTATTTTAATTAACATTAATTTAAGTTGTATCAAAGAGTGTTTCCCCTTTTGGTGCTGTGGCACCCCTTTTCTGACAGGTTTTTTTTTCCCTACAGCAACAGTCATAGGTTAGGACTGCAGCCCTGCTGAGAGCATCCTCACAACAAAGCCCTGCTGGCACCAAAAATTAATCTCAATGTACACACTAGCTTAATGGCAAAAGATTGCTTTAATTTACTTCCTACATTCTCACCTCCAGGAGCAACTGAACTTGTTCTTATGTAGGAGCCACGGGGATCTGAAAATGTGTGACTAATTCTGGCTCTTACTTAGCTTCAAGCCAATTCCTCAAAATCAAGGACCAAATTCAGCCCCTCACACAGGAAGATGCAACTCCTCAGTAAGAAACTGTACTGTAAATTCTTGCCTCTCTGTTGATTTAACCCATGATCTCCTGTGTGCACAGAAATGACTGGAATGAGTTCAGAAATAATCTAAACATCCAATAGCACCAGTTCCTGTTAGTTTTATAGCAGACCTTTCTGTAGCAGGCATAGTTTTTTAATATTTAGGTTTGTCTCCCAAGTTTTATAATAATTTTATTCACTATGCATGCCAATGTTAACAATGTCCAGTCTATACCATATAGTTTTACTAGTATTATTTTCATCTTGAAGAGTTTAGACACTATTCCTGACAGTTTCAAGGGACTAGTACTCTGTTCTCTGGGAAGGGCTCAGTAGTTTACCTATGTATATATACATATCACTGTTGTATTTTTAAAAATGTTATTAAACCTAAATTCTTTTATTTCACCTAGATGTAATTCAGTGCAAAGCACAATGGCCACAGGTTTATGACAACATATAAACAGGAGGAGTACTCCTGCCTTAAAAGAGATGGCTTGGAAGAGAGAGGGATGAGCCAGGTGAGACGTGTCTGTACTCCAGAAAGACTGCAATTCAAAATGATTGGACACTGCTCTGATGTGACATTGTGTTATTATATTGCCCTTGAAACCAGTATTATTCCCTGCTTTGTGTGGTTCTGTGCTGATTATGTGGTCCTGTTATGCCTCTACTAAGGCCTCTCCAGCAGCTCCTTCACCTTGCACCATCTGAAATTGGTGCTATGTGGAAGTCTGCTCAGCAATGCACAGATGGACATGATTCTCCTCTTTACTCCCCTCCTTCACAACCTTCACTGGCTGTTTATCCAGTGCCCTCCAGGATGGAGGAGACTTTGTACGAGGATTCAGGTTGTCCTGAGAACACGGTAGCCTCTTGTAGAGTACTGTACAAAAAGAGAGCACTGCCAGTGCTGATCTGTGATATTTCTAAAATGTAACACCAGGAAAGACAAAATGTTCTGGCAACACTAATGTTAAAAAGGGAAGAAAAATGTCTTTCTCTTCACCCAAAACATCAAAAGACATTGTTGTTCATGGACTTGACAGGGCTGGATTCATGTTTGAACTTGATCTTACAGGTCATTTCCAACCCTGATGATGCTATGAGATGGTCAGAATGCTAATTATATCACAATCTGCATTAAGGGAAATCTAGCAGTGTTTTAGTGCTAGGCATACTTAGTCCTTTGTGTGGAAACTACAGGACCATAAAGTGAACAGTGACAGCAGAGCCTGGGAGGAAAGAATAATCAGCAACATTCAGAAATCCAGCTAATTGCTCGTTATGAGTAATGAGGGATGCTGGTACAGCATGAAGCAATTGAGCATTGGTACCCTTGGTCCTTGTCAATATCACCATCCAGAGCAGCTGTGACTGTCCCATTCCTAGCAGTGTCCAAGGCCAGGTTGGGAAGGAACCTGGGATAGTGGGAAGTGTCCCTGCCCACAGTAGGATATTTGGATAAGATAATCTCTAAAGTCCTTTTCAAACCAAACCATTCTCTACGGCTCTGTGATACTCTCAAGGCACTCCAAACTTTCTTTGTGATTTGATCTTGTTTTATCCAATCCTTTGACATATAAGAAAGCTGATGATATTACAGTGATCACTATCTTTCAGGTCTAGCCCTAATCGCTTCCTTTTTTTTTTTTTTTAATTTAATATAACAAAACACAATGTAGGTAGAGGTGTCTCCTGTTTGAAGCCTCTTGGCAAAACTTGTACATCAAAGCAACACCAGTTGATGAGGTTGAGTCAAAGAAGAAATCACAACAGTTGTGTGAATTTCCTGGGTTGCACATCTTTATATTTTAATTCTTCATGCTATTTTAATATAATTTTAGACATTAATGATGAACAAGGTTAGGTATTGACACTAGCAAACTTGATGAATGGGAAGAAAAAAATTACCCCCTATGTGAACTTATGGAATAGTTCACATTCATTTTCAGCTTGAAAAGCTGTTATCTGTTCATATAGCAGCTTTTAAAAGTGAAAATGGAAGCAATCCAGCATGCAGAGATGTGTGGTAGTTTACAAATGTCTCCATGATATCTAAAAATAAACCTGAAATATTGGAAGAAAATAAATGCTTGATGGACCCAACTTCTCCTTGTTTAATTATGTTTTACTAGACTGACAGTGAAATTGAAGGGTGGAATTTGACAGCCCAGCTGAGAGTATTTTCACAGACCCCCTTGCAACTTGTAGTTCTTCTAGCACCAGGACCTAACTTAACATATTCCATCAGCACATCAAGTCATAATACTGCTATGAAGTTTGGATCCTCTTTCCCAGTGGACTAAAAAGCAGCTCTATCTTCAAATGAGTGAACACAGAAATGAAACTCAAGCCAGAAAGAAGCTGCACAGCAGGGTAGGGTACACTGTCTGTCTCACAGAGTGCATGAGTGTCATGAAAGGAGGGAAGCTTGATGTAGCTGGCAATTCATCCACCTGAGAAAAGTCTGAAGTTTGATATGTACCTGCAACACTGCAGTCTGGCATTTCCAGTTGATTTTTGTTGCTATATCTTTAGAAACCCTAGAAGAAATGGTTTCTGCTCATAAAAACTGCTAATAGAAACATATATGGAGGGTTAGGGAGAAAGAATGCATAGTTTATATTTTGAATATTTGTGGAATAATAGAATCACAGGAGGGTTTGAGTTGGAAGGGACCTCAAATATCATCCAATTTCACCCCTCTGCCATGGGCAGGGCTATCTTTCACTATCCCAGGGTGCTCCAAACCCCATCCAGCCTGGCCTTTGATACTTCCAGACATGGGGCAGCCACAGCTGCTCTGGGTGAGCTGTGCCAGGGTGCCACCACTCTCACAGGGAAGAAGGGCTCCTTAACATCTAATCTAACACACCCTCTTTCAATTTAAAATCTTTTCCTCGGTCCTGTTATGATTCACCCATTTCCCATGTTCTGCATGAATTCTCTGGTAGAGCTGGAAATCTGAACAAAGCCACATGAATCTGGTGCTTTGTCCACATGTCCTACAGTAGATATTTTCCTATGTCCTTTAACTACCCCCTGGTTTGTTTTTTGTTCTCACCAAATATTTTCACCTCTGGACTATGTCCGTAACATTAGTAAACACAAGAGGAAGAAGAACACTAAGAAGTGACATCTACCTTGATTGTAGTGGTTGGTACTGGAATCAAAGGTCATTTACTTACCTTCCAGACATAGAGACCATGGCAGAACCTACTCCCAGCAGAAAAGGTTTGGTGATACAGATGCCTCCAGAAAGAATCCTCTTACTTGAAGTGCCATGAAGGAGTTAAAATCTGGATATTACTCACGCTCCATTGCACACCAGGAAAGAAATTTAAATACAGGAAATAAACATTGGTAATAATGTATGTTCTTCCTCTATGATATAAATTTTATTTTCATGTCACTGTCTATATTGTCTATCAGTTCAATAAGTACAAAGACTGCTTAAAGTTCGTTTACAAATAGACACAAATGCTAGAGACTAACACATTAGTAAATTTTGTGTGTTGCTGAGGGCTTTTTTTAGCTATGTGAGGCTATGTATGAGAAAGGTGCTTTGAAAGTCTGACACTTTCTTGGACACAGTGCTAAGGAGGGATGAGATGAAAGGCTGAGAAATCAAACTGTATTCATCCTATTACTTGCAAAAATATTATTGCTTCTCACAGTGTTAATCTACAGTTAACTTGAAACAGAGGCTATTCCATACCAAATGGAAGTTAAGGAAATTATTTTTCATGCCAGAATCATACTGGGAAAAGAGTGTGAAAAAGGAGAAAAAATGTCCTTGTGACCCTACAGGCAGGCTTAATTAGAAAGATCTGTTGCAGTGATCTATCATGGTGGTGCATGGAAGTCCTTCCCAGTTCTATTTCTGTTGAACTTGATGAAAGTTTATCCTTTACTTCAATGATAGACAAAATAGACCTCAGTAAGATATTTCAATTTAAATTGTTTTCTCATTTAATTAAATATATGATACTCTCCTATTCCATTTTTAAGGAACTGTCTCATCAAACAATGAAATTTTACCTGTGTTTTGTCGAGGTGGATGAATGATGAGAACAAAGGACAGCACAGAAAATTTAACAGGGTATTGCAGTGTCTCTTTCTTCTAAACAAGCTAGTCATGAACAGCAAACTTGTAATTCACATTCATACTCCAGTAAGCTTATTTTATATTAAAACTTTTCTTAATACAGTAATCTAATTGGTTTGTGTGATTAAAGGAAGATAAAATTCCTATATTTATTGTTATTACTGTAAATCTCCTTCCTAAAATAAAAAGATTTATCCAATCCAAAAGGCATATGAATATCAATATTTTCTGTCTCTGATAATATCAAAATAGTGCTTCTAGTACTTTATGTTTTCTTGAGAACATGGAGAAAAACCTAAAATCCAAGCCACTGTGAGTACAATTTCCTTCACATTTGCTGAAAGGTACTTGCATCCTTTACCTGATGAATCCATTCAACCACACCTGCTATGCAGTGTTTTATAGTGAGAATCACTGCTGCAGCTCAAGCCTCTCTGAGAAGTGCACTCACATTGCCTGGGTTTTGTCTCCAACTCAGTCCTTAAAGCACAAGGCTTACTTTCTCAGGTTTCCCAGGGGATGTCATAGGGATGTTTGAGTTGGGGTCCTGTCAGTCATGACCTGTATGACTCTCCACTGGTTGGATAAGGATCCTAGGGACTAGGATCTCTTTATTATTTTTCTGTGAATCTATCAGATATGTTTTGAAGTCAGGCGTTTTGTGCTGCAACTTTGTCTGCACTTACAAGTGCTACTTGCTGTTTCTGAACGCCTGCTTTATCTTGCTTTTGAAAACTCTTATCATGTTTGATATGAAGGCTTCCTGAAGCAAGGAAACCCACTGGGTGAGTGAGGATTTCTGTTGTTGTTTTACTTTATTCAGTCCTGCTGGAGGGAATTTTTACGAGGGCTTATAGTAGTGGGACAAAGATGTCCTTAGCTGAAAAACGCTTAGAATAGATATCTGGAAAAAAAATCTGTACTAAGAGGGTGGTGAAGCACTGGGACAGGTTTCCCAGGGAAGCTGTGGCTGTCACATCCCTGGAAGTTTCCAAGGCCGGGTTGGATGGGGCTTGGAGCACCCTGGGATAGTGGAAGGTATCCCTGCCCGTGGCAGGAGATTACCTTTAAAGTCCCTTCCAATGCAAACCATTCTATGATTCTGTGAATTTCATATCTTAGCACTTTGCTTATTTAAGATCAGGGCAGGGGCTTTAAAAGAATAAAATGAATAATTAATGTTTTTCTGATATGCAGTCTGAAGTTAGGTTTGGATTGTTTTTAGAATACTCCTGAGGTTTTTCATTATGAAATTTCCTTACTAACTTGGAAAAAAATCCTTACTTTTCACTGCTGGATCATTTTCATAACACAGATATGCAGGTAGGCCCATATACTTCTGTGGGAGTAAAACAACTTGTAAACATATCTGTTCCAGATGAAAGTGATTATTCCAAGCATGGTATCTTGTAAAAACTTTTTCTATCCCCCTCCTTTTTTTTTTTTTTCTTTCCAAAAATCATATTTGCTTTTCCTGGGGCTGCCAAAAAATGAACAGATATCTTAGTCAAACATTCCATGAGTTTCCAAATGTTTTAGATCCTCAGAGAATCCTGCAGCTTGAGAAACATATGAGAAGTTTAGAGTACTTCTGGCTAAAAGGATAACCTTGCTTCTATCCCAGTTGAATTCCATCTGTCATAAGACAGCCCTACCTCCTCAACATGTTGAAATTCACTGAAAAGTTCCACTGTCCTCCACAGTACTTAATAATATTACAATATGTGAGGAAACCATGATACCAATATTAGGCTTTTATTAAATAAGAAATATTTTCAAACAAGTACCAAGCAAGTGAGTTTTTTATATAAATGTAGAAAAAACATATTAAACATGTTACTGCTGCATATAACACAGAGTATATTTTATCCTCTAGTGTTTTAATGTTATTTTAAAAATATCATTCTTGGCTTAGTTTGAGAGTTAAGTTTTTTGAGTTAAGGTTTTTATACAGATTAGAATTCTTGCATTTTTAAATTTTTTTTTTAATGGGAAAAGTTTCTTTTCTCCTCCATCAAGTACATTGTCCACCCATTGCACTCTTTTTTATAAAAAGAATTTTTTTTCTTTTTCATTGAAAATAATGAAAATAGTAAATAGAGATTTTTTTCAAGCTCGAATATGTCATTTTTCTATCTGGAATGATTTTATTTGTGTTTCAAATCAATTCAAGTAAATATTTGACTGGATTTCAGCCATAATATGTGAAAATACTCAGGAAAATATTTATATACTTTTTGTTCAGCAGAAACCTAATCTTTAATACTCTATGTTGTTGCTTTTCTGTGGGAGACTTGTGGCTTCAGAAAAGGACACTGCTGTCAGCAAAAGGTACAGAGCATACTAAATCCTCTTTTCACACAAAAACATCCATTAGTTTGCATTAGTTGGGCAAGAGATGTCAATCAGGAATTGAAAGTACTCAGGGATTCTTCAGTAGCTCGAAAAAATATCTCTACTATCTGGAATTTCAATTAAATTTAAATTTACATTTAATTGACTTTGTCTCCCTCATTTCCCTCTCCATTCTCAGATGTATGTATAATTGCATTTATTCTAATTAATATTTACTGAATTTTAATCTACAGTCCTGTGCTGTCACTTAGCACAGTTATTTTTCTGAACAGTTCTCAAAAAGACTCTTAATAATCCTTTCTGAGAATCCACGCAGTGTATGTTCCCTGAATTATCTTGAGATTTTTTTTTTCTTTCTGGATTTTCAGAGAGTTTAAGGTTTAGGACTAACATTTTATTTTATGGAAATGAATACACTTTGAGTCTGTTATGGTATAGTTTTCCAAGTCCTATGCTGTTTTTCTCTCAAGTAGATTGTCAGGTTCAACAAGAACAAATACTATTACCATTGGCTTGTTATGCACTAGGTAGCCACAAATTGTCTCCCTAAAAGAAACCTGATGTGATCACACTGCTCAGTTCTCTGGAATGTTGTTTTGTGTCTGTGAATTGACTCACCAGATATCTAGCTGTTGTTTGGACAAGGAAATTTGGATGGTGATTCTACCTTTAGAGAAAGTGCTTCGAAAGAGCTTATCTTCATCTCTAAATTCCCAAACATCTTCACAACTATGTTTCTTAGAGATTCTCAAAGGTTCCTGGAGCTGAGTTATCTAATCATGACTTAATTGTGTACCTACAGCAAATGTTTTTCAATAGCTGTCTCTGCATGCATTTGGCAAGTACAAGGCAGTGTGATTTGTCTTAATCATCTTTGGTGATGCATTAAGCTATTTAAAATTACTTCATATTTTGCATAAACTAAGATTAAGCAATCAGACATTTACTCCAGATTGCTTGACACACAGTGAATTCTTAAACCACAAGAATGCTCAGATGTCTGATCCCATGGGCATTCATAAGTCTCATTAAACGTGTGCTTTCAGTATGCAAAGCTATCTCTGTCCTCTGAATTTTCCAGTTACACATTAGATTCACAGAAAGTATTTTCCCAGCTCGTAGGTGATGTTGTGCTGGTGTTTCTCCAGCCTTTTTTTTTTTTTTTTTTTTCTCATTTTAGACCTGCTGGATCTACCAGCTGGGTTTTTCCATGCCTACAATACCACTGTGGCTTGGTCACAGAATCATAGAATGGTTTGGGTTGGAAGGGGACATTGGTCACCCAGTTCTAGCTCCCATCTCTCTTTTACTCTAGCTAAAGAAATACAAGTGCCTTGGTCATTCCCTTTCATGAAATCATTAGCTGGGAATTTCTTTATGTAATGTAGGCTTTCTTCATTCGTGATGCAGGGAGCTTAACCAGCCATATCCAGAAATTATTTTCTTATTCTGGATCACTGCTTTCAGTGGTCAGTTTTCCTGAAAATCCTGGAAATCCAAATACCTCTGTTGTAGGACTGAGTTCATACCTTTTTATTTTTAAATTTATTTTTTCATGTATCACAGTAAATGAACAGAGTAAAAAGCAGGTTTTCAGGGTTTTGTACATCTACCTTTAGAGAATTAAAGAACATACATGTTGTATAATGTACCAAATGTATATTTCCATACAGTGCTCCTGATGTGGCAGAATGACTTTTCCATTTCAAAATTTTAGTTTATTAATTTAAATAATTGAAAATTAGAAAGGCCCAGACCTCAATCAATGGCATCTTAAATTACCAAAACAAAATATGTGGATTGATTCAATGTACATTCTTCTGGCTCATCAGCATGAATATTTTCAGTATTTCAGTTTTGCCTCAAAAACACTTATGAGGCGAGAAAACTAGAGTGATAACTTTCCAAGAACATATCACATCTATCCATCTTCTGGGACTAAAAACCTTTGTGCTAGTTTTATGATATTTTAGGGTATAGTGAAATTACTTTGTCTCAATTTGAAATATTTCCCATCCATATGAGTTTATAAGCAGTGTTACTGGCAGGCTGAAAGACTGAATATTTATAAATAGAGAGCTGAAATGGGGATAAAAGTAGCCCTGTGATCATTACAGGCTTCTTCCTTTGAGTAAAGTAGCAAATAATTTATTGTATGAAACAGACCAAGCCTGCTGAAAGTGGGTAAAGGTCATCCTGGTGCCAGAGTTCACAGTTCTGCCCTGATAAGCAGATGGTTCCTAAGCAGATAAGATATTAATAGATACCAATAGCCTCTGTGTTAGAGGTGGAAATAAAGCAACGCCAAAGCATTAGGTTCAAACTGTGTGCACCACTGAGAGACATATCTTGACATTGCAAAGGTGTTTCTTCCAAGATCAGCCTTCAGAGCCTTGAGTTAGTTGTATCCTAACATGGAGGATATCCAAACCTACTTATCTTGCATAATTATTTTGTAGAAACCTCCACATTAAGCCTGGCTAAGGTGAAACAATCATGTTAAAAGAATCGTGACCCAAAGAAGGGAAAATAAAAACCTGCTCTACATCTCCTTGCTATTCTTTGCACAGCACACACACACAAGTGCACACAGGTAAGCACAGTCGCTTGACAGCCAATAGCATCTGATTATCTGCAATCTCCTTTACAAGAGCCTTGCTCCCCGCAATGCACCGGTGCCTCTGCTCTGTGTTAGATAAACGTGGCAAACACAGATAGCAACAAGAGAGTGGTATCACAGGTCCTGCTTGCCAGCAGCAGCAGCTCCAGCAGCAGCAGTGGAGGCTCAGCAACCCCCCCACTTCTGTTTGTTCACGAGCTCTGACAATCCAGGTGGGAAAGCTGCACAGAGAAAATTTATTACATGGGTGGCAGCTGGCTGGAAAGCTCCTCTCTCTTTTTATTTTAATGGTCGCTTAAATTACTTCTGCAGACTTTGACAGAGCTTTGATTAGCACACACAAATATCATCCACAAATTCAAACTGGATCTTTCATCCTAATAAATGTGAGCCCAGACCTGCATTTGGATCCTGGATGCTGCTTCTGGGTTCTCTCCAGATTTTCTGCCAAACACTGCCACCAAGTGTGAATCTTAGATTGTTTTACTAAACAGTTGAAAGGAAAAGAGACCCACATGTCAGATCCTGGTCCTGATGACCTCAACAGGCATTGGAGACACAGACACCCACAGAACTTCTCCCGCTCTGTTTTCCCTGTTGAAAACAAGGCTGTGAAAACTGTCTGACACTCATCTAACATTTTATTTCTTTCACAATAAACATCTAAAATCACGGACATTGGTACAAATGATGGAGTCCCTTAGTGTAAAAGAGTAAGACAGATATGGAGAGAGGAAGTGACTAATATCCAAAAAAATATTTAAATCAAAAATAGTAGGGGAAAAAAAAAGTTGCTCTAGATGATACAAATCCCCAGCTCCTGAGCCTCAGAATAATACCTTAGTAACACGACTGCCTTTGGTTTCTTTAGTTTTCTACCATAATAATCAATATGACATGTGAAACTGAGATGAGGAATAATGTATTATCAGTCTTAGGGAAGGAGTATCTTTATTGCTACTTCCAACATGACTATCCTGAGAATTTGTCTGCTCATCACATGAGAAGGTAAAGATAAATAATAAGGAAAGATAAATTGAAATATTTCTAAGTGAAGCTGATCAGATCTCTGCATGGAGAAATAAAGTGACAACAGCTCAAACAGCCTAACTTATTGGAGTATGAGCTTTATTTCAAAATGAGAGTGTTCAAACATCTATCTGGTTAACTTTACATTCTTTATATTAAATGGACTAAATTAATTACACTTATCAGCTCTGCCTCTCTAAACAATCCCTAAAAAAGTAATTTGTCAAAAGGAATGTTAAGAAAGCACAATCCCCTGTAGTTGAAAAGAAGGAATGTGATTTGCAGCCTGTTGTTCTTTGGTTGCAATGGTTTGGTAAAAAAGGCTGTGGGGTGCAGCAGGCATTCCTGGCCCTGTTTCCATCAGCCATGTTCCCAGACTTCAGTGAGAGTAAGAATTTATAAGAATGCTATTTTATATAACTCTTTCATGGTTCAGGCATATCCTCATGGTCCTGAGTTAGAGCTCTGACCGAATGCAAGTTTAAATTAACAAACATATGAACTAGGAGGACACACTCTAAATGGTTCCAAACAGCAAGAATCCAAAACTATGGAAAAACATGACATTTAAAATAAGACTTGGGATTGCTATAGGCAACAGACCTCAAGCTGGAATTCTGAAAACTCCATTTAACTAAAAATATGCTCCTCAGGCCATAAAGATCTGGATTTCTATGTTACTCAAAACCTTGAAATTTTTCCAGGTATGTTTAAATACTTCTACGTTTGGATGCACATGCATCACTTCTCTTTGTTTAACAGGTTCTGCTGATACATATCACAGAACTAAATTCAGCCTTGGGCATTCAGCAGCAGTTCTTGTAGCTGCACAACAAAGGATTAGCTAAATAGTGTACACTTTTCCTTAAGTTAATATGAGTACCTGTAAAACTATTTCTCCTGCAGGCCTTAACAGCATCAGAGGAGTTGTTATCCTTCATCACATAAATCTGATGCAGCTTTTAAATTGCTATGTGTGCCAGAGGAATTATTTTTTCTTTTTCTTTTTCTTTTTCTTTTTCTTTTTCTTTTTCTTTTTCTTTTTCTTTTTCTTTTTCTTTTTCTTTTTCTTTTTCTTTTTCTTTTTCTTTTTCTTTTTCTTTTTCTTTTTCTTTTTCTTTTTCTTTTTCTTTTTCTTTTTATTCTATGTGGTCTAGCCTCACATCACCCAGAAAGGATTTACAGATACACATGAACTTTATTTGAAATCAAGTCTATAAATTCCCATACACTGATGAGAAACCAGACCCTTAAGTAATAATTCTAATTCTAATAGAGATCTGAATGCTTGCTTGTCATAAATCACAGTATTACAGAATGAGAAGAAGGTAAAACCTACATTAAAAGCATGTACAGAGCAGTTGTTTCTGGGACAGACTGTAAACTTTTCAATTCTTCATCTAGTCTGGTTTGGAATGTTTCAAGTACCAGATCTTCTGTCAATCCCCTGAGGAAAACATTCTGTGTCCCCACAGAGCAAGCATTGTTAAGGGTTCTTTCTAGACATTCAGTTCAATTATTCATTTATTCACTCCTAATTATGCTCACCTCAATAAAAAAACTATTCTCCTCAGAACCACACTCAGTTGGAGATACCTCCCCATGCCCCTTGCTATTATTTGGACAAAGTTAGTGATTCTATTATTCGCTTGCCTCCAATGAAGCCTGTATGTCTGTCTTCGTGGGATTTCTCTGTGTTTCAATTCCCCAGCACTATAATAAGTCTCACTTTCTCACATCCTTTACCTATTCTTCTAAAAGCTCTAACGCAGGGTCAGTCTTTATTTGTGTACATTATCAAAAAGCAATACTCAGGGAACCCAAGATCAACTTCTCAAATATTCTGAGATAGGAGAGGAAAACAGTAATAAGGAAAGTTGCAGATTATGCTATTTATTTTTTGACATCCAATTACTATTAGAGAATGATAACTGAAACAAGCATCCCTTTATAAACCTATCTGGTTATCTCTGGCTCTGAATAAATTTAGTTCCAAAAATAGATTGAGAGAATCTAACAGAAAGGAGTACCATCCTGTGTGATTGAAAGTAACCAAAGTAACATTTACTACATCAAATGTATGAAAAATATCCATTTTGAAACAGATGTTTAAAAACAAAGGTGAGTCTTTCATGCATGTTACTAGAGATATTTTTTTCTCTGAATGAGATAAAAATTCTTACAAAGCAAATTTTAGCTTCTCTAATATATATGGCTCCATGTTCCTTGGCTGCAACCAGGAACTAAAATTTCAAGGGAAATTGAGCAATAATAAAGAGACCAAGATAACAATTGCAGCATTCCTTATCTGCTTTTTAGATTCAATCAGCAGATTTTACCTTGCTGTTTTTTGCCTCAGTTCCTTCTGGTGATGTTCATTTAAACAATGATGTGGAGGAGGAGTAAATGGCAATGTGTTTGTATGGACCCAGACAACACAGAATCCTGGATTCAGCTGGGCACAGCAGGCAGGAACAGTACAGTCATGGGTACTACCTTTACCTGAAAGTACACAGAAAATACTTTATAATTCTTCTGGTCTTTGACAATTGAAAAAAAGAAAAAAAAAGATATTTAAATTATTGCCAATGAATTCTTTTTCCTAAAAAATTTATATCACTACAAAGCTGTCTGGACACATTTTGTGGTCCCAGTTATACAAGAAGTAATAATTTTCTCCTCAAAGTCAGACCCCAGAAATCCCAATTACCTTGCACTTTCTTCTGTTCATCCTTCATTTTTCTCATTCTCACCCTGTTTTAAAGAGTATATTTGTGCTCTGTGTAAACAGATGAGAAGGTTTCCATGAAGGTGTCTCTTTGAAACTCCAAGTTCCAGCCTAGACAATGACAATTCTGTTCTGGAAGAGGCCTTATCCTTTGGCAGTAGATAGTGACTAGCAGACAGGGGTAAGCTCAGAGTTTTGATTTTTGGTGGGGCATGGCTAACCCAGTAGTTCCCAGAAGAAATTTTAAACCTGTAGGAGACAGATTCATGTTCTTTCCCTGAAACTGTCACATTGCTCATATTCTTGCTAGTGCCTTTTGATGTTCCTATTGAATTTATGTTTGGAAGTGAGAGCTTGGACACAGGCATATTTTGAAAGAAAATATGTTCCCTATGGACCATTGAGTAGGTGATACCTAAGGTACTAAAGGACTATTGGACAAAGATATTTGTACTGAAACATTCAGTAATGGGCTCCAAATTTTTTTTTTCTTCAAATTAAGGAAATGTTTCCTTACCCTGATGTTACCACTGTTGCTTAGGACAATACTTGAATGAGTTCCAGCCTTCTGTGGACACAGAATATGAGATTTTAATTTGAAATCTGATCATATGTCTGGGTCCCCCTGGAAAACTTTATTAGCTCTTTTCCTAATAAATAACTTCTAGAAGATCAAAGGTCTGGGCATGAAACACCATGGTAAATTTGTCCCTAGATGATTTAGCAAAATCAATAGATTTATCAGAAATAAATTTGTCCTAATGTGTTTACCCATACATAAAAATTGTATGTGATCATCACATTTATTATGACATGATACAAGAAATCACAGCTATTCACAGTCTTCTTTGTCTGCCACACACTCCACAGCTAATTTTGTGTTACAGTGGGGAAAATAACTGCTAAATATCAGCAGTCTCTTCTGCATATTCAGCATGAACCAGGGTCTGTCCTTACACCTTAATCTTCTTCAGTATGAGGCCGAGTCCTTAAAAAACAAAAAAAAAACCAAGCAAAAAAAAAAAAAAAAAACCAACCCCAAAAAACCCAAACCAAAACCAAAAAAAAAAAGAAACGGAACGTTTTAAATCTGATCTCAATAAATATTTTATTTTTGGGAGTCAGGACCATTAATTTAAGCAGCACTTGTTCTGATTTCCTAATAGTTTCTCCACACCATGATAGCATGATACAGTCTTAATTTTCTGAGCACTAGAATGCTAGAAGTGCAAGATACGCTCAGCACTGAAATGCCAGGGGAATGGTTTCCCTGGCAACAGCAAGCACATAAAAAGTATTCAGAGCAGTCCCTGATTTTCCTGTTTTAAGCCTCCGTTGATAGGGGAATCAAATCTAGTTTGGATTTTTTTCATTTAAGGTGAACTGCAGGGCAAAAACATAGAGATGTGCTCTATTATATTTTGCCACCTTGTGGGCCAAACCTGTAGGAAGGGAATTTAGAAGATGAGGCCATGGAGCCCCAGAAAGGGCACATAGTCACTGGAGGGAAAAAGAGAATAACCAAAAATATAAGAAAAAAAAAAAAAAAAAAAAAAAAAAAAAAAAAAAAAAAAAAAGCTTATTTTCAAATGGTGAATTTTCTAAGGTAATTTTTAAAATGAGCCAGAGGGACTTCAGGGTACAGCATAATGTTTGGTTCTAGTACTGCAAGACACTTGGATACACATTTACCTCTAATCTGAAGAGCAGATGCTGTGAATTGAATTGAAATTCAGATCCTCTGCTTTTTAGGCATTTGGACAGTCCCACAGTAATTAGACATATGCTTCAACATCCCATTGAACCATGGCTTACATGATGTCACCTCAAGATCATTCAGATTAATCTGTCTTTTTTTAAAGGAACGTTGGGCTCCCTCTGTAAAGTTGCCTTCAAGAGGAATGAAATAAAACTGAAATTTGTCTTCAACTTACAACTGTTTTGCCTGCACTGACATTTTCAAGTGAGGACACGTGAGTCTAATTTGTCTGCAGCTTGACATGTTTCATTAGTACTAGTTCTAGTTGTGGCTTTGATATAGGGAATGAAATTTAAACCCTAGACTAAAAAAGTTGAAGATATGATCAGTCTTTCATGAACTTTTGATACCAGTATTTTTTAGTTTAGGAGATAGAGCTGAAATTTTTGGAGGTTGTTACTGTGCAATTTCTCATGGAGCAGCCTAAAAATATGAATATGACAAAAATATGAATATGGCTCATCTCTTGAGCATTTTGACCCTCTGATATAACAGACATAGATAATTTGGCTATGGAAAATGGTATACAGGAAAAGTCTCCTATCATTATGTGTTTATTGCATAGGCTTATGAATTTTGGATTATTTGCAAAGTGGGAAAAATGTTTTTTTAAAATGCAGTACCCCACAAACTCAGTGGTTTGGCCAGAACAAATTATACATGAAAAAAACAGAGTTTGTATCTTTATCCACACAGAATATATGACTTGAGTTTCTGTTCTTTTCTTTCCTTTCTCAGTTCTAGAGCCTTTGTTATTTCAGTAGTTTCCCTGTTTGTATGCTTGCTGAGTATTTATGCTCTCCAAGTGAATGTGCTTTCCTTTATACTAATTGAATCTTTTAAAAATGGGGGGGATTTTCCCGCTTTTTGCAGAAGTTAATATTGGCCTGCTATTTCTTATTTTTCTCCCCTGTCCCCCCCCAGGATTTTGTGTTACCTTCCCTTAGACTTTGCAATATGGAAGAGAAAGGTGGTATTTAACACTTACGCAGTATAAAAGTTAATCTAGATCTGGAGCACCTTTCATGATCAAAAAAAATTCACTATCTCCTGTTAAAAAAGCAGCCAAACAAAAAAGGCAAAAAAGAAACCAAAGAAAACCAAACCAACTAAACCAAAACCCCCCAAAAACACCAAAAAACCCCAAACCAACAGAAAAACCCACAACGCCCCCCCCCAAAGAAAATGGAATCCAAGTTTTTATAGTAACCTGATATCCTGAATTTTTATGTCTCTCCAACAGCACATTTGCAACTCTAAAAGAGAAGTCAGGTCTTGTGAAGTGACAGAAGAACTCACAAAGAAAAAAAAATATGTGGGATATATTTGCAACTTTTTCCTAGTCTTTTCTTGGAGATTTCATTGTTTTTATGACTCATTAATAAACACTGCCTTGAGTCTCCGTGCAAACTGCTCATGTTTGGACAATGATGCTGAGCATGTTATACCATCCGAGTGCTCCGTAAAAAGTGCTTCTCATTTGGAAACAAGCAATCAAGTGTGTAAGGAAGTGTGCTATTCTGAAGGGAGAGAAGAAAACAAAATGAGGGAAAACTGGATAAGATACAATGACCTACTTACTGCTTTCACAAATTACAATAGCCATTTAAAGTTACCCTCACCATGATAAGACAACTTCAGGGATGATGCCTGCTTTCTGTCCCTGTGAAAAGCCTCAGCTGGAGCTGTCACAACTCAGGGATCTGTTCTCCATCTGCCAACCATCAGGGTAATCAGGTTTCTGCCACACAGTCACCTTGTGTCTTCAGAGTCACAAATGCTTGCCCCAAAAGCTGCCCTTATTCTTCAGAAATTTCTGTTTTTCGGTGCTAAGGGCAGCCAATCTGGTGAACTTTGGCTCCAAAAAAAAGTCCTAAAGTATGATAAAAAGTATAAAGTGGCTGTATTTCAAGGCCAGTCAGCAGTGCCTTCCTTTTTGTTCCCACTCTCTCTCTCAGGTGTGAGCTATTATTCCCCCCTCTCTGGGTTTCATTGTGCCCCTCTCACCATCACTCTGGGCACATTTCTTTCACATTTGAGCTGGCAGATTTTCCTGTTAGTTCTAAAAAAGCAGCTGAGCTATGCTGCAGTTTTATTTTTTGCCTTCTAATAGTACCTAATCGATTCTCTGTTAGCAGATTAGAGACTTAATCCAGTTGTGCCTTTGGGTTGCTGCAGTGCTAAATAATCTCTTTCTGCACATCTCTCTCTCTCTCCCTCATGTCCTCTCCTACACAGCTTTCTCCCTCAAAACACTTCCATGACTTTCATCCCACTAGCTTGATACATTGCTATTTAAAGCAAAGCTATTGAGGATTTGGTATTTAAACAATATTAGTGCATTCACCATATCCATGTATACAGAATATGCTTACTCTGCCATCTGTTTCAGCTTATACACACACTCCTACTTCTGCCCTTGGGAAGATGAGAGAGCAAACACCTGACAGATGCTTAGTCACACTGCTTAATATTTCTGGAAAATATTCAGGTGCTGAGTTTAGAAACAGGAGAAAGTCAGTGCAGAATTAAGGCAAGTTCCCTGAAAATCTATCAGAATTTTCTATCTGGAAGAATTCTTGCAAAGATTAGATGGGGGAAGGAAGTGCTGTATCTCACCCCTTTTTCACTGCACTCAGTTGCCACAGTACCATTGAGAATCAGTTAAGGTTTTATTCAAATAGTTATTGCATAATGGGAACTAAGACCTACTGTATTTATATATCCATTCCCATCTCTTCAGCATCTGAGCACCTTGTCATACAACTCTAAGTGATGTAATTAATATCTGTCAAGAGGGGCTCATTTTCCACAGGAGGGAAAGATTTCCTGTGGATTTTCTGTTCTCCAGCTATGTCCAGTGCCATGAGTCTGCATTAATAAACACATTAAAAAGAAAAAGTAAACTAAAGGACTTGACACTTGGCAGAAAGAGAAGAGAGGTGAGTAGTAAATCCTTTGCCAGTTGGTGAAGCTGGTACTTGATCTGGTGTTAACACAATTCAGCAACTCACACAATCAGAGAATCACAGAATGGGTGAGGTTAGAAGGGACCACAGTGGATCATCTGGTCCAGTCCCATCCCAGAGCAAAGGACACAGGATTATATCCAGAGGGTTCTAGAAAATCCCTGGTGAGGAAGACTCCACATCTTTTCTGGACAACCTGTTCAGTCCTCAGTCACATGAACAGTAAAGAAATTCTTCCTCATGTTCAGGCGGAACTTCCTGTCCATCAGTTTTTGCCCTAAAATCCTAAACCTAGTTTCCTGTACGTAGTTTTCTGCTAATCCATCAATTTCAGGGATACCTTATAATTTTGGATGACTTTTATGATCCCAACAGAGCTTTCACAGATGAACCCTCCTGTAGTCTAGATGGAAGGCAGAGGTTTCAGATACATAAAGGTTGTGTTCAGCTCCTTCCTTCTAATTTAGGTTCAGTTGGAGCAACAAAGCTCCTTTTTGAGTCCAGACAAAGTTCCCATCCCTTCCTGGGAAGCTGCCACCTCTCTTTGGATCTACTTTGTTCTTTTCTTCGTCTGGGGGAGCCTAATTCCACAATATCCATTTGCATCTTCAGGATGAACACTCAGCATGCATCTGAACTAGCTCATAAAGTATCTCAGTTCATTCACATTCCTTTTTTTCTCAACCTAAACAGTTGCTGTAGGACAGATGAGTAGAGCCATCACTTACCAAGGAGTTTAGACAGCCATTCAGGTCTGCTGTGCCCTGGTATATGAGCACTTTGTAAATAGCCACTGAGGCCTTGAATATTCAGCATGATGGAATTTGTTTAGCCTAGAGGAGGGAAGAGTGAGGAGAGATATAAGTATCTTCAAACGTGTAAAAAAAATGGCTATAAAAAGGGAATAAATAAAGGGTTTTTATTGTTTACTGGGGCTAGGACAAACAGAAATGGCCTTAAATTACAGTAAAGGAGATTTAGGTTTGCAATTAGGGAAAAATTCCTAGCATAAGGATTTTTAATGAAACACAGAGGGGTTGGAGGTGCCCCTTCACTTGATGTTTCTAAAAATGTGCTAGATATATAACTGTCAAAATATATCTGTCAATATGTGTAGATATATATCTATCAAAAAAATCCCTAAAAATGTTTAGGTACAGTTGTAGTCAAAGATTATCTGGCTCAAAATTACCCTCTAGCCCTGGTATCTGTACTGCTGGGGGAAGCTAACAGGGTAAGCAAGGGCTAAACCTGATGCATGGAGACACCTGAGTAGTGAGAAAGTGTTTGTCTGATTATTGTCACTGGGGTGAAAATTGGATTGCATTTCCCACACACATTTTTCTACCAAGAAATATCAAAGCTTTTTATATTTTTCTTCTGCATTACAATTTTTATCACATTTTTAAAAAGCATACGTATGGAATATTTATTTTTTGATGTTGTATGATAATTTCCCTTCAAGATCTGTGGGACTTCTTTCTCATTTTTAAAAACTTATGATAACATTTCACTCCCAGAAATGTTTCACAGGGGTTGCAAATGGTCTGTCCTTATGGCATCCTACTTGCTGTCCTGTCTGCTCTGCAGTGCCTCTTTTAGAACACAATTTGCCCTCATCAGTCTTACTTGTTTTTTCAAAACTATTCAAATTGCATTCAGGTAGAATTTGATTAGCAGAAAGGTAAAATGACTTTGCTTTCTGTGCTAGGCTGTGAGCAGTTGCTCTAATGTTGATTATCTCACCAACAGAACATAATGTACTGATCAAACTGGTTTTGGATTGACACTCTTTTCTGAGAAGTCAGTCCATGAATTTTAAATGCTCCTACATGGGAAGCTTAAAGGAGGGACAAAAACACCTTCCTTCAGTTTACTACAATCCTGTAGAGCCACAACCCAGAAAAGAGAATGGATCCACAAAGCCTTGCAGCTGCACTGTGCAGACCACAAGAATTACTCTGCATTTCCTACCCTGTCTAGGTCCTCTCAGAAAAATTCCATCCCAGTTATGGTGTAAGTTGGAAGACAATGAAAGAACTAGACAATATCATCTTTGAAGGGAGGCAGTGAATTTAGAGAAAGGATTTTTAGCATTACCTAACAGCAGTAATTAAAGAGGAGCCCTGCTGAAGCGCTGAATTTTGTATTTTGGCAACCTCATCAGAGGCTGTCGTTGCATACTTGTAAATAATGATATCTCAGAAGTTTACAGCACTTTGCCAAAGGTTCCTCACCTTTTCCAATCTCTTTCCATCTTTTATATTGTAGTTGTTTCATCCAGGAAAAATCACAAAATATCTTGGCCATAAGGTTTGTAAATGTCTGTATTATAATGCTTTTTCAGTGTGAGATCAAAAAGATCACTCAATGAGCTGGTAAATGAGCAGAGAAGGTAGGAGTGAATGGCTGCAGAGGTGTTATTACAGAACAATGAAAAGCCACAATTACATGAGAAAAGTACAATTACATTAGAAACAAAATTGTGTCTGTAAAAGTGCATTATAATATAATATTTTCTCCACTATTTAAAAATTATAGTGTCTCATCCATCTCGATAACGGAACAGGTAGGCAAGGTATGGACTGATGAGAAATAGTTTAGCACTTTTCTACTTTCTTAAAGAAACATAGCCAAAGACTGAAATCACTATATGAGATCTCCTTATTCCTGAGTGTGAACATGACAGCTGGATGAGGGACAACCAGACAACCTGAGGACAATCATTTTAAAGCTTAGACGGAGAGAATAACTTGTTAGACATACCTGTTGAATCCAGTCTTTGGGTGTTTTGGTTTTTGTTTTTTTTTTTACTGCTAGATCCCAGAAAATTCTTCTCCCGTCATCCCTTAAATGAAAATCTTGAAATAATTTTAAGAGAAGTTTTATATGTGATTTTGTTTATTATATTGATTGTGCAATCACATTGGGATCCTCTTAAATGGAATACATTTGCTAAACTTTGTTATCTGGCTTTAATTTTCTCCATTAACATTTTTATTCCGTTACCAAAATTAAATTGCAGAACACACAGGGAGAAGCTTGGATCTACTTTTCTCCCTGAAAATTGTGGTAGCCAGTGTTTTGTTGATTTTTGTTACTGGAACAGAGTCAGCTGCCAGGGTTGCATTTCAGATTTCAGCCACTTGTAAATTTTCATAAAAATAAATTCAGTTTCATATGTGGTCACTTAATATTCATTCACATGTAATGCTTGAGGTGTAGAATTCTGCATGAGATTAAGTAGCCTGGATAGAGGTGTCAATGTGTGAGGTAGAGGTTGTTGTTCCCTCTATACTCAGCCACTATGGTCATTTAAGGGTTATTTATTGCTCAAATATAAGTGTATAGTGCCAGGTAGAGCATTTCAAGCTATTCCATGCTGCTTCCATCCACCACCCTAAAAGTGTAGGGTTTTGTTTTTTTTTTTTGTCTCTGTGTCATACCTATCAAGCCTACAGGGATGTCTTCATTTTATCTAAAGTTTCTCTCATCTCCTTCACCAACAGGCATCTCTGTGTCAGTGTCTGGAGCTGCATCACACCAGGTGCTATAGAGCAGCATCAATCTTTTAGGTATCTCCATTATAATCCTTGATGGTAGAGGTACTTTTTTTTTCTCTTGTCTCTGAAAAAGATTTTTTAATTACAGCAATAGATTTTCTGTTAGAAATAATCACAACAGTGTATTTCTCATTATGTTATTCAGGATATTAATTTTTCTAGTGTGATTCATCCTTTGCAAGTTAATGTGCCATTTTGGCCCAAATTTACCCCAATTGTTCTAAACTTTTGATGGTCCCATATGTTTTGTGTTGTGCTGCAGGTAGAGGGAAAACATACCAGTCCTGTTTTAGTATTTAGGTTGTGTTGGAATTTGTGGTAGGAAACCTGATCCTGACCTGATCCAGTTAACCCTTTTTTTAGCCAAGAATTCTTCAGAGTGATATCAGAAAGCTCAGAGTTTCAGAGTATGAGGGCAATGAAATTTTCTTCCCCATTGCCTCCAGAGACCCTGCTGGCTCACCTACATGGTAACAATGCATTAGAAGAAGAAAGAAAAAGCTTTTCTTAGATTAAATTCTGTTCAGATTCTACCCGGTCAGTTCCATGGGCTGTGGGTATTGCCTTCATTGAGATAATGTCTCCTTCAAGGACTTCCTATCCATGAAAAGCAAACAAAACCAAACAAATACTCAACACCCTTTCAGCCCCCAAAGACCCAAACCAAAACCCAAACCAAACCACATTGAAAAAAAAACCCCAAAAACCAGTTGGGGTTTTTTTTCCTCCTCATTATAATGTTGAATTAATTAAAACACTGTTACCTTAAGGAATGCATATCTTCTTAAAAAACTGAGTCTTTGTCTTATTATAGTTCTTCATCCAGCTAATTAATTTAACTTTCTATCATAATCCTTCTTTTAATCACTGTCTTTTCAATTTCTTCATTTCACTCAGATAATTTTCTTTCCACTTCTGCCCTGATGCTTTAATTCCATGCCACAGAGCTCAGCAACTATTTGACTTGCTAAATCTTTACAAAAAAAATTAACACAAAACTATTAGCCTTGGACAAAGTGTCTTGGAGCTTTTCATTTGTATGCAGGAAGGATATCCTTTGTGAGAGAAGAAAGAGAGAAAGAAAGAAAGAAAGAGAGAAAGAAAGAAAGAGAGAGAGAGAAAGAGAGAGAGAAAGAGAGAAAGAGAGAGAGAAAGAAAGAGAAAGAAAGAGAGAAAGAGAGAAAGAGAGAAAGAGAGAAAGAGAGAAAGAGAGAAAGAGAGAAGAGTGGAGAAAGAGAGAAAGAGAGAAAGAGA